>JAVHZZ010000011.1:48016110-48616110 GCA_036250195.1 Mixophyes australis | reverse complement strand
ATGAAAAATAGGATGCAAAATAAGTATAAAAATAAGATAAAAAATAAGATGAAAAATAAGAATAAAAATTAAGATAAAAAATAAGAATAATAATAATAAAAATACAATAAAAAATAAGAATAAAAATAAGATGAACAATAAATATAAAAATAAGATAAAAAAAAGATAAAAATTAAGATGAAAAATAAGTATAAAAATAAGATGAAAAAAAAGATGAAAAATTAGTATAAAAATAAAATGAAAAATAAGATAAAAAATAAGAAAACAAATAAGATAAAAAATAAGTATAAAAATAGGAATAAAAAAAGATAAAAAATAGGATAAAAAATAAATATAAAAATAAGATGAAAAATAAGAATAAAAATAAGAATAAAATTAAGATGAAAAATAAGACAAAAAGTAAGTATAAAAATAAGAATAAAAAATAAGATAAAAAATAAGATGAAAAATAAGATGCAAAATAAGTATAAAAATAAGATAAAAAATAAGATGAAAAATAGGTATTAAAATAAGATAAAAAATAAGTATAACAATAAGATAAAAAATAAGATAAAAAATATGAATAAAAATAAGAATAAAAAAAAGATAAAAAATAAGTATAAAAATAAGATGAAAAAATAATTATTAAAATAAGATAAAAAATAAGTATAAAAATAAGTATAAAAAAAAAGAAAAATAAGTATAAAAATAAGATGAAAAATAAGATGCAAAATAAGAATAAAAATAAGATGAAAAAAAGATTAAAAATAAAAAAAAGAAGAAAAATAAGATAAAAATAAGACAAAAAATTACATATAAAATAAGAATAAAAATCAGAATAATAATAAAAATAAAAATACAATAAAAAATAAGAATAAAAATAAGACGAAAAATAAGATGAAAAATAAGTATTAAATAAGAATAAAAATAAGATAAAAAATAAAATAAAAAATAAGATAAAAAATAAGTATAAAAATAAGATAAAAGTAAAGTATAAAAATAAGATGAAAAATAAGATGAAAAATAAGATGAAAAATTAGATAAAAAAATAAGATAAAAAATAAGAATAAAAATAAATATAAAAATAAGAATAAAATAAGATACAAAATAAGTATAAAAATAAGATGAAAAATAAAAATAAAAATAAAAATACAATAAAAAATAAGAATAAAAATAAGATGATAAATAAGATAAAAAATAAGTATAAAAATAAGATTAAAAATAAGAATAAAATTAAGATAAAAAAATAAGATAAAAATTAAGATGTAAAATAAGTATAAAAATATGATGAAAAAAAGATAAAAAATAAGTATAAAAATAAGATAAAAAATAAGTATAAAAATAAGATGAAAAAATAAGATGAAAAATAAGAATAAAAATAAGAATAAAAAAAGATGTAAAATAAGTATATAAATAAGAATAAAAGTAAGATGAAAAATAAGATGAAAAAAATAAACATAATAATAAGATGAAAAATAAGATTAAAAAAGTATAAAAAAAAGATGAAAAATAAGATAAAAAATAAGATGAAAAATATGTATAAAAATAAGATAAAAAATAAGTATAAAAATAAGTATAAAAAAAAGATGAAAAATAAGTATAAAGATAAGAATAAAAATAAGATGAAAAATAAGTATAAAAATCAGATAAAAAATTATATAAAAAATAAGAATAAAAATAAGATAAAAAATAAGTATAACAATAAGATAAAAAATAAGATGACAAATAAGAATAAAAATAAGAATAAAAAAAGATGAAAAATAAGTATAAAAATAAGATGAAAAAGAAGAAAAAAAATAAGAATAAAAATAAGATGAAAAATAAGTTTAAAAATAAGAATAAAAAATAAGATAAAAAATAAGATGAAAAATAGGATGCAAAATAAGTATAAAAATAAGATAAAAAATAAGATGAAAAATAAGAATAAAAATTAAGATAAAAAATAAGAATAATAATAATAAAAATACAATAAAAAATAAGAATAAAAATAAGATGAACAATAAATATAAAAATAAGATAAAAAAAAGATAAAAATTAAGATGAAAAATAAGTATAAAAATAAGATGAAAAAAAAGATGAAAAATTAGTATAAAAATAAAATGAAAAATAAGATAAAAAATAAGAAAACAAATAAGATAAAAAATAAGTATAAAAATAGGAATAAAAAAAGATAAAAAATAGGATAAAAAATAAATATAAAAATAAGATGAAAAATAAGAATAAAAATAAGAATAAAATTAAGATGAAAAATAAGACAAAAAGTAAGTATAAAAATAAGAATAAAAAATAAGATAAAAAATAAGATGAAAAATAAGATGCAAAATAAGTATAAAAATAAGATAAAAAATAAGATGAAAAATAGGTATTAAAATAAGATAAAAAATAAGTATAACAATAAGATAAAAAATAAGATAAAAAATATGAATAAAAATAAGAATAAAAAAAAGATAAAAAATAAGTATAAAAATAAGATGAAAAAATAATTATTAAAATAAGATAAAAAATAAGTATAAAAATAAGTATAAAAAAAAAGAAAAATAAGTATAAAAATAAGATGAAAAATAAGATGCAAAATAAGAATAAAAATAAGATGAAAAAAAGATTAAAAATAAAAAAAAGAAGAAAAATAAGATAAAAATAAGACAAAAAATTACATATAAAATAAGAATAAAAATCAGAATAATAATAAAAATAAAAATACAATAAAAAATAAGAATAAAAATAAGACGAAAAATAAGATGAAAAATAAGTATTAAATAAGAATAAAAATAAGATAAAAAATAAAATAAAAAATAAGATAAAAAATAAGTATAAAAATAAGATAAAAGTAAAGTATAAAAATAAGATGAAAAATAAGATGAAAAATAAGATGAAAAATTAGATAAAAAAATAAGATAAAAAATAAGAATAAAAATAAATATAAAAATAAGAATAAAATAAGATACAAAATAAGTATAAAAATAAGATGAAAAATAAAAATAAAAATAAAAATACAATAAAAAATAAGAATAAAAATAAGATGATAAATAAGATAAAAAATAAGTATAAAAATAAGATTAAAAATAAGAATAAAATTAAGATAAAAAAATAAGATAAAAATTAAGATGTAAAATAAGTATAAAAATATGATGAAAAAAAGATAAAAAATAAGTATAAAAATAAGATAAAAAATAAGTATAAAAATAAGATGAAAAATAAGATAAAAAATAAGATAAAAATAAGAAAAGAAATCAGATAAAAAATAAGTATAAAAATAAGAATTAAAATAAGAATAAAAATAAGATGAAAAATAAGAATAAAAATAAGATGAAAAATAAGAATAAAAATAAGAATAAAAATAAAAATAAAAATACGATAAAAAATAAGAATAAAAATAAAATAAAAAATAAGTATAAAAATAAGACAAAAAAATAAGATTAAAATTAAGATAAAAAATAAGTATAAAAATAATATGAAAAATAAGATAAAAAATAAGTATAAAAATAAGATGAAAAATAAGAATAAAATTAAAATAAAAAAATAAGATGAAAAATAAGATGATAAATAAGATAAAAAATAAGATGAAAAATAAGTATAAAAATAAGATAAAAAATAAGATGAAAAATAAGTATAAAAATAAGATAAAAAATAAGTATAAAAATAAGTATAAAAATAAGTATAAAAATAAGATGAAAAATAAGTATAAAAATCAGATAAAAAATAAGATAAAAAATAAGAATAAAAAGAAGAATAAAAATACGATAAAAAATAAGTATAAAAATAAGATGAAAAATAAGATGAAAAATAAGTATTAAAATAAGATAAAAAATAAGATGACAAATAAGAATAAAAATAAGAATAAAAAAAAGATGAAAAATAAGTATAAAAATAAGATGAAAAATAAGAAGAAAAATAAGATGAAAAATAAGTTTAAAAATAAGAATAAAAATAGAATAAAAAATAAGATGAAAAATAAGATGCAAAATAAGTATAAAAATAAGATGAAAAAATAAGATGAAAAATAAGAATAAAAATAAGAATAAAAAAAGATGTAAAATAAGTATATAAATAAGAATAAAAGTAAGATGAAAAATAAGATGAAAAAATAAACATAATAATAAGATGAAAAATAAGATTAAAAAAGTATAAAAAAAAGATGAAAAATAAGATAAAAAATAAGATGAAAAATATGTATAAAAATAAGATAAAAAATAAGTATAAAAATAAGTATAAAAAAAGATGAAAAATAAGTATAAAGATAAGAATAAAAATAAGATGAAAAATAAGTATAAAAATCAGATAAAAAATAATATAAAAAATAAGAATAAAAATAAGATAAAAAATAAGTATAACAATAAGATAAAAAATAAGATGACAAATAAGAATAAAAATAAGAATAAAAAAAGATGAAAAATAAGTATAAAAATAAGATGAAAAAGAAGAAAAAAAATAAGAATAAAAATAAGATGAAAAATAAGTTTAAAAATAAGAATAAAAAATAAGATAAAAAATAAGATGAAAAATAGGATGCAAAATAAGTATAAAAATAAGATAAAAAATAAGATGAAAAATAAGAATAAAAATTAAGATAAAAAATAAGAATAATAATAATAAAAATACAATAAAAAATAAGAATAAAAATAAGATGAACAATAAATATAAAAATAAGATAAAAAAAAGATAAAAATTAAGATGAAAAATAAGTATAAAAATATGATAAAAAATAAGATGAAAAAATAAGTATAAAAATAAGATAAAAAATAAGAAAACAAATAAGATGAAAAATAAGTATAAAAATAGGAATAAAAAAAGATAAAAAATAGGATAAAAAATAAGTATAAAAATAAGATGAAAAATAAGAATAAAAATAAAAATAAAAAAAGGTGTAAAATAAGTATAAAAATAAGATGAAAAATAAGATGAAAAAGAAGAATAAAAATAAAATGAAAAATAAGATGAAAAATAAGAATAAAAATAAGAATAAAAAAAGATGTAAAATAAGTATATAAATAAGAATAAAAGTAAGATGAAAAATAAGATGAAAAAATAAACATAATAATAAGATGAAAAATAAGATTAAAAAAGTATAAAAATAGGATGAAAAATAAGATAAAAAATAAGATGAAAAATATGTATAAAAATAAGATAAAAAATAAGTATAAAAATAAGTATAAAAAAAGATGAAAAATAAGTATAAAGATAAGAATAAAAATAAGATGAAAAATAAGTAGAAAAATAAGATAAAAAATAAGTATAAAAATAAGATAAAAAATAAGTATAACAATAAGATAAAAAATAAGATGAAAAATAAGAATAAAAATAAGATAAAAAATAAGTATAAAAATAAGTTGAAAAATAAGATGAAAAATAAGTATAAAAATCAGATAAAAAACAAGATAAAAAATAAGAATAAAAATAAGATAAAAAATAAGTATAACAATAAGATAAAAAATAAGATGAAAAATAAGAATAAAAATAAGATAAAAAATAAGTATAATAATAAGTATAAAAATAAGATGAAAAATAAGATGATAAATAAGAATAAAAATAAGAATAAAAATACGATAAAAAATAAGAACAAAAATAAGAATAAAAATAAGATGAAAAATAAGATGAAAAATAAGATAAAAAATAAGATAAAAAAATAAGATGAAAAATAAGTATAAAAATAAGATAAAAAATAAGTATAAAAATAAGTATAAAAATAAGTATAAAAATAAGATGAAAAATAAGTATAAAAATCAGATAAAAAATAAGATAAAAAATAAGAATAAAAAGAAGAATAAAAATACGATAAAAAATAAGTATAAAAATAAGATGAAAAATAAGATGAAAAATAAGTATTAAAATAAGATAAAAAATAAGATGACAAATAAGAATAAAAATAAGAATAAAAAAAAGATGAAAAATAAGTATAAAAATAAGATGAAAAATAAGAAAAAAAATAAGATGAAAAATAAGATGAAAAATAAGTTTAAAAATAAGAATAAAAATAGAATAAAAAATAAGATGAAAAATAAGATGCAAAATAAGTATAAAAATAAGATGAAAAAATAAGATGAAAAATAAGAATAAAATTAAGATAAAAAAATAAGATAAAAATTAAGATGTAAAATAAGTATAAAAATATGATGAAAAAAAGATAAAAAATAAGTATAAAAATAAGATAAAAAATAAGTATAAAAATAAGATGAAAAATAAGATAAAAAATAAGATAAAAATAAGAAAAGAAATCAGATAAAAAATAAGTATAAAAATAAGAATTAAAATAAGAATAAAAATAAGTATAAAAATAAGAATAAAAATAAGATGAAAAATAAGAATAAAAATAAGAATAAAAATAAAAATAAAAATACGATAAAAAATAAGAATAAAAATAAAATAAAAAATAAGTATAAAAATAAGACAAAAAAATAAGATTAAAATTAAGATAAAAAATAAGTATAAAAATAATATGAAAAATAAGATAAAAAATAAGTATAAAAATAAGATGAAAAATAAGAATAAAATTAAAATAAAAAAATAAGATGAAAAATAAGATGATAAATAAGATAAAAAATAAGATGAAAAATAAGTATAAAAATAAGATAAAAAATAAGATGAAAAATAAGTATAAAAATAAGATAAAAAATAAGTATAAAAATAAGTATAAAAATAAGTATAAAAATAAGATGAAAAATAAGTATAAAAATCAGATAAAAATAAGATAAAAAATAAGAATAAAAAGAAGAATAAAAATACGATAAAAAATAAGTATAAAAATAAGATGAAAAATAAGATGAAAAATAAGTATTAAAATAAGATAAAAAATAAGATGACAAATAAGAATAAAAATAAGAATAAAAAAAAGATGAAAAATAAGTATAAAAATAAGATGAAAAATAAGAAGAAAAATAAGATGAAAAATAAGTTTAAAAATAAGAATAAAAATAGAATAAAAAATAAGATGAAAAATAAGATGCAAAATAAGTATAAAAATAAGATGAAAAAATAAGATGAAAAATAAGAATAAAAATAAGAATAAAAAAAGATGTAAAATAAGTATATAAATAAGAATAAAAGTAAGATGAAAAATAAGATGAAAAAATAAACATAATAATAAGATGAAAAATAAGATTAAAAAAGTATAAAAAAAAGATGAAAAATAAGATAAAAAATAAGATGAAAAATATGTATAAAAATAAGATAAAAAATAAGTATAAAAATAAGTATAAAAAAAGATGAAAAATAAGTATAAAGATAAGAATAAAAATAAGATGAAAAATAAGTATAAAAATCAGATAAAAAATAATATAAAAAATAAGAATAAAAATAAGATAAAAAATAAGTATAACAATAAGATAAAAAATAAGATGACAAATAAGAATAAAAATAAGAATAAAAAAAGATGAAAAATAAGTATAAAAATAAGATGAAAAAGAAGAAAAAAAATAAGAATAAAAATAAGATGAAAAATAAGTTTAAAAATAAGAATAAAAAATAAGATAAAAAATAAGATGAAAAATAGGATGCAAAATAAGTATAAAAATAAGATAAAAAATAAGATGAAAAATAAGAATAAAAATTAAGATAAAAAATAAGAATAATAATAATAAAAATACAATAAAAAATAAGAATAAAAATAAGATGAACAATAAATATAAAAATAAGATAAAAAAAAGATAAAAATTAAGATGAAAAATAAGTATAAAAATATGATAAAAAATAAGATGAAAAAATAAGTATAAAAATAAGATAAAAAATAAGAAAACAAATAAGATGAAAAATAAGTATAAAAATAGGAATAAAAAAAGATAAAAAATAGGATAAAAAATAAGTATAAAAATAAGATGAAAAATAAGAATAAAAATAAAAATAAAAAAAGGTGTAAAATAAGTATAAAAATAAGATGAAAAATAAGATGAAAAAGAAGAATAAAAATAAAATGAAAAATAAGATGAAAAATAAGAATAAAAATAAGAATAAAAAAAGATGTAAAATAAGTATATAAATAAGAATAAAAGTAAGATGAAAAATAAGATGAAAAAATAAACATAATAATAAGATGAAAAATAAGATTAAAAAAGTATAAAAAAAAGATGAAAAATAAGATAAAAAATAAGATGAAAAATATGTATAAAAATAAGATAAAAAATAAGTATAAAAATAAGTATAAAAAAAAGATGAAAAATAAGTATAAAGATAAGAATAAAAATAAGATGAAAAATAAGTATAAAAATCAGATAAAAAATAATATAAAAAATAAGAATAAAAATAAGATAAAAAATAAGTATAACAATAAGATAAAAAATAAGATGACAAATAAGAATAAAAATAAGAATAAAAAAAGATGAAAAATAAGTATAAAAATAAGATGAAAAAGAAGAAAAAAAATAAGAATAAAAATAAGATGAAAAATAAGTTTAAAAATAAGAATAAAAAATAAGATAAAAAATAAGATGAAAAATAGGATGCAAAATAAGTATAAAAATAAGATGAAAAATAAAAATAAAAATAAAAATACAATAAAAAATAAGAATAAAAATAAGATGATAAATAAGATAAAAAATAAGTATAAAAATAAGATTAAAAATAAGAATAAAATTAAGATAAAAAAATAAGATAAAAATTAAGATGTAAAATAAGTATAAAAATATGATGAAAAAAAGATAAAAAATAAGTATAAAAATAAGATAAAAAATAAGTATAAAAATAAGATGAAAAATAAGATAAAAAATAAGATAAAAATAAGAAAAGAAATCAGATAAAAAATAAGTATAAAAATAAGAATTAAAATAAGAATAAAAATAAGATGAAAAATAAGAATAAAAATAAGATGAAAAATAAGAATAAAAATAAGAATAAAAATAAAAATAAAAATACGATAAAAAATAAGAATAAAAATAAAATAAAAAATAAGTATAAAAATAAGACAAAAAAATAAGATTAAAATTAAGATAAAAAATAAGTATAAAAATAATATGAAAAATAAGATAAAAAATAAGTATAAAAATAAGATGAAAAATAAGAATAAAATTAAAATAAAAAAATAAGATGAAAAATAAGATGATAAATAAGATAAAAAATAAGATGAAAAATAAGTATAAAAATAAGATAAAAAATAAGATGAAAAATAAGTATAAAAATAAGATAAAAAATAAGTATAAAAATAAGTATAAAAATAAGTATAAAAATAAGATGAAAAATAAGTATAAAAATCAGATAAAAAATAAGATAAAAAATAAGAATAAAAAGAAGAATAAAAATACGATAAAAAATAAGTATAAAAATAAGATGAAAAATAAGATGAAAAATAAGTATTAAAATAAGATAAAAAATAAGATGACAAATAAGAATAAAAATAAGAATAAAAAAAAGATGAAAAATAAGTATAAAAATAAGATGAAAAATAAGAAGAAAAATAAGATGAAAAATAAGTTTAAAAATAAGAATAAAAATAGAATAAAAAATAAGATGAAAAATAAGATGCAAAATAAGTATAAAAATAAGATGAAAAAATAAGATGAAAAATAAGAATAAAAATAAGAATAAAAAAAGATGTAAAATAAGTATATAAATAAGAATAAAAGTAAGATGAAAAATAAGATGAAAAAATAAACATAATAATAAGATGAAAAATAAGATTAAAAAAGTATAAAAAAAAGATGAAAAATAAGATAAAAAATAAGATGAAAAATATGTATAAAAATAAGATAAAAAATAAGTATAAAAATAAGTATAAAAAAAGATGAAAAATAAGTATAAAGATAAGAATAAAAATAAGATGAAAAATAAGTATAAAAATCAGATAAAAAATAATATAAAAAATAAGAATAAAAATAAGATAAAAAATAAGTATAACAATAAGATAAAAAATAAGATGACAAATAAGAATAAAAATAAGAATAAAAAAAGATGAAAAATAAGTATAAAAATAAGATGAAAAAGAAGAAAAAAAATAAGAATAAAAATAAGATGAAAAATAAGTTTAAAAATAAGAATAAAAAATAAGATAAAAAATAAGATGAAAAATAGGATGCAAAATAAGTATAAAAATAAGATAAAAAATAAGATGAAAAATAAGAATAAAAATTAAGATAAAAAATAAGAATAATAATAATAAAAATACAATAAAAAATAAGAATAAAAATAAGATGAACAATAAATATAAAAATAAGATAAAAAAAAGATAAAAATTAAGATGAAAAATAAGTATAAAAATATGATAAAAAATAAGATGAAAAAATAAGTATAAAAATAAGATAAAAAATAAGAAAACAAATAAGATGAAAAATAAGTATAAAAATAGGAATAAAAAAAGATAAAAAATAGGATAAAAAATAAGTATAAAAATAAGATGAAAAATAAGAATAAAAATAAAAATAAAAAAAGGTGTAAAATAAGTATAAAAATAAGATGAAAAATAAGATGAAAAATAAGAATAAAAAAAAGAATAAAAAAAGATGTAAAATAAGTATATAAATAAGAATAAAAGTAAGATGAAAAATAAGATGAAAAAATAAACATAATAATAAGATGAAAAATAAGATTAAAAAAGTATAAAAATAGGATGAAAAATAAGATAAAAAATAAGATGAAAAATATGTATAAAAATAAGATAAAAAATAAGTATAAAAATAAGTATAAAAAAAGATGAAAAATAAGTATAAAGATAAGAATAAAAATAAGATGAAAAATAAGTAGAAAAATAAGATAAAAAATAAGTATAAAAATAAGATAAAAAATAAGTATAACAATAAGATAAAAAATAAGATGAAAAATAAGAATAAAAATAAGATAAAAAATAAGTATAAAAATAAGTATAAAAAAGATGAAAAATAAGTATAAAGATAAGAATAAAAATAAGATGAAAAATAAGTAGAAAAATAAGATAAAAAATAAGTATAAAAATAAGATAAAAAATAAGTATAACAATAAGATAAAAAATAAGATGAAAAATAAGAATAAAAATAAGATAAAAAATAAGTATAAAAATAAGTTGAAAAATAAGATGAAAAATAAGTATAAAAATCAGATAAAAAACAAGATAAAAAATAAGAATAAAAATAAGATAAAAAATAAGTATAACAATAAGATAAAAAATAAGATGAAAAATAAGAATAAAAATAAGATAAAAAATAAGTATAATAATAAGTATAAAAATAAGATGAAAAATAAGATGATAAATAAGAATAAAAATAAGAATAAAAATACGATAAAAAATAAGAACAAAAATAAGAATAAAAATAAGATGAAAAATAAGATGAAAAATAAGATAAAAAATAAGATAAAAAAATAAGATGAAAAATAAGTATAAAAATAAGATAAAAAATAAGTATAAAAACAAGTATAAAAATAAGTATAAAAATAAGATGAAAAATAAGTATAAAAATCAGATAAAAAATAAGACAAAAAATAAGAATAAAAAGAAGAATAAAAATACGATAAAAAATAAGTATAAAAATAAGATGAAAAATAAGATGAAAAATAAGTATTAAAATAAGATAAAAAATAAGATGACAAATAAGAATAAAAATAAGAATAAAAAAAAGATGAAAAATAAGTATAAAAATAAGATGAAAAATAAGAAAAAAAATAAGATGAAAAATAAGATGAAAAATAAGTTTAAAAATAAGAATAAAAATAGAATAAAAAATAAGATGAAAAATAAGATGCAAAATAAGTATAAAAATAAGATGAAAAAATAAGATGAAAAATAAGAATAAAATTAAGATAAAAAAATAAGATAAAAATTAAGATGTAAAATAAGTATAAAAATATGATGAAAAAAAGATAAAAAATAAGTATAAAAATAAGATAAAAAATAAGTATAAAAATAAGATGAAAAATAAGATAAAAAATAAGATAAAAATAAGAAAAGAAATCAGATAAAAAATAAGTATAAAAATAAGAATTAAAATAAGAATAAAAATAAGTATAAAAATAAGAATAAAAATAAGATGAAAAATAAGAATAAAAATAAGAATAAAAATAAAAATAAAAATACGATAAAAAATAAGAATAAAAATAAAATAAAAAATAAGTATAAAAATAAGACAAAAAAATAAGATTAAAATTAAGATAAAAAATAAGTATAAAAATAATATGAAAAATAAGATAAAAAATAAGTATAAAAATAAGATGAAAAATAAGAATAAAATTAAAATAAAAAAATAAGATGAAAAATAAGATGATAAATAAGATAAAAAATAAGATGAAAAATAAGTATAAAAATAAGATAAAAAATAAGATGAAAAATAAGTATAAAAATAAGATAAAAAATAAGTATAAAAATAAGTATAAAAATAAGTATAAAAATAAGATGAAAAATAAGTATAAAAATCAGATAAAAATAAGATAAAAAATAAGAATAAAAAGAAGAATAAAAATACGATAAAAAATAAGTATAAAAATAAGATGAAAAATAAGATGAAAAATAAGTATTAAAATAAGATAAAAAATAAGATGACAAATAAGAATAAAAATAAGAATAAAAAAAAGATGAAAAATAAGTATAAAAATAAGATGAAAAATAAGAAGAAAAATAAGATGAAAAATAAGTTTAAAAATAAGAATAAAAATAGAATAAAAAATAAGATGAAAAATAAGATGCAAAATAAGTATAAAAATAAGATGAAAAAATAAGATGAAAAATAAGAATAAAAATAAGAATAAAAAAAGATGTAAAATAAGTATATAAATAAGAATAAAAGTAAGATGAAAAATAAGATGAAAAAATAAACATAATAATAAGATGAAAAATAAGATTAAAAAAGTATAAAAAAAAGATGAAAAATAAGATAAAAAATAAGATGAAAAATATGTATAAAAATAAGATAAAAAATAAGTATAAAAATAAGTATAAAAAAAGATGAAAAATAAGTATAAAGATAAGAATAAAAATAAGATGAAAAATAAGTATAAAAATCAGATAAAAAATAATATAAAAAATAAGAATAAAAATAAGATAAAAAATAAGTATAACAATAAGATAAAAAATAAGATGACAAATAAGAATAAAAATAAGAATAAAAAAAGATGAAAAATAAGTATAAAAATAAGATGAAAAAGAAGAAAAAAAATAAGAATAAAAATAAGATGAAAAATAAGTTTAAAAATAAGAATAAAAAATAAGATAAAAAATAAGATGAAAAATAGGATGCAAAATAAGTATAAAAATAAGATAAAAAATAAGATGAAAAATAAGAATAAAAATTAAGATAAAAAATAAGAATAATAATAATAAAAATACAATAAAAAATAAGAATAAAAATAAGATGAACAATAAATATAAAAATAAGATAAAAAAAAGATAAAAATTAAGATGAAAAATAAGTATAAAAATATGATAAAAAATAAGATGAAAAAATAAGTATAAAAATAAGATAAAAAATAAGAAAACAAATAAGATGAAAAATAAGTATAAAAATAGGAATAAAAAAAGATAAAAAATAGGATAAAAAATAAGTATAAAAATAAGATGAAAAATAAGAATAAAAATAAAAATAAAAAAAGGTGTAAAATAAGTATAAAAATAAGATGAAAAATAAGATGAAAAAGAAGAATAAAAATAAAATGAAAAATAAGATGAAAAATAAGAATAAAAATAAGAATAAAAAAAGATGTAAAATAAGTATATAAATAAGAATAAAAGTAAGATGAAAAATAAGATGAAAAAATAAACATAATAATAAGATGAAAAATAAGATTAAAAAAGTATAAAAAAAAGATGAAAAATAAGATAAAAAATAAGATGAAAAATATGTATAAAAATAAGATAAAAAATAAGTATAAAAATAAGTATAAAAAAAAGATGAAAAATAAGTATAAAGATAAGAATAAAAATAAGATGAAAAATAAGTATAAAAATCAGATAAAAAATAATATAAAAAATAAGAATAAAAATAAGATAAAAAATAAGTATAACAATAAGATAAAAAATAAGATGACAAATAAGAATAAAAATAAGAATAAAAAAAGATGAAAAATAAGTATAAAAATAAGATGAAAAAGAAGAAAAAAAATAAGAATAAAAATAAGATGAAAAATAAGTTTAAAAATAAGAATAAAAAATAAGATAAAAAATAAGATGAAAAATAGGATGCAAAATAAGTATAAAAATAAGATAAAAAATAAGATGAAAAATAAGAATAAAAATTAAGATAAAAATAAGAATAAAATAAGATACAAAATAAGTATAAAAATAAGATGAAAAATAAAAATAAAAATAAAAATACAATAAAAAATAAGAATAAAAATAAGATGATAAATAAGATAAAAAATAAGTATAAAAATAAGATTAAAAATAAGAATAAAATTAAGATAAAAAAATAAGATAAAAATTAAGATGTAAAATAAGTATAAAAATATGATGAAAAAAAGATAAAAAATAAGTATAAAAATAAGATAAAAAATAAGTATAAAAATAAGATGAAAAATAAGATAAAAAATAAGATAAAAATAAGAAAAGAAATCAGATAAAAAATAAGTATAAAAATAAGAATTAAAATAAGAATAAAAATAAGATGAAAAATAAGAATAAAAATAAGATGAAAAATAAGAATAAAAATAAGAATAAAAATAAAAATAAAAATACGATAAAAAATAAGAATAAAAATAAAATAAAAAATAAGTATAAAAATAAGACAAAAAAATAAGATTAAAATTAAGATAAAAAATAAGTATAAAAATAATATGAAAAATAAGATAAAAAATAAGTATAAAAATAAGATGAAAAATAAGAATAAAATTAAAATAAAAAAATAAGATGAAAAATAAGATGATAAATAAGATAAAAAATAAGATGAAAAATAAGTATAAAAATAAGATAAAAAATAAGATGAAAAATAAGTATAAAAATAAGATAAAAAATAAGTATAAAAATAAGTATAAAAATAAGTATAAAAATAAGATGAAAAATAAGTATAAAAATCAGATAAAAAATAAGATAAAAAATAAGAATAAAAAGAAGAATAAAAATACGATAAAAAATAAGTATAAAAATAAGATGAAAAATAAGATGAAAAATAAGTATTAAAATAAGATAAAAAATAAGATGACAAATAAGAATAAAAATAAGAATAAAAAAAAGATGAAAAATAAGTATAAAAATAAGATGAAAAATAAGAAGAAAAATAAGATGAAAAATAAGTTTAAAAATAAGAATAAAAATAGAATAAAAAATAAGATGAAAAATAAGATGCAAAATAAGTATAAAAATAAGATGAAAAAATAAGATGAAAAATAAGAATAAAAATAAGAATAAAAAAAGATGTAAAATAAGTATATAAATAAGAATAAAAGTAAGATGAAAAATAAGATGAAAAAATAAACATAATAATAAGATGAAAAATAAGATTAAAAAAGTATAAAAAAAAGATGAAAAATAAGATAAAAAATAAGATGAAAAATATGTATAAAAATAAGATAAAAAATAAGTATAAAAATAAGTATAAAAAAAGATGAAAAATAAGTATAAAGATAAGAATAAAAATAAGATGAAAAATAAGTATAAAAATCAGATAAAAAATAATATAAAAAATAAGAATAAAAATAAGATAAAAAATAAGTATAACAATAAGATAAAAAATAAGATGACAAATAAGAATAAAAATAAGAATAAAAAAAGATGAAAAATAAGTATAAAAATAAGATGAAAAAGAAGAAAAAAAATAAGAATAAAAATAAGATGAAAAATAAGTTTAAAAATAAGAATAAAAAATAAGATAAAAAATAAGATGAAAAATAGGATGCAAAATAAGTATAAAAATAAGATAAAAAATAAGATGAAAAATAAGAATAAAAATTAAGATAAAAAATAAGAATAATAATAATAAAAATACAATAAAAAATAAGAATAAAAATAAGATGAACAATAAATATAAAAATAAGATAAAAAAAAGATAAAAATTAAGATGAAAAATAAGTATAAAAATATGATAAAAAATAAGATGAAAAAATAAGTATAAAAATAAGATAAAAAATAAGAAAACAAATAAGATGAAAAATAAGTATAAAAATAGGAATAAAAAAAGATAAAAAATAGGATAAAAAATAAGTATAAAAATAAGATGAAAAATAAGAATAAAAATAAAAATAAAAAAAGGTGTAAAATAAGTATAAAAATAAGATGAAAAATAAGATGAAAAATAAGAATAAAAAAAAGAATAAAAAAAGATGTAAAATAAGTATATAAATAAGAATAAAAGTAAGATGAAAAATAAGATGAAAAAATAAACATAATAATAAGATGAAAAATAAGATTAAAAAAGTATAAAAATAGGATGAAAAATAAGATAAAAAATAAGATGAAAAATATGTATAAAAATAAGATAAAAAATAAGTATAAAAATAAGTATAAAAAAAGATGAAAAATAAGTATAAAGATAAGAATAAAAATAAGATGAAAAATAAGTAGAAAAATAAGATAAAAAATAAGTATAAAAATAAGATAAAAAATAAGTATAACAATAAGATAAAAAATAAGATGAAAAATAAGAATAAAAATAAGATAAAAAATAAGTATAAAAATAAGTATAAAAAAGATGAAAAATAAGTATAAAGATAAGAATAAAAATAAGATGAAAAATAAGTAGAAAAATAAGATAAAAAATAAGTATAAAAATAAGATAAAAAATAAGTATAACAATAAGATAAAAAATAAGATGAAAAATAAGAATAAAAATAAGATAAAAAATAAGTATAAAAATAAGTTGAAAAATAAGATGAAAAATAAGTATAAAAATCAGATAAAAAACAAGATAAAAAATAAGAATAAAAATAAGATAAAAAATAAGTATAACAATAAGATAAAAAATAAGATGAAAAATAAGAATAAAAATAAGATAAAAAATAAGTATAATAATAAGTATAAAAATAAGATGAAAAATAAGATGATAAATAAGAATAAAAATAAGAATAAAAATACGATAAAAAATAAGAACAAAAATAAGAATAAAAATAAGATGAAAAATAAGATGAAAAATAAGATAAAAAATAAGATAAAAAAATAAGATGAAAAATAAGTATAAAAATAAGATAAAAAATAAGTATAAAAACAAGTATAAAAATAAGTATAAAAATAAGATGAAAAATAAGTATAAAAATCAGATAAAAAATAAGACAAAAAATAAGAATAAAAAGAAGAATAAAAATACGATAAAAAATAAGTATAAAAATAAGATGAAAAATAAGATGAAAAATAAGTATTAAAATAAGATAAAAAATAAGATGACAAATAAGAATAAAAATAAGAATAAAAAAAAGATGAAAAATAAGTATAAAAATAAGATGAAAAATAAGAAAAAAAATAAGATGAAAAATAAGATGAAAAATAAGTTTAAAAATAAGAATAAAAATAGAATAAAAAATAAGATGAAAAATAAGATGCAAAATAAGTATAAAAATAAGATGAAAAAATAAGATGAAAAATAAGAATAAAATTAAGATAAAAAAATAAGATAAAAATTAAGATGTAAAATAAGTATAAAAATATGATGAAAAAAAGATAAAAAATAAGTATAAAAATAAGATAAAAAATAAGTATAAAAATAAGATGAAAAATAAGATAAAAAATAAGATAAAAATAAGAAAAGAAATCAGATAAAAAATAAGTATAAAAATAAGAATTAAAATAAGAATAAAAATAAGTATAAAAATAAGAATAAAAATAAGATGAAAAATAAGAATAAAAATAAGAATAAAAATAAAAATAAAAATACGATAAAAAATAAGAATAAAAATAAAATAAAAAATAAGTATAAAAATAAGACAAAAAAATAAGATTAAAATTAAGATAAAAAATAAGTATAAAAATAATATGAAAAATAAGATAAAAAATAAGTATAAAAATAAGATGAAAAATAAGAATAAAATTAAAATAAAAAAATAAGATGAAAAATAAGATGATAAATAAGATAAAAAATAAGATGAAAAATAAGTATAAAAATAAGATAAAAAATAAGATGAAAAATAAGTATAAAAATAAGATAAAAAATAAGTATAACAATAAGATAAAAAATAAGATGACAAATAAGAATAAAAATAAGAATAAAAAAAGATGAAAAATAAGTATAAAAATAAGATGAAAAAGAAGAAAAAAAATAAGAATAAAAATAAGATGAAAAATAAGTTTAAAAATAAGAATAAAAAATAAGATAAAAAATAAGATGAAAAATAGGATGCAAAATAAGTATAAAAATAAGATAAAAAATAAGATGAAAAATAAGAATAAAAATTAAGATAAAAAATAAGAATAATAATAATAAAAATACAATAAAAAATAAGAATAAAAATAAGATGAACAATAAATATAAAAATAAGATAAAAAAAAGATAAAAATTAAGATGAAAAATAAGTATAAAAATATGATAAAAAATAAGATGAAAAAATAAGTATAAAAATAAGATAAAAAATAAGAAAACAAATAAGATGAAAAATAAGTATAAAAATAGGAATAAAAAAAGATAAAAAATAGGATAAAAAATAAGTATAAAAATAAGATGAAAAATAAGAATAAAAATAAAAATAAAAAAAGGTGTAAAATAAGTATAAAAATAAGATGAAAAATAAGATGAAAAAGAAGAATAAAAATAAAATGAAAAATAAGATGAAAAATAAGAATAAAAATAAGAATAAAAAAAGATGTAAAATAAGTATATAAATAAGAATAAAAGTAAGATGAAAAATAAGATGAAAAAATAAACATAATAATAAGATGAAAAATAAGATTAAAAAAGTATAAAAATAGGATGAAAAATAAGATAAAAAATAAGATGAAAAATATGTATAAAAATAAGATAAAAAATAAGTATAAAAATAAGTATAAAAAAAGATGAAAAATAAGTATAAAGATAAGAATAAAAATAAGATGAAAAATAAGTAGAAAAATAAGATAAAAAATAAGTATAAAAATAAGATAAA
Source organism: Mixophyes australis (assembly GCA_036250195.1). NCBI lineage: Eukaryota > Metazoa > Chordata > Amphibia > Anura > Limnodynastidae > Mixophyes > Mixophyes australis. Next base: position 48,597,252 of record JAVHZZ010000011.1, on the reverse strand, counting down.
AAATAAGTATAACAATAAGATAAAAAATAAGATGAAAAATAAGAATAAAAATAAGATAAAAAATAAGTATAAAAATAAGTTGAAAAATAAGATGAAAAATAAGTATAAAAATCAGATAAAAAACAAGATAAAAAATAAGAATAAAAATAAGATAAAAAATAAGTATAACAATAAGATAAAAAATAAGATGAAAAATAAGAATAAAAATAAGATAAAAAATAAGTATAATAATAAGTATAAAAATAAGATGAAAAATAAGATGATAAATAAGAATAAAAATAAGAATAAAAATACGATAAAAAATAAGAACAAAAATAAGAATAAAAATAAGATGAAAAATAAGATGAAAAATAAGATAAAAAATAAGATAAAAAAATAAGATGAAAAATAAGTATAAAAATAAGATAAAAAATAAGTATAAAAATAAGTATAAAAATAAGTATAAAAATAAGATGAAAAATAAGTATAAAAATCAGATAAAAAATAAGATAAAAAATAAGAATAAAAAGAAGAATAAAAATACGATAAAAAATAAGTATAAAAATAAGATGAAAAATAAGATGAAAAATAAGTATTAAAATAAGATAAAAAATAAGATGACAAATAAGAATAAAAATAAGAATAAAAAAAAGATGAAAAATAAGTATAAAAATAAGATGAAAAATAAGAAAAAAAATAAGATGAAAAATAAGATGAAAAATAAGTTTAAAAATAAGAATAAAAATAGAATAAAAAATAAGATGAAAAATAAGATGCAAAATAAGTATAAAAATAAGATGAAAAAATAAGATGAAAAATAAGAATAAAATTAAAATAAAAAAATAAGATGAAAAATAAGATGATAAATAAGATAAAAAATAAGATGAAAAATAAGTATAAAAATAAGATAAAAAATAAGATGAAAAATAAGTATAAAAATAAGATAAAAAATAAGTATAAAAATAAGAATAAGTATAAAAATAAGATGAAAAATAAGTATAAAAATCAGATAAAAATAAGATAAAAAATAAGAATAAAAAGAAGAATAAAAATACGATAAAAAATAAGTATAAAAATAAGATGAAAAATAAGATGAAAAATAAGTATTAAAATAAGATAAAAAATAAGATGACAAATAAGAATAAAAATAAGAATAAAAAAAAGATGAAAAATAAGTATAAAAATAAGATGAAAAATAAGAAGAAAAATAAGATGAAAAATAAGTTTAAAAATAAGAATAAAAATAGAATAAAAAATAAGATGAAAAATAAGATGCAAAATAAGTATAAAAATAAGATGAAAAAATAAGATGAAAAATAAGAATAAAAATAAGAATAAAAAAAGATGTAAAATAAGTATATAAATAAGAATAAAAGTAAGATGAAAAATAAGATGAAAAAATAAACATAATAATAAGATGAAAAATAAGATTAAAAAAGTATAAAAAAAAGATGAAAAATAAGATAAAAAATAAGATGAAAAATATGTATAAAAATAAGATAAAAAATAAGTATAAAAATAAGTATAAAAAAAGATGAAAAATAAGTATAAAGATAAGAATAAAAATAAGATGAAAAATAAGTATAAAAATCAGATAAAAAATAATATAAAAAATAAGAATAAAAATAAGATAAAAAATAAGTATAACAATAAGATAAAAAATAAGATGACAAATAAGAATAAAAATAAGAATAAAAAAAGATGAAAAATAAGTATAAAAATAAGATGAAAAAGAAGAAAAAAAATAAGAATAAAAATAAGATGAAAAATAAGTTTAAAAATAAGAATAAAAAATAAGATAAAAAATAAGATGAAAAATAGGATGCAAAATAAGTATAAAAATAAGATAAAAAATAAGATGAAAAATAAGAATAAAAATTAAGATAAAAAATAAGAATAATAATAATAAAAATACAATAAAAAATAAGAATAAAAATAAGATGAACAATAAATATAAAAATAAGATAAAAAAAAGATAAAAATTAAGATGAAAAATAAGTATAAAAATATGATAAAAAATAAGATGAAAAAATAAGTATAAAAATAAGATAAAAAATAAGAAAACAAATAAGATGAAAAATAAGTATAAAAATAGGAATAAAAAAAGATAAAAAATAGGATAAAAAATAAGTATAAAAATAAGATGAAAAATAAGAATAAAAATAAAAATAAAAAAAGGTGTAAAATAAGTATAAAAATAAGATGAAAAATAAGATGAAAAAGAAGAATAAAAATAAAATGAAAAATAAGATGAAAAATAAGAATAAAAATAAGAATAAAAAAAGATGTAAAATAAGTATATAAATAAGAATAAAAGTAAGATGAAAAATAAGATGAAAAAATAAACATAATAATAAGATGAAAAATAAGATTAAAAAAGTATAAAAATAGGATGAAAAATAAGATAAAAAATAAGATGAAAAATATGTATAAAAATAAGATAAAAAATAAGTATAAAAATAAGTATAAAAAAAGATGAAAAATAAGTATAAAGATAAGAATAAAAATAAGATGAAAAATAAGTAGAAAAATAAGATAAAAAATAAGTATAAAAATAAGATAAAAAATAAGTATAACAATAAGATAAAAAATAAGATGAAAAATAAGAATAAAAATAAGATAAAAAATAAGTATAAAAATAAGTTGAAAAATAAGATGAAAAATAAGTATAAAAATCAGATAAAAAACAAGATAAAAAATAAGAATAAAAATAAGATAAAAAATAAGTATAACAATAAGATAAAAAATAAGATGAAAAATAAGAATAAAAATAAGATAAAAAATAAGTATAATAATAAGTATAAAAATAAGATGAAAAATAAGATGATAAATAAGAATAAAAATAAGAATAAAAATACGATAAAAAATAAGAACAAAAATAAGAATAAAAATAAGATGAAAAATAAGATGAAAAATAAGATAAAAAATAAGATAAAAAAATAAGATGAAAAATAAGTATAAAAATAAGATAAAAAATAAGTATAAAAATAAGTATAAAAATAAGTATAAAAATAAGATGAAAAATAAGTATAAAAATCAGATAAAAAATAAGATAAAAAATAAGAATAAAAAGAAGAATAAAAATACGATAAAAAATAAGTATAAAAATAAGATGAAAAATAAGATGAAAAATAAGTATTAAAATAAGATAAAAAATAAGATGACAAATAAGAATAAAAATAAGAATAAAAAAAAGATGAAAAATAAGTATAAAAATAAGATGAAAAATAAGAAAAAAAATAAGATGAAAAATAAGATGAAAAATAAGTTTAAAAATAAGAATAAAAATAGAATAAAAAATAAGATGAAAAATAAGATGCAAAATAAGTATAAAAATAAGATGAAAAAATAAGATGAAAAATAAGAATAAAAATAAGAATAAAAAAAGATGTAAAATAAGTATATAAATAAGAATAAAAGTAAGATGAAAAATAAGATGAAAAAATAAACATAATAATAAGATGAAAAATAAGATTAAAAAAGTATAAAAAAAAGATGAAAAATAAGATAAAAAATAAGATGAAAAATATGTATAAAAATAAGATAAAAAATAAGTATAAAAATAAGTATAAAAAAAAGATGAAAAATAAGTATAAAGATAAGAATAAAAATAAGATGAAAAATAAGTATAAAAATCAGATAAAAAATTATATAAAAAATAAGAATAAAAATAAGATAAAAAAAAAGTATAACAATAAGATAAAAAATAAGATGACAAATAAGAATAAAAATAAGAATAAAAAAAGATGAAAAATAAGTATAAAAATAAGATGAAAAAGAAGAAAAAAAATAAGAATAAAAATAAGATGAAAAATAAGTTTAAAAATAAGAATAAAAAATAAGATAAAAAATAAGATGAAAAATAGGATGCAAAATAAGTATAAAAATAAGATAAAAAATAAGATGAAAAATAAGAATAAAAATTAAGATAAAAAATAAGAATAATAATAATAAAAATACAATAAAAAATAAGAATAAAAATAAGATGAACAATAAATATAAAAATAAGATAAAAAAAAGATAAAAATTAAGATGAAAAATAAGTATAAAAATAAGATGAAAAAAAAGATGAAAAATTAGTATAAAAATAAAATGAAAAATAAGATAAAAAATAAGAAAACAAATAAGATAAAAAATAAGTATAAAAATAGGAATAAAAAAAGATAAAAAATAGGATAAAAAATAAATATAAAAATAAGATGAAAAATAAGAATAAAAATAAGTATAAAAATAAGATGAAAAATAAGTATAAAAATCAGATAAAAAATAAGATAAAAAACAAGAATAAAAAGAAGAATAAAAATACGATAAAAAATAAGTATAAAAATAAGATGAAAAATAAGATGAAAAATAAGTATTAAAATAAGATAAAAAATAAGATGACAAATAAGAATAAAAATAAGAATAAAAAAAAGATGAAAAATAAGTATAAAAATAAGATGAAAAATAAGAAAAAAAATAAGATGAAAAATAAGATGAAAAATAAGTTTAAAAATAAGAATAAAAATAGAATAAAAAATAAGATGAAAAATAAGATGCAAAATAAGTATAAAAATAAGATGAAAAAATAAGATGAAAAATAAGAATAAAAATAAGAATAAAAAAAGATGTAAAATAAGTATATAAATAAGAATAAAAGTAAGATGAAAAATAAGATGAAAAAATAAACATAATAATAAGATGAAAAATAAGATTAAAAAAGTATAAAAAAAAGATGAAAAATAAGATAAAAAATAAGATGAAAAATATGTATAAAATAAGATAAAAAATAAGTATAAAAATAAGTATAAAAAAAAGATGAAAAATAAGTATAAAGATAAGAATAAAAATAAGATGAAAAATAAGTATAAAAATCAGATAAAAAATTATATAAAAAATAAGAATAAAAATAAGATAAAAAATAAGTATAACAATAAGATAAAAAATAAGATGACAAATAAGAATAAAAATAAGAATAAAAAAAGATGAAAAATAAGTATAAAAATAAGATGAAAAAGAAGAAAAAAAATAAGAATAAAAATAAGATGAAAAATAAGTTTAAAAATAAGAATAAAAAAATAAGATAAAAAATAAGATGAAAAATAGGATGCAAAATAAGTATAAAAATAAGATAAAAAATAAGATGAAAAATAAGAATAAAAATTAAGATAAAAAATAAGAATAATAATAATAAAAATACAATAAAAAATAAGAATAAAAATAAGATGAACAATAAATATAAAAATAAGATAAAAAAAAGATAAAAATTAAGATGAAAAATAAGTATAAAAATAAGATGAAAAAAAAGATGAAAAATTAGTATAAAAATAAAATGAAAAATAAGATAAAAAATAAGAAAACAAATAAGATAAAAAATAAGTATAAAAAAAAGGAATAAAAAAAGATAAAAAATAGGATAAAAAATAAATATAAAAATAAGATGAAAAATAAGAATAAAAATAAGTATAAAAATAAGATGAAAAATAAGTATAAAAATCAGATAAAAAATAAGATAAAAAACAAGAATAAAAAGAAGAATAAAAATACGATAAAAAATAAGTATAAAAATAAGATGAAAAATAAGATGAAAAATAAGTATTAAAATAAGATAAAAAATAAGATGACAAATAAGAATAAAAATAAGAATAAAAAAAAGATGAAAAATAAGATGAAAAATAAGTTTAAAAATAAGAATAAAAATAGAATAAAAAATAAGATGAAAAATAAGATGCAAAATAAGTATAAAAATAAGATGAAAAAATAAGATGAAAAATAAGAATAAAAATAAGAATAAAAAAAGATGTAAAATAAGTATATAAATAAGAATAAAAGTAAGATGAAAAATAAGATGAAAAAATAAACATAATAATAAGATGAAAAATAAGATTAAAAAAGTATAAAAAAAAGATGAAAAATAAGATAAAAAATAAGATGAAAAATATGTATAAAAATAAGATAAAAAATAAGTATAAAAATAAGTATAAAAAAAAGATGAAAAATAAGTATAAAGATAAGAATAAAAATAAGATAAAAAATAAGTATAAAAATCAGATAAAAAATTATATAAAAAATAAGAATAAAAATAAGATAAAAAATAAGTATAACAATAAGATAAAAAATAAGATGACAAATAAGAATAAAAAAAGATGAAAAATAAGTATAAAAATAAGATGAAAAAGAAGAAAAAAAATAAGAATAAAAATAAGATGAAAAATAAGTTTAAAAATAAGAATAAAAAATAAGAATAAAAATAAGATGAACAATAAATATAAAAATAAGATAAAAAAAAGATAAAAATTAAGATGAAAAATAAGTATAAAAATAAGATGAAAAAAAAGATGAAAAATTAGTATAAAAATAAAATGAAAAATAAGATAAAAAATAAGAAAACAAATAAGATAAAAAATAAGTATAAAAATAAGATGAAAAATAAGAATAAAAATAAGAATAAAATTAAGATGAAAAATAAGACAAAAAGTAAGATGAAAAATAAGATGAAAAATAAGATAAAAAATAAGTATAAAAATAAGAATAAAAAATAAGATAAAAAATAAGATGAAAAATAAGATGCAAAATAAGTATAAAAATAAGATAAAAAATAAGATGAAAAATAGGTATTAAAATAAGATAAAAAATAAGTATAACAATAAGATAAAAAATAAGATAAAAAATATGAATAAAAATAAGAATAAAAAAAAGATAAAAAATAAGTATAAAAATAAGATGAAAAAATAATTATTAAAATAAGATAAAAAATAAGTATAAAAATAAGTATAAAAAAAAAAGAAAAATAAGTATAAAAATAAGATGAAAAATAAGATGCAAAATAAGAATAAAAATAAGATGAAAAAAAGATTAAAAATAAAAAAAAGAAGAAAAATAAGATAAAAATAAGACAAAAAATTACATATAAAATAAGAATAAAAATCAGAATAATAATAAAAATAAAAATACAATAAAAAATAAGAATAAAAATAAGACGAAAAATAAGATGAAAAATAAGTATTAAATAAGAATAAAAATAAGATAAAAAATAAAATAAAAAATAAGATAAAAAATAAGTATAAAAATAAGATAAAAGTAAAGTATAAAAATAAGATGAAAAATAAGATGAAAAATAAGATGAAAAATTAGATAAAAAAATAAGATAAAAAATAAGAATAAAAATAAATATAAAAATAAGAATAAAATAAGATACAAAAATAAGTATAAAAATAAGATGAAAAATAAAAATAAAAATAAAAATACAATAAAAAATAAGAATAAAAATAAGATGATAAATAAGATAAAAAATAAGTATAAAAATAAGATGAAAAATAAGAATAAAAATAAGAATAAAATTAAGATAAAAAAATAAGATAAAAATTAAGATGTAAAATAAGTATAAAAATATGATGAAAAAAAGATAAAAAATAAGTATAAAAATAAGATAAAAAATAAGTATAAAAATAAGATGAAAAATAAGATAAAAAATAAGATAAAAATAAGAAAAGAAATCAGATAAAAAATAAGTATAAAAATAAGAATTAAAATAAGAATAAAAATAAGTATAAAAATAAGAATAAAAATAAGATAAAAAATAAGAATAAAAATAAGAATAAAAATAAAAATAAAAATACGATAAAAAATAAGAATAAAAATAAAATAAAAAATAAGTATAAAAATAAGACAAAAAAATAAGATTAAAATTAAGATAAAAAATAAGTATAAAAATAAGATGAAAAATAAGATAAAAAATAAGTATAAAAATAAGATGAAAAATAAGAATAAAATTAAAATAAAAAAATAAGATGAAAAATAAGATGATAAATAAGATAAAAAAAGTATAAAAATAAGAATAAAAATAAGATAAGAAATAAGATGAAAAATAAGTATAAAAATCAGATAAAAAATAAGACAAAAAATAAGATGAAAATTAAGATAAAAAATAAGTATAAAAATAAGATAAAAAAAGAGTATAAAAATAAGATGAAAAATAAGTATAAAAATAAGATAAAAAATAAGATGAAAATAAGATGAAAAATAAGATGAAAAATAAGTATAAAAATAAGATAAAAAATAAGAATAACAATAAGAATAAAAATAAGTTAAAAAAGAAATATAATAATAAGAATATAAATAAGAACAAATAAGATAAAATTATAAGAATAAAAATAAGATGAAAAATAAGTATAAACATAAGAATAATAATAAAAATAAAAATAAGATGAAAAATAAGTATAAAAATAAGAATGAAAATAGGATAAAAAATAAGATGAAAAATAAGAATAAAAATAATAATAAAAATAAGATGAAAAATAACATGAAAAAGAAGTATAAAAATAAGATGATAACTAAGATGAAAAATAAGAATAAAAATAAGATAAAAAATAAGATAAAAAATAAGATGTAAAATAAATATATAAATAAGAATAAAAGTAAGATGAAAAAAAGGATGAAAAAATAAACATAATAATAAAATGAAAAATAAGATTAAAAAAGTATAAAAATAAGATGAAAAATAAGATAAAAAATAAGATGAAAAATATGTATAAAAATAAGATAAAAAAAAGAATAAAAATAAGTATAAAAAAAAGATGAAAAATAAGTATAAAGATAAGAATAAAAATAAGATAAAAAATAAGTATAAAAATAAGATAAAAAATAAGTATAAAAATAAGATAAAAAATAACATAAAAAAATAAGATAAAAAATAAGAAAACAAATCAGATAAAAAATAAGATGAAAAATAAGATGAAAAAAGGGTATAAAAATAAGACAAAAAATAAAATAAAAATTAAGATAAAAAATAAGTATAAAAATAAAATGAAAAATAAGTATAAAAATAAGACAAGAAATAAGATTAAAATTAAGATAAAAAATAAGATTAAAAATAAGAATAAAAATAAGATAAAAAATAAGTATAAAAAAAGAATAAAAATAAGATGAAAAATAAGTATAAAAATAAGAATAAAAATAAGATGAAAAATAAGATGAAAAATAAGTATAAAAATCAGATAAAAAATAAGATAAAAAATAAGAATAAAAAAAAGTATAAAAATAAGAATAAAAATAAGATAAAAAATAAGATAAAAAATAAGAAGTAAAATAAATATATAAATAAGAATAAAAGTAAGATGAAAAAAAGGATGAAAAAATAAACATAATAATAAAATGAAAAATAAGATTAAAAAAGTATAAAAATAAGATGAAAAATAAGATAAAAAATAAGATGAAAAATATGTATAAAAATAAGATAAAAAAAAGAATAAAAATAAGTATAAAAAAAAGATGAAAAATAAGTATAAAGATAAGAATAAAAATAAGATAAAAAATAAGTATAAAAATAAGATAAAAAATAAGTATTAAAATAAGATAAAAAATAACATAAAAAAATAAGATAAAAAATAAGAAAATAAATCAGATAAAAAATAAGATGAAAAATAAGATGAAAAAAGGGTCTAAAAATAAGACAAAAAATAAAATAAAAATTAAGATAAAAAATAAGATTAAAAATAAGAATAAAAATAAGATAAAAAATAAGTATAAAAAAAAAAAAAAAAATAAGATGAAAAATAAGTATAAAAATAAGAATAAAAATAAGATGAAAAATAAGATGAAAAATAAACATAATAATAAGATGAAAAATAAGATTGAAAAAGTATAAAAATAAGATGAAAAATAGGATGAAAAAAAACATGTAAAATAAGTATAAAAAAAGAATAAAAATAAGATGAAAAATGAGATGAAAAATAAGATAAAAAAAATAAGTTAAAAAATAAGATGAAAAATAAGATGAAAAATAAGATAAAAAATAAGCATAAAAATAAGATAAAAAATAAGATGAAAAATAAGTATAAAAAAGGATGAAAAATAAGTATAAATATAAGATAAAAAATAAGATGAAAAATAAGATAAAAAATAAGACAAAAAATTACATATAAAAATAAGAATAATAATAAGAATAAAAATACAATAAAAAATAAGAATAAAAATAAGACGAAAAAAAAGATGAAAAATAAGTATAAAAATAAGAATAAAAATAAGATAAAAAATAAGATAAAAAAATAAGATGAAAAATAAGTATAAAAATAAGATGAAAAATAAGTATAAAAATCAGATAAAAAATAACATAAAAAATAAGAATAAAAATAAGTATAAAAATAAGAATAAAATAAGATGAAAAATAAGTATTAAAATAAGATACAAAATAAGTATAAAAATAAGATGAAAAATAAGTATAAAAATAAGAATAAAAATAAGATAAAAAAATAAGTATAAAAATAAGAATAAAAAATAAGATAAAAAATAAGATGAAAAATAAGATGCAAAATAAGTATAAAAATAAGATAAAAAATAAGATGAAAAATAAGATGATAAATAAGAATAAAAATAAGAATAAAAATAAAAATAAAAATACGATAAAAAATAAGATGAAAAATAAGATGAAAAATAAGAATAAAAATAAGAATAAAATTAAGATAAAAAAATAAGATAAAAATTAAGATGTAAAATAAGTATAAAAATAAGATGAAAAATAAGTATAAAAATAAGAATAAAAATAAGATAAAAAATAAGATGAAAAATAGGTATTAAAATAAGATAAAAAATAAGTATAACAATAAGATAAAAAATAAGATAAAAAATATGAATAAAAATAAGAATAAAAAAAAGATAAAAAATAAGTATAAAAATAAGATGAAAAAATAATTATTAAAATAAGATAAAAAATAAGTATAAAAATAAGTATAAAAATAAGATGAAAAATAAGATGCAAAATAAGAATAAAAATAAGATGAAAAAAAGATGAAAAATAAAAATAAAAAAAAGATGAAAAATAAGATAAAAATAAGACAAAAAATTACATATAAAATAAGAATAAAAATCAGAATAATAATAAAAATAAAAATACAATAAAAAATAAGAATAAAAATAAGACGAAAAATAAGTATTAAATAAGAATAAAAATAAGATAAAAAATAAAATAAAAAAATAAGTATAAAAATAAGATAAAAGTAAAGTATAAAAATAAGATGAAAAATAAGATGAAAAATAAGATGAAAAATTAGATAAAAAAATAAGATAAAAAATAAGAATAAAAATAAATATAAAAATAAGAATAAAATAAGATACAAAATAAGTATAAAAATAAGATGAAAAATAAGAATAAAAATAAAAATACAAAAAAAAATAAGAATAAAAATAAGATGATAAATAAGATAAAAAATAAGTATAAAAATAAGATGAAAAATAAGAATAAAAATAAGAATAAAATTAAGATAAAAAAATAAGATAAAAATTAAAATGTAAAATAAGTATAAAAATATGATGAAAAAAAGATAAAAAATAAGTATAAAAATAAGTTAAAAAATAAGTATAAAAATAAGATGAAAAATAAGATAAAAAATAAGATAAAAATAAGAAAAGAAATCAGATAAAAAATAAGTATAAAAATAAGAATTAAAATAAGAATAAAAATAAGTATAAAAATAAGAATAAAAATAAGATGAAAAATAAGAATAAAAATAAGAATAAAAATACGATAAAAAATAAGAATAAAAATAAAATAAAAAATAAGTATAAAAATAAGACAAAAAAATAAGATTAAAATTAAGATAAAAAATAAGTATAAAAATAAGATGAAAAATAAGAATAAAATTAAAATAAAAAAATAAGATGAAAAATAAGATGATAAATAAGATAAAAAAAGTATAAAAATAAGATAAAAAATACGATAAAAAATAAGATGAAAAATAAGATGAAAAATAAGAATAAAAATAAGAATAAAATTAAGATAAAAAAATAAGATAAAAATTAAGATGTAAAATAAGTATAAAAATAAGATGAAAAATAAATATAAAAATAAGAATAAAAATAAGATAAAAAATAAGATGAAAAATAAGATGAAAAATAGGTATTAAAATAAGATAAAAAATAAGTATAACAATAAGATAAAAAATAAGATAAAAAATATGAATAAAAATAAGAATAAAAAAAAGATAAAAAATAAGTATAAAAATAAGATGAAAAAATAATTATTAAAATAAGATAAAAAATAAGTATAAAAATAAGTATAAAAAAAAAAGAAAAATAAGTATAAAAATAAGATGAAAAAATAATTATTAAAATAAGATAAAAAATAAGTATAAAAATAAGTATAAAAAAAAAAGAAAAATAAGTATAAAAATAAGATGAAAAATAAGATGCAAAATAAGAATAAAAATAAGATGAAAAAAAGATGAAAAATAAAAATAAAAAAAAGATGAAAAATAAGATAAAAATAAGACAAAAAATTACATATAAAATAAGAATAAAAATCAGAATAATAATAAAAATAAAAATACAATAAAAAATAAGAATAAAAATAAGACGAAAAATAAGATGAAAAATAAGTATTAAATAAGAATAAAAATAAGATAAAAAATAAAATAAAAAAATAAGATAAAAAATAAGTATAAAAATAAGATAAAAATAAAGTATAAAAATAAGATGAAAAATAAGATGAAAAATAAGATGAAAAATTAGATAAAAAAATAAGATAAAAAATAAGAATAAAAATAAATATAAAAATAAGAATAAAATAAGATACAAAATAAGTATAAAAATAAGATGAAAAATAAGAATAAAAATAAAAATACAATAAAAAATAAGAATAAAAATAAGATGATAAATAAGATAAAAAATAAGTATAAAAATAAGATGAAAAATAAGAATAAAAATAAGAATAAAATGAAGATAAAAAAATAAGATAAAAATTAAGATGTAAAATAAGTATAAAAATATGATGAAAAAAAGATAAAAAATAAGTATAAAAATAAGATAAAAAATAAGTATAAAAATAAGATAAAAAATAAGATGACAAATAAAAATAAAAATAAGAATAAAAAAAGATGAAAAATAAGTATAAAAATAAGATAAAAAATAAGAATAAAAATAAGAATAAAATTAAGATAAAAAAATAAGATAAAAATTAAGATGTAAAATAAGTATAAAAATATGATGAAAAAAAGATAAAAAATAAGTATAAAAATAAGATAAAAAATAAGTATAAAAATAAGATGAAAAATAAGATAAAAAATAAGATAAAAATAAGAAAAGAAATCAGATAAAAAATAAGTATAAAAATAAGAATTAAAATAAGAATAAAAATAAGTATAAAAATAAGAATAAAAATAAGATGAAAAATAAGAATAAAAATAAGAATAAAAATAAAAATAAAAATACGATAAAAAATAAGAATAAAAATAAAATAAAAAATAAGTATAAAAATAAGACAAAAAAATAAGATTAAAATTAAGATAAAAAATAAGTATAAAAATAAGATGAAAAATAAGATTTTTATCTTATTTTTCATCTTATTTTTATACTTATTTTTTATCTTAATTTTATACTTATTTTTTATCTTAATTTTAATCTTATTTTTTTGTCTTATTTTTATACTTATTTTTTATTTTATTTTTATTCTTATTTTTTATCGTATTTTTATTTTTATTTTTATTCTTATTTTTATCTTTTTTTATCTTATTTTTATACTTATTTTTTAATAAGTATAAAAATAAGATAAAAAAAGAGTATAAAAATAAGATGAAAAATAAGTATAAAAATAAGATAAAAAATAAGATGAAAATAAGATGAAAAATAAGATGAAAAATAAGTATAAAAATAAGATAAAAAATAAGAATAACAATAAGAATAAAAATAAGTTAAAAAAGAAATATAATAATAAGAATATAAATAAGAACAAATAAGATAAAATTATAAGAATAAAAATAAGATGAAAAATAAGTATAAACATAAGAATAATAATAAAAATAAAAATAAGATGAAAAATAAGTATAAAAATAAGAATGAAAATAGGATAAAAAATAAGATGAAAAATAAGAATAAAAATAATAATAAAAATAAGATGAAAAATAACATGAAAAAGAAGTATAAAAATAAGATGATAACTAAGATGAAAAATAAGAATAAAAATAAGATAAAAAATAAGATAAAAAATAAGATGTAAAATAAATATATAAATAAGAATAAAAGTAAGATGAAAAAAAGGATGAAAAAATAAACATAATAATAAAATGAAAAATAAGATTAAAAAAGTATAAAAATAAGATGAAAAATAAGATAAAAAATAAGATGAAAAATATGTATAAAAATAAGATAAAAAAAAGAATAAAAATAAGTATAAAAAAAAGATGAAAAATAAGTATAAAGATAAGAATAAAAATAAGATAAAAAATAAGTATAAAAATAAGATAAAAAATAAGTATAAAAATAAGATAAAAAATAACATAAAAAAATAAGATAAAAAATAAGAAAACAAATCAGATAAAAAATAAGATGAAAAATAAGATGAAAAAAGGGTATAAAAATAAGACAAAAAATAAAATAAAAATTAAGATAAAAAATAAGTATAAAAATAAAATGAAAAATAAGTATAAAAATAAGACAAGAAATAAGATTAAAATTAAGATAAAAAATAAGATTAAAAATAAGAATAAAAATAAGATAAAAAATAAGTATAAAAAAAAGAATAAAAATAAGATGAAAAATAAGTATAAAAATAAGAATAAAAATAAGATGAAAAATAAGATGAAAAATAAGTATAAAAATCAGATAAAAAATAAGATAAAAAATAAGAATAAAAAAAAGTATAAAAATAAGAATAAAAATAAGATAAAAAATAAGATAAAAAATAAGAAGTAAAATAAATATATAAATAAGAATAAAAGTAAGATGAAAAAAAGGATGAAAAAATAAACATAATAATAAAATGAAAAATAAGATTAAAAAAGTATAAAAATAAGATGAAAAATAAGATAAAAAATAAGATGAAAAATATGTATAAAAATAAGATAAAAAAAAGAATAAAAATAAGTATAAAAAAAAGATGAAAAATAAGTATAAAGATAAGAATAAAAATAAGATAAAAAATAAGTATAAAAATAAGATAAAAAATAAGTATTAAAATAAGATAAAAAATAACATAAAAAAATAAGATAAAAAATAAGAAAATAAATCAGATAAAAAATAAGATGAAAAATAAGATGAAAAAAGGGTCTAAAAATAAGACAAAAAATAAAATAAAAATTAAGATAAAAAATAAGATTAAAAATAAGAATAAAAATAAGATAAAAAATAAGTATAAAAAAAAAAAAAAAAATAAGATGAAAAATAAGTATAAAAATAAGAATAAAAATAAGATGAAAAATAAGATGAAAAATAAACATAATAATAAGATGAAAAATAAGATTGAAAAAGTATAAAAATAAGATGAAAAATAGGATGAAAAAAAACATGTAAAATAAGTATAAAAAAGAATAAAAATAAGATGAAAAATGAGATGAAAAATAAGATAAAAAAAATAAGTTAAAAAATAAGATGAAAAATAAGATGAAAAATAAGATAAAAAATAAGCATAAAAATAAGATAAAAAATAAGATGAAAATTAAGATGAAAAATAAGTATAAAAAAGGATGAAAAATAAGTATAAATATAAGATAAAAAATAAGATGAAAAATAAGATAAAAAATAAGACAAAAAATTACATATAAAATAAGAATAAAAATAAGAATAATAATAAGAATAAAAATACAATAAAAAATAAGAATAAAAATAAGACGAAAAAAAAGATGAAAAATAAGTATAAAAATAAGAATAAAAATAAGATAAAAAATAAGATAAAAAAATAAGATGAAAAATAAGTATAAAAATAAGATGAAAAATAAGTATAAAAATCAGATAAAAAATAACATAAAAAATAAGAATAAAAATAAGTATAAAAATAAGAATAAAATAAGATGAAAAATAAGTATTAAAATAAGATACAAAATAAGTATAAAAATAAGATGAAAAATAAGTATAAAAATAAGAATAAAAATAAGATAAAAAAATAAGTATAAAAATAAGAATAAAAAATAAGATAAAAAATAAGATGAAAAATAAGATGCAAAATAAGTATAAAAATAAGATAAAAAATAAGATGAAAAATAAGATGATAAATAAGAATAAAAATAAGAATAAAAATAAAAATAAAAATACGATAAAAAATAAGATGAAAAATAAGATGAAAAATAAGAATAAAAATAAGAATAAAATTAAGATAAAAAAATAAGATAAAAATTAAGATGTAAAATAAGTATAAAAATAAGATGAAAAATAAGTATAAAAATAAGAATAAAAATAAGATAAAAAATAAGATGAAAAATAGGTATTAAAATAAGATAAAAAATAAGTATAACAATAAGATAAAAAATAAGATAAAAAATAAGATGCAAAATAAGAATAAAAATAAGATGAAAAAAAGATGAAAAATAAAAATAAAAAAAAGATGAAAAATAAGATAAAAATAAGACAAAAAATTACATATAAAATAAGAATAAAAATCAGAATAATAATAAAAATAAAAATACAATAAAAAATAAGAATAAAAATAAGACGAAAAATAAGTATTAAATAAGAATAAAAATAAGATAAAAAATAAAATAAAAAAATAAGTATAAAAATAAGATAAAAGTAAAGTATAAAAATAAGATGAAAAATAAGATGAAAAATAAGATGACAAATTAGATAAAAAAATAAGATAAAAAATAAGAATAAAAATAAATATAAAAATAAGAATAAAATAAGATACAAAATAAGTATAAAAATAAGATGAAAAATAAGAATAAAAATAAAAATACAATAAAAAATAAGAATAAAAATAAGATGATAAATAAGATAAAAAATAAGTATAAAAATAAGATGAAAAATAAGAATAAAAATAAGAATAAAATTAAGATAAAAAAATAAGATAAAAATTAAAATGTAAAATAAGTATAAAAATATGATGAAAAAAAGATAAAAAATAAGTATAAAAATAAGTTAAAAAATAAGTATAAAAATAAGATGAAAAATAAGATAAAAAATAAGATAAAAATAAGAAAAGAAATCAGATAAAAAATAAGTATAAAAATAAGAATTAAAATAAGAATAAAAATAAGTATAAAAATAAGAATAAAAATAAGATGAAAAATAAGAATAAAAATAAGAATAAAAATACCATAAAAAATAAGAATAAAAATAAAATAAAAAATAAGTATAAAAATAAGACAAAAAAATAAGATTAAAATTAAGATAAAAAATAAGTATAAAAATAAGATGAAAAATAAGATAAAAAATAAGTATAAAAATAAGATGAAAAATAAGAATAAAATTAAAATAAAAAAATAAGATGAAAAATAAGATGATAAATAAGATAAAAAAAGTATAAAAATAAGATAAAAAATACGATAAAAAATAAGATGAAAAATAAGATGAAAAATAAGAATAAAAATAAGAATAAAATTAAGATAAAAAAATAAGATAAAAATTAAGATGTAAAATAAGTATAAAAATAAGATGAAAAATAAATATAAAAATAAGAATAAAAATAAGATAAAAAATAAGATGAAAAATAAGATGAAAAATAGGTATTAAAATAAGATAAAAAATAAGTATAACAATAAGATAAAAAATAAGATAAAAAATATGAATAAAAATAAGAATAAAAAAAAGATAAAAAATAAGTATAAAAATATGATGAAAAAATAATTATTAAAATAAGATAAAAAATAAGTATAAAAATAAGTATAAAAAAAAAAGAAAAATAAGTATAAAAATAAGATGAAAAATAAGATGCAAAATAAGAATAAAAATAAGATGAAAAAAAGATGAAAAATAAAAATAAAAAAAAGATGAAAAATAAGATAAAAATAAGACAAAAAATTACATATAAAATAAGAATAAAAATCAGAATAATAATAAAAATAAAAATACAATAAAAAATAAGAATAAAAATAAGACGAAAAATAAGTATTAAATAAGAATAAAAATAAGATAAAAAATAAAATAAAAAAATAAGTATAAAAATAAGATAAAAGTAAAGTATAAAAATAAGATGAAAAATAAGATGAAAAATAAGATGACAAATTAGATAAAAAAATAAGATAAAAAATAAGAATAAAAATAAATATAAAAATAAGAATAAAATAAGATACAAAATAAGTATAAAAATAAGATGAAAAATAAGAATAAAAATAAAAATACAATAAAAAATAAGAATAAAAATAAGATGATAAATAAGATAAAAAATAAGTATAAAAATAAGATGAAAAATAAGAATAAAAATAAGAATAAAATTAAGATAAAAAAATAAGATAAAAATTAAAATGTAAAATAAGTATAAAAATATGATGAAAAAAAGATAAAAAATAAGTATAAAAATAAGTTAAAAAATAAGTATAAAAATAAGATGAAAAATAAGATAAAAAATAAGATAAAAATAAGAAAAGAAATCAGATAAAAAATAAGTATAAAAATAAGAATTAAAATAAGAATAAAAATAAGTATAAAAATAAGAATAAAAATAAGATGAAAAATAAGAATAAAAATAAGAATAAAAATACCATAAAAAATAAGAATAAAAATAAAATAAAAAATAAGTATAAAAATAAGACAAAAAAATAAGATTAAAATTAAGATAAAAAATAAGTATAAAAATAAGATGAAAAATAAGATAAAAAATAAGTATAAAAATAAGATGAAAAATAAGAATAAAATTAAAATAAAAAAATAAGATGAAAAATAAGATGATAAATAAGATAAAAAAAGTATAAAAATAAGATAAAAAATACGATAAAAAATAAGATGAAAAATAAGATGAAAAATAAGAATAAAAATAAGAATAAAATTAAGATAAAAAAATAAGATAAAAATTAAGATGTAAAATAAGTATAAAAATAAGATGAAAAATAAATATAAAAATAAGAATAAAAATAAGATAAAAAATAAGATGAAAAATAAGATGAAAAATAGGTATTAAAATAAGATAAAAAATAAGTATAACAATAAGATAAAAAATAAGATAAAAAATATGAATAAAAATAAGAATAAAAAAAAGATAAAAAATAAGTATAAAAATATGATGAAAAAATAATTATTAAAATAAGATAAAAAATAAGTATAAAAATAAGTATAAAAAAAAAAGAAAAATAAGTATAAAAATAAGATGAAAAATAAGATGCAAAATAAGAATAAAAATAAGATGAAAAAAAGATGAAAAATAAAAATAAAAAAAAGATGAAAAATAAGATAAAAATAAGACAAAAAATTACATATAAAATAAGAATAAAAATCAGAATAATAATAAAAATAAAAATACAATAAAAAATAAGAATAAAAATAAGACGAAAAATAAGATGAAAAATAAGTATAAAAATAAGATAAAAAATAAGATGACAAATAAAAATAAAAATAAGAATAAAAAAAGATGAAAAATAAGTATAAAAATAAGATGAAAAATAAGATAAAAAATAAGATAAAAATAAGAAAAGAAATCAGATAAAAAATAAGTATAAAAATAAGAATTAAAATAAGAATAAAAATAAGTATAAAAATAAGAATAAAAATAAGATGAAAAATAAGAATAAAAATAAGAATAAAAATAAAAATAAAAATACGATAAAAAATAAGAATAAAAATAAAATAAAAAATAAGTATAAAAATAAGACAAAAAAATAAGATTAAAATTAAGATAAAAAATAAGTATAAAAATAAGATGAAAAATAAGATAAAAAATAAGTATAAAAATAAGATGAAAAATAAGAATAAAATTAAAATAAAAAAATAAGATAAAAAATAAGATAAGAAATAAGATGAAAAATAAGTATAAAAATCAGATAAAAAATAAGACAAAAAATAAGATGAAAATTAAGATAAAAAATAAGTATAAAAATAAGATAAAAAAAGAGTATAAAAATAAGATGAAAAATAAGTATAAAAATAAGATAAAAAATAAGATGAAAATAAGATGAAAAATAAGATAAAAAATAATAAAAATAAGATAAAAAATAAGAATAACAATAAGAATAAAAATAAGTTAAAAAAGAAATATAATAATAAGAATATAAATAAGAACAAATAAGATAAAATTATAAGAATAAAAATAAGATGAAAAATAAGTATAAACATAAGAATAATAATAAAAATAAAAATAAGATGAAAAATAAGTATAAAAATAAGAATGAAAATAGGATAAAAAATAAGATGAAAAATAAGAATAAAAATAATAATAAAAATAACATGAAAAATAACATGAAAAAGAAGTATAAAAATAAGATGATAACTAAGATGAAAAATAAGTATAAAAATAAGATGAAAAATAAGATGAAAAAATTAGTATAAAAATAAGATGTAAAATAAGTATAAAAATAAGAATAAAATAAGATGAAAAATAAGTATAAAAATAAGATGAAAAATAAGGTAAAAAATAAGATAAAAAATAAGAAAAGAAATCAGATAAAAAATAAGTATAAAAATAAGAATAAAAATAAGTATAAAAATAAGACAAAAAATAAGATTAAAAATAAGTATAAAAATAAGATGAAAAATAAGGTAAAAAATAAGATAAAAAATAAGCATAAAAATAAGATAAAAAATAAGATGAAAATTAAGATAAAAAATAAGTATAAAAAAGGATGAAAAATAAGTATAAATATAAGATAAAAAATAAGACAAAAAATTACATATAAAATAAGAATAAAAATAAGAATAATAATAAAATAAAAATACAATAAAAAATAAGAATTAAAATAAGATGAAAAATAAGTATAAAAATAAGATGAAACAGAAGAAAAAAATAAGATAAAAAATAAGATGAAAAATAAGTATAAAAATAAGACAAAAAATAAGATTAAAAAAAGATGAAAAATAAGTATAAAAATAAGAATAAAAATAAGAATAAAATTAAAATAAAAAAAAAAGATAAAAAAAAGATGAAAAATAAGTATAAAAATAAGATGAAAAATAAGTATAAAAATAAGAAAAAAAAGAGGTGAAAAATAAGTATAAAAATAAGATAAAAAATAAGTATAAAACTAAGATAAAAAATAAGATGAAAAATAAGATAAAAATAAGTATAAAAATAAGATGAAACAAAAGAAAAAAATAAGATAAAAAATAAGATGAAAAATAAGTATAAAAATAAGACAAAAAATAAGATTAAAAATAAGATGAAAAATAAGTATAAAAATAAGAATAAAAATAAGATAAAAAAAAGTATAAAAATAAGATGAAAAATAAGATGAAAAATAAGTATTAAAATAAGATAAAACAAAAGAAAAAAATAAGATAAAAAATAAGACGAAAAATAAGTATAAAAATAAGACAAAAAATAAGATTAAAAATAAGATGAAAAAAAAGTATAAAAATAAGAATAAAAATAAGATAAAAAATAAGTATAAAAATAAGATAAAATAAAAGAAAAAATAAGATAAAAAATAAGATAAAAAATAAGATGAAAAATAAGATGAAAAATAGGTATAAAAATAAGAATTAAAATAAGAATAAAAATAAGTATAAAAATAAGAATAAAAATAAGATGAAAAATAAGAATAAAAATAAAAATAAAAATAAAAATAAAAATACGATAAAAAATAAGAAACAAATCAGATAAAAAATAAGTATAAAAATAAGAATAAAAATAAAATAAAAAATAAGTATAAAAATAAGACAAAAAATAAGATTAAAATTAAGATAAAAAATAAGTATAAAAATAAGATGAAAAATAAGATAAAAAATAAGTATAAAAATAAGATAAAAAATAAGAATAAAATTAAAATAAAAAAATAAGATGAAAAATAAGATGAAAAATAAGTATAAAAATAAGATGAAAAAAATAAGATGAAAAATAAGAATAAAAATAAGATGAAAAAAAGATAAAAAATAAGTATAAAAATATGATGAAAAAAAATAAGAATAAAAATAAGATGAAAAATAAATTTAAAAATAAGAATAAAAAATAAGATAAAAAATAAGATGAAAAATAAGATGCAAAATAAGTATAAAAATAAGAATAAAAAAAGATGTAAAATAAGTATAAAAATAAGAAGAAAAATAAGTATAAAAATAAGATGAAAAATAAGATAAAAAATAAGATGAAAAATAAGTATAAAAATAAGATAAAAAATAAGTATAAAAATAAGATGACAAATAAAAATAAGAATAAAAAAGATGTAAAATAAGTATAAAAATAAGATGAAAAATAAGATGAAAAATAAGTATAAAAATAAGAATAAAAATAAGATAAAAAATAAGATAAAAAATAAGATGAAAAATAAGTATAAAAAATAAGATAAAAAATAAGTATAAAAATAAGATGAAAAATAAGTATAAAAATAAGATAAAAAATAAGATGAAAAATCAGATAAAAAAATAAGAATAAAAATAAGAATAAAAAAAGATGAAAAATAAGTATAAAAATAAGATGAAAAATAAGAAAAAAAATAAGAATAAAAATAAGATGAAAAATACGTTTAAAAATAAGAATAAAAAATAAGATGAAAAATAAAATGCAAAATAAGTATAAAAATAAGAATAAAAAAAGATGTAAAATAAGAATAAAAATAAGATGAAAAATAAGTATAAAAATCAGATAAAAAATAAGATAAAAAATAAGAATAAAAATAAGTATAAAAATAAAAATAAAAATAAGATAAAAAATAAGATAAAAAATAAGATAAAAAATAAGATGTAAAATAAATATATAAATAACAATAAAAGTAAGATGAAAAAAAGGATGAAAAAATAAACATAATAATAAGATGAAAAATAAGATTAAAAAAGTATAAAAATAAGATGAAAAATAAGATAAAAAATAAGATGAAAAATATGTATAAAAATAAGATAAAAATAAGAATAAAAATAAGTATAAAAAAAAGATGAAAAATAAGTATAAAGATAAGAATAAAAATAAGATAAAAAAATAAGTATAAAAATAAGATAAAAAATAAGTATAAAAATAAGATAAAAAATAAGATGACAAATAAAAATAAAAATAAGAATAAAAATAAGTATAAAAATAAGAATAAAAATAAGATGAAAAATAAGAATAAAAATAAGAATAAAAATAAAAATACGATAAAAAAATAAGAATAAAAATAAAATGAAAAATAAGTATAAAAACAAGATAAAAAATAAGATTAAAATTAAGATAAAAAATAAGTATAAAAATAAGATGAAAAATAAGATAAAAAATAAGAATAAAAATAAAATGAAAAATAAGTATAAAAATAAGACAAGAAATAAGATTAATAATAAGATAAAAAATAAGATGTAAAATATATAAATAACAATAAAAGTAAGATGAAAAAAAGGATGAAAAAATAAACATAATAATAAGATGAAAAATAAGATTAAAAAAGTATAAAAATAAGATGAAAAATAAGATAAAAAATAAGATGAAAAATATGTATAAAAATAAGATAAAAATAAGAATAAAAATAAGTATAAAAAAAAGATGAAAAATAAGTATAAAGATAAGAATGAAAATAAGATAAAAAAATAAGTATAAAAATAAGATAAAAAATAAGTATAAAAATAAGATAAAAAATTAGATGACAAATAAAAATAAAAATAAGAATTAAAATAAGAATAAAAATAAGTATAAAAATAAGAATAAAAATAAGATGAAAAATAAGAATAAAAATAAGAATAAAAATAAAAATACGATAAAAAAATAAGAATAAAAATAAAATGAAAAATAAGTATAAAAACAAGATAAAAAATAAGATTAAAATTAAGATAAAAAATAAGTATAAAAATAAGATGAAAAATAAGATAAAAAATAAGAATAAAAATAAAATGAAAAATAAGTATAAAAATAAGACAAGAAATAAGATTAAAATTAAGATAAAAAATAAGATTAAAAATAAGAATAAAAATAAGATGAAAAATAAGTATAAAAAAAGAATAAAAATAAGATGAAAAATAAGTATAAAAATAAGAATAAAAATAAGATGAAAAATAAGATGAAAAATAAACATAATAATAAGATGAAAAATAAGATTGAAAAAGTATAAAAATAAGATGAAAAATAGGATGGGAAAAAAAACATGTAAAATAAGTATAAAAAAAGAATAAAAATAAGATGAAAAATGAGATGAAAAATAAGATAAAAAAAATAAGTTAAAAAATAAGATGAAAAATAAGATAAAAAATAAGCATAAAAATAAGATAAAAAATAAGATAAAAATTAAGATGAAAAATAAGTATAAAAAAGGATGAAAAATAAGTATAAATATAAGATAAAAAATAAGATGAAAAATAAGATAAAAAATAAGAAAAAAAATTACATATAAAGTAAGAATAAAAATAATAATAATAATAAGAATAAAAATACAATAAAAAATAAGAATAAAAATAAGACGAAAAATAAGATGAAAAATAAGATGAAAAATAAGTATAAAAATAAGAATAAAAATAAGATAAAAAATAAGATAAAAAAATAAGATGAAAAATAAGTATAAAAATAAGATAAAAAATAAGTATAAAAATAAGATGAAAAATAAGTATAAAAATCAGATAAAAAATAACATAAAAAATAAGAATAAAAATAAGTATAAAAATAAGAATAAAATAAGATGAAAAATAAGTATTAAAATAAGATATAAAATAAGTATAAAAATAAGATGAAAAATAATATAAAAAATAAGAATAAAAATAAGATAAAAAAATAAGTATAAAAATAAGAATAAAAAATAAGATAAAAAATAAGATGAAAAATAAGATGATAAATAAGAATAAAAATAAGAATAAAAATAAAAATAAAAATACGTTAAAAAATAAGATGAAAAATAAGATGAAAAATAAGAATAAAAATAAGAATAAAAATAAAAATAAAAATACGTTAAAAAATAAGATGAAAAATAAGATGAAAAATAAGAATAAAAATAAGAATAAAATTAAGATAAAAAAATAAGATAAAAATTAAGATGTAAAATAAGTATAAAAATAAGATGAAAAATAAGTATAAAAATAAGAATAAAAATAAGATAAAAAATAAGATGAAAAATAAGATGAAAAATAGGTATTAAAATAAGATAAAAAATAAGTATAACAATAAAATAAAAAATAAGATAAAAAATATGAATAAAAATAAGAATAAAAAAAAGATAAAAAATAAGTATAAAAATAAGATGAAAAATATGAGAAAAAATGGATGAAAAAGAAGAATAAAAATAAATTTAAAAAATAAGTATAAAAATAAGTATAAAAAAAAGATGAAAAATAAGTATAAAAATAAGATGAAAAATAAGATGAAAAATAAGTATAAAAATAAGCATAAAAAAAAAATGAAAAAAAAGGTAAAAAATAAAATGAAAAATAAGAAAACAAATCAGATAAAAAATAAGTATATAAATAAGAATAAAAATAAGTATAAAAAAAAGAATAAAATAAGATGAAAAATAAGTATTAAAACAAGATACAAAATAAGTATAAAAATAAGATGAAAAATAAGAAAAAAAATTAAGATGAAAAATAAGTATAAAAATAAGAATAAAATAAGATGAAAAATAAGTATAAAAATAAGATGAAAAATAAGGTAAAAAATAATATAAAAAATAAGAAAAGAAATCAGATAAAAAATAAGTATAAAAAAGGATGAAAAATAAGTATAAATATAAGATAAAAAATAAGACAAAAAATTACATATAAAATAAGAATAAAAATAAGAATAATAATAAAATAAAAATACAATAAAAAATAAGAATTAAAATAAGACGAAAAATAAGATGAAAAATAAGTATAAAAATAAGAATAAAAATAAGATAAAAAATAAGATAAAAAAATAAGATGAAAAATAAGTATAAAAATAAGATAAAAAATAAGTATAAAAATAAGATGAAAAATAAGATGAAAAATCAGATAAATAATAAGATAAAAAATAAGAATAAAAATAAGAATAAAAATAAGAATAAAATAAGATAAAAAATAAGTATTAAAATAAGATACAAAATAAGTATAAAAATAAGAAAAAAATAAGAATAAAAATAAGTATAAAAATAAGAATAAAATAAGATAAAAAATAAGTATTAAAATAAGATAAAAAATAAGTATAAAAATAAGATGAAAAATAAGAATAAAAATAAGAATAAAATTAAGATAAAAAAATAAGATAAAAATTAAAATGTAAAATAAGTATAAAAATATGATGAAAAAAAGATAAAAAATAAGTATAAAAATAAGTTAAAAAATAAGTATAAAAATAAGATGAAAAATAAGATAAAAAATAAGATAAAAATAAGAAAAGAAATCAGATAAAAAATAAGTATAAAAATAAGAATTAAAATAAGAATAAAAATAAGTATAAAAATAAGAATAAAAATAAGATGAAAAATAAGAATAAAAATAAGAATAAAAATACCATAAAAAATAAGAATAAAAATAAAATAAAAAATAAGTATAAAAATAAGACAAAAAAATAAGATTAAAATTAAGATAAAAAATAAGTATAAAAATAAGATGAAAAATAAGATAAAAAATAAGTATAAAAATAAGATGAAAAATAAGAATAAAATTAAAATAAAAAAATAAGATGAAAAATAAGATGATAAATAAGATAAAAAAAAGTATAAAAATAAGATAAAAAATACGATAAAAAATAAGATGAAAAATAAGATGAAAAATAAGAATAAAAATAAGAATAAAATTAAGATAAAAAAATAAGATAAAAATTAAGATGTAAAATAAGTATAAAAATAAGATGAAAAATAAATATAAAAATAAGAATAAAAATAAGATAAAAAATAAGATGAAAAATAAGATGAAAAATAGGTATTAAAATAAGATAAAAAATAAGTATAACAATAAGATAAAAAATAAGATAAAAAATATGAATAAAAATAAGAATAAAAAAAAGATAAAAAATAAGTATAAAAATAAGATGAAAAAATAATTATTAAAATAAGATAAAAAATAAGTATAAAAATAAGTATAAAAAAAAAAGAAAAATAAGTATAAAAATAAGATGAAAAATAAGATGCAAAATAAGAATAAAAATAAGATGAAAAAAAGATGAAAAATAAAAATAAAAAAAAGATGAAAAATAAGATAAAAATAAGACAAAAAATTACATATAAAATAAGAATAAAAATCAGAATAATAATAAAAATAAAAATACAATAAAAAATAAGAATAAAAATAAGACGAAAAATAAGATGAAAAATAAGTATTAAATAAGAATAAAAATAAGATAAAAAATAAAATAAAAAAATAAGATAAAAAATAAGTATAAAAATAAGATAAAAATAAAGTATAAAAATAAGATGAAAAATAAGATGAAAAATAAGATGAAAAATTAGATAAAAAAATAAGATAAAAAATAAGAATAAAAATAAATATAAAAATAAGAATAAAATAAGATACAAAATAAGTATAAAAATAAGATGAAAAATAAGAATAAAAATAAAAATACAATAAAAAATAAGAATAAAAATAAGATGATAAATAAGATAAAAAATAAGTATAAAAATAAGATGAAAAATAAGAATAAAAATAAGAATAAAATTAAGATAAAAAAATAAGATAAAAATTAAGATGTAAAATAAGTATAAAAATATGATGAAAAAAAGATAAAAAATAAGTATAAAAATAAGATAAAAAATAAGTATAAAAATAAGATAAAAAATAAGATGACAAATAAAAATAAAAATAAGAATAAAAAAAGATGAAAAATAAGTATAAAAATAAGATGAAAAATAAGATAAAAAATAAGATAAAAATAAGAAAAGAAATCAGATAAAAAATAAGTATAAAAATAAGAATTAAAATAAGAATAAAAATAAGTATAAAAATAAGAATAAAAATAAGATGAAAAATAAGAATAAAAATAAGAATAAAAATAAAAATAAAAATACGATAAAAAATAAGAATAAAAATAAAATAAAAAATAAGTATAAAAATAAGACAAAAAAATAAGATTAAAATTAAGATAAAAAATAAGTATAAAAATAAGATGAAAAATAAGATAAAAAATAAGTATAAAAATAAGATGAAAAATAAGAATAAAATTAAAATAAAAAAATAAGATAAAAAATAAGATAAGAAATAAGATGAAAAATAAGTATAAAAATCAGATAAAAAATAAGACAAAAAATAAGATGAAAATTAAGATAAAAAATAAGTATAAAAATAAGATAAAAAAAGAGTATAAAAATAAGATGAAAAATAAGTATAAAAATAAGATAAAAAATAAGATGAAAATAAGATGAAAAATAAGATAAAAAATAATAAAAATAAGATAAAAAATAAGAATAACAATAAGAATAAAAATAAGTTAAAAAAGAAATATAATAATAAGAATATAAATAAGAACAAATAAGATAAAATTATAAGAATAAAAATAAGATGAAAAATAAGTATAAACATAAGAATAATAATAAAAATAAAAATAAGATGAAAAATAAGTATAAAAATAAGAATGAAAATAGGATAAAAAATAAGATGAAAAATAAGAATAAAAATAATAATAAAAATAACATGAAAAATAACATGAAAAAGAAGTATAAAAATAAGATGATAACTAAGATGAAAAATAAGTATAAAAATAAGATGAAAAATAAGATGAAAAAATTAGTATAAAAATAAGATGTAAAATAAGTATAAAAATAAGAATAAAATAAGATGAAAAATAAGTATAAAAATAAGATGAAAAATAAGGTAAAAAATAAGATAAAAAATAAGAAAAGAAATCAGATAAAAAATAAGTATAAAAATAAGAATAAAAATAAGTATAAAAATAAGACAAAAAATAAGATTAAAAATAAGTATAAAAATAAGATGAAAAATAAGGTAAAAAATAAGATAAAAAATAAGCATAAAAATAAGATAAAAAATAAGATGAAAATTAAGATAAAAAATAAGTATAAAAAAGGATGAAAAATAAGTATAAATATAAGATAAAAAATAAGACAAAAAATTACATATAAAATAAGAATAAAAATAAGAATAATAATAAAATAAAAATACAATAAAAAATAAGAATTAAAATAAGATGAAAAATAAGTATAAAAATAAGATGAAACAGAAGAAAAAAATAAGATAAAAAATAAGATGAAAAATAAGTATAAAAATAAGACAAAAAATAAGATTAAAAAAAGATGAAAAATAAGTATAAAAATAAGAATAAAAATAAGAATAAAATTAAAATAAAAAAAAAAGATAAAAAAAAGATGAAAAATAAGTATAAAAATAAGATGAAAAATAAGTATAAAAATAAGAAAAAAAAGAGGTGAAAAATAAGTATAAAAATAAGATAAAAAATAAGTATAAAACTAAGATAAAAAATAAGATGAAAAATAAGATAAAAATAAGTATAAAAATAAGATGAAACAAAAGAAAAAAATAAGATAAAAAATAAGATGAAAAATAAGTATAAAAATAAGACAAAAAATAAGATTAAAAATAAGATGAAAAATAAGTATAAAAATAAGAATAAAAATAAGATAAAAAAAAGTATAAAAATAAGATGAAAAATAAGATGAAAAATAAGTATTAAAATAAGATAAAACAAAAGAAAAAAATAAGATAAAAAATAAGACGAAAAATAAGTATAAAAATAAGACAAAAAATAAGATTAAAAATAAGATGAAAAAAAAGTATAAAAATAAGAATAAAAATAAGATAAAAAATAAGTATAAAAATAAGATAAAATAAAAGAAAAAATAAGATAAAAAATAAGATAAAAAATAAGATGAAAAATAAGATGAAAAATAGGTATAAAAATAAGAATTAAAATAAGAATAAAAATAAGTATAAAAATAAGAATAAAAATAAGATGAAAAATAAGAATAAAAATAAAAATAAAAATAAAAATAAAAATACGATAAAAAATAAGAAACAAATCAGATAAAAAATAAGTATAAAAATAAGAATAAAAATAAAATAAAAAATAAGTATAAAAATAAGACAAAAAATAAGATTAAAATTAAGATAAAAAATAAGTATAAAAATAAGATGAAAAATAAGATAAAAAATAAGTATAAAAATAAGATAAAAAATAAGAATAAAATTAAAATAAAAAAATAAGATGAAAAATAAGATGAAAAATAAGTATAAAAATAAGATGAAAAAAATAAGATGAAAAATAAGAATAAAAATAAGATGAAAAAAAGATAAAAAATAAGTATAAAAATATGATGAAAAAAAATAAGAATAAAAATAAGATGAAAAATAAATTTAAAAATAAGAATAAAAAATAAGATAAAAAATAAGATGAAAAATAAGATGCAAAATAAGTATAAAAATAAGAATAAAAAAAGATGTAAAATAAGTATAAAAATAAGAAGAAAAATAAGTATAAAAATAAGATGAAAAATAAGATAAAAAATAAGATGAAAAATAAGTATAAAAATAAGATAAAAAATAAGTATAAAAATAAGATGACAAATAAAAATAAGAATAAAAAAGATGTAAAATAAGTATAAAAATAAGATGAAAAATAAGATGAAAAATAAGTATAAAAATAAGAATAAAAATAAGATAAAAAATAAGATAAAAAATAAGATGAAAAATAAGTATAAAAAATAAGATAAAAAATAAGTATAAAAATAAGATGAAAAATAAGTATAAAAATAAGATAAAAAATAAGATGAAAAATCAGATAAAAAAATAAGAATAAAAATAAGAATAAAAAAAGATGAAAAATAAGTATAAAAATAAGATGAAAAATAAGAAAAAAAATAAGAATAAAAATAAGATGAAAAATACGTTTAAAAATAAGAATAAAAAATAAGATAAAAAATAAGATGAAAAATAAAATGCAAAATAAGTATAAAAATAAGAATAAAAAAAGATGTAAAATAAGAATAAAAATAAGATGAAAAATAAGTATAAAAATCAGATAAAAAATAAGATAAAAAATAAGAATAAAAATAAGTATAAAAATAAAAATAAAAATAAGATAAAAAATAAGATAAAAAATAAGATAAAAAATAAGATGTAAAATAAATATATAAATAACAATAAAAGTAAGATGAAAAAAAGGATGAAAAAATAAACATAATAATAAGATGAAAAATAAGATTAAAAAAGTATAAAAATAAGATGAAAAATAAGATAAAAAATAAGATGAAAAATAAGTATAAAAATCAGATAAAAAATAAGACAAAAAATAAGATGAAAATTAAGATAAAAAATAAGTATAAAAATAAGATAAAAAAAGAGTATAAAAATAAGATGAAAAATAAGTATAAAAATAAGATAAAAAATAAGATGAAAATAAGATGAAAAATAAGATAAAAAATAATAAAAATAAGATAAAAAATAAGAATAACAATAAGAATAAAAATAAGTTAAAAAAGAAATATAATAATAAGAATATAAATAAGAACAAATAAGATAAAATTATAAGAATAAAAATAAGATGAAAAATAAGTATAAACATAAGAATAATAATAAAAATAAAAATAAGATGAAAAATAAGTATAAAAATAAGAATGAAAATAGGATAAAAAATAAGATGAAAAATAAGAATAAAAATAATAATAAAAATAACATGAAAAATAACATGAAAAAGAAGTATAAAAATAAGATGATAACTAAGATGAAAAATAAGTATAAAAATAAGATGAAAAATAAGATGAAAAAATTAGTATAAAAATAAGATGTAAAATAA
Source organism: Mixophyes australis (assembly GCA_036250195.1). Taxonomy (NCBI): domain Eukaryota; kingdom Metazoa; phylum Chordata; class Amphibia; order Anura; family Limnodynastidae; genus Mixophyes; species Mixophyes australis. The sequence continues at coordinate 48,565,847 of JAVHZZ010000011.1, read as the reverse complement.
GTATAAAAATAAGAATAAAATAAGATGAAAAATAAGTATAAAAATAAGATGAAAAATAAGGTAAAAAATAAGATAAAAAATAAGAAAAGAAATCAGATAAAAAATAAGTATAAAAATAAGAATAAAAATAAGTATAAAAATAAGACAAAAAATAAGATTAAAAATAAGTATAAAAATAAGATGAAAAATAAGGTAAAAAATAAGATAAAAAATAAGCATAAAAATAAGATAAAAAATAAGATGAAAATTAAGATAAAAAATAAGTATAAAAAAGGATGAAAAATAAGTATAAATATAAGATAAAAAATAAGACAAAAAATTACATATAAAATAAGAATAAAAATAAGAATAATAATAAAATAAAAATACAATAAAAAATAAGAATTAAAATAAGATGAAAAATAAGTATAAAAATAAGATGAAACAGAAGAAAAAAATAAGATAAAAAATAAGATGAAAAATAAGTATAAAAATAAGACAAAAAATAAGATTAAAAAAAGATGAAAAATAAGTATAAAAATAAGAATAAAAATAAGAATAAAATTAAAATAAAAAAAAAAGATAAAAAAAAGATGAAAAATAAGTATAAAAATAAGATGAAAAATAAGTATAAAAATAAGAAAAAAAAGAGGTGAAAAATAAGTATAAAAATAAGATAAAAAATAAGTATAAAACTAAGATAAAAAATAAGATGAAAAATAAGATAAAAATAAGTATAAAAATAAGATGAAACAAAAGAAAAAAATAAGATAAAAAATAAGATAAAAAATAAGTATAAAAATAAGACAAAAAATAAGATTAAAAATAAGATGAAAAATAAGTATAAAAATAAGAATAAAAATAAGATAAAAAAAAGTATAAAAATAAGATGAAAAATAAGATGAAAAATAAGTATTAAAATAAGATAAAACAAAAGAAAAAAATAAGATAAAAAATAAGACGAAAAATAAGTATAAAAATAAGACAAAAAATAAGATTAAAAATAAGATGAAAAAAAAGTATAAAAATAAGAATAAAAATAAGATAAAAAATAAGTATAAAAATAAGATAAAATAAAAGAAAAAATAAGATAAAAAATAAGATAAAAAATAAGATGAAAAATAAGATGAAAAATAGGTATAAAAATAAGAATTAAAATAAGAATAAAAATAAGTATAAAAATAAGAATAAAAATAAGATGAAAAATAAGAATAAAAATAAAAATAAAAATAAAAATAAAAATAAGATAAAAAATAAGATGAAAAATAAGTATAAAAATAAGATAAAAAATAAGTATAAAAATAAGATGACAAATAAAAATAAGAATAAAAAAGATGTAAAATAAGTATAAAAATAAGATGAAAAATAAGATGAAAAATAAGTATAAAAATAAGAATAAAAATAAGATAAAAAATAAGATAAAAAATAAGATGAAAAATAAGTATAAAAAATAAGATAAAAAATAAGTATAAAAATAAGATGAAAAATAAGTATAAAAATAAGATAAAAAATAAGATGAAAAATCAGATAAAAAAATAAGAATAAAAATAAGAATAAAAAAAGATGAAAAATAAGTATAAAAATAAGATGAAAAATAAGAAAAAAAATAAGAATAAAAATAAGATGAAAAATACGTTTAAAAATAAGAATAAAAAATAAGATGAAAAATAAAATGCAAAATAAGTATAAAAATAAGAATAAAAAAAGATGTAAAATAAGAATAAAAATAAGATGAAAAATAAGAATAAAAATCAGATAAAAAATAAGATAAAAAATAAGAATAAAAATAAGTATAAAAATAAAAATAAAAATAAGATAAAAAATAAGATAAAAAATAAGATAAAAAATAAGATGTAAAATAAATATATAAATAACAATAAAAGTAAGATGAAAAAAAGGATGAAAAAATAAACATAATAATAAGATGAAAAATAAGATTAAAAAAGTATAAAAATAAGATGAAAAATAAGATAAAAAATAAGATGAAAAATATGTATAAAAATAAGATAAAAATAAGAATAAAAATAAGTATAAAAAAAAGATGAAAAATAAGTATAAAGATAAGAATAAAAATAAGATAAAAAAATAAGTATAAAAATAAGATAAAAAATAAGTATAAAAATAAGATAAAAAATAAGATGACAAATAAAAATAAAAATAAGAATTAAAATAAGAATAAAAATAAGTATAAAAATAAGAATAAAAATAAGATGAAAAATAAGAATAAAAATAAGAATAAAAATAAAAATACGATAAAAAAATAAGAATAAAAATAAAATGAAAAATAAGTATAAAAACAAGATAAAAAATAAGATTAAAATTAAGATAAAAAATAAGTATAAAAATAAGATGAAAAATAAGATAAAATAATAAAATAAAATGAAAAATAAGTATAAAAATAAGACAAGAAATAAGATTAATAATAAGAGTGTAAAATATATAAATAACAATAAAAGTAAGATGAAAAAAAGGATGAAAAAATAAACATAATAATAAGATGAAAAATAAGATTAAAAAAGTAAAAAATAAGATTAAAATAAGATAAAAAATAAGATTAAAAATAAGAATAAAAATAAGATGAAAAATAAGTATAAAAAAAGAATAAAAATAAGATGAAAAATAAGTATAAAAATAAGAATAAAAATAAGATGAAAAATAAGATGAAAAATAAACATAATAATAAGATGAAAAATAAGATTGAAAAAGTATAAAAATAAGATGAAAAATAGGATGGGAAAAAAAACATGTAAAATAAGTATAAAAAAAGAATAAAAATAAGATGAAAAATGAGATGAAAAATAAGATAAAAAAAATAAGTTAAAAAATAAGATGAAAAATAAGATAAAAAATAAGCATAAAAATAAGATAAAAAATAAGATGTAAAATAAATATATAAATAACAATAAAAGTAAGATGAAAAAAAGGATGAAAAAATAAACATAATAATAAGATGAAAAATAAGATTAAAAAAGTATAAAAATAAGATGAAAAATAAGATAAAAAATAAGATGAAAAATATGTATAAAAATAAGATAAAAATAAGAATAAAAATAAGTATAAAAAAAAGATGAAAAATAAGTATAAAGATAAGAATAAAAATAAGATAAAAAAATAAGTATAAAAATAAGATAAAAAATAAGTATAAAAATAAGATAAAAAATAAGATGACAAATAAAAATAAAAATAAGAATTAAAATAAGAATAAAAATAAGTATAAAAATAAGAATAAAAATAAGATGAAAAATAAGAATAAAAATAAGAATAAAAATAAAAATACGATAAAAAAATAAGAATAAAAATAAAATGAAAAATAAGTATAAAAACAAGATAAAAAATAAGAATAAAAATAAGTATAAAAATAAGAATAAAAATAAGATGAAAAATAAGAATAAAAATAAGAATAAAAATAAAAATACGATAAAAAAATAAGAATAAAAATAAAATGAAAAATAAGTATAAAAACAAGATAAAAAATAAGATTAAAATTAAGATAAAAAATAAGTATAAAAATAAGATGAAAAATAAGATAAAAAATAAGAATAAAAATAAAATGAAAAATAAGTATAAAAATAAGACAAGAAATAAGATTAATAATAAGATAAAAAATAAGATGTAAAATATATAAATAACAATAAAAGTAAGATGAAAAAAAGGATGAAAAAATAAACATAATAATAAGATGAAAAATAAGATTAAAAAAGTATAAAAATAAGATGAAAAATAAGATAAAAAATAAGATGAAAAATATGTATAAAAATAAGATAAAAATAAGAATAAAAATAAGTATAAAAAAAAGATGAAAAATAAGTATAAAGATAAGAATGAAAATAAGATAAAAAAATAAGTATAAAAATAAGATAAAAAATAAGTATAAAAATAAGATAAAAAATTAGATGACAAATAAAAATAAAAATAAGAATAAAAATAAGAATAAAAATAAAAATACGATAAAAAAATAAGAATAAAAATAAAATGAAAAATAAGTATAAAAACAAGATAAAAAATAAGATTAAAATTAAGATAAAAAATAAGTATAAAAATAAGATGAAAAATAAGATAAAAAATAAGAATAAAAATAAAATGAAAAATAAGTATAAAAATAAGACAAGAAATAAGATTAAAATTAAGATAAAAAATAAGATTAAAAATAAAAATAAAAATAAGATGAAAAATAAGTATAAAAAAAGAATAAAAATAAGATGAAAAATAAGTATAAAAATAAGAATAAAAATAAGATGAAAAATAAGATGAAAAATAAACATAATAATAAGATGAAAAATAAGATTGAAAAAGTATAAAAATAAGATGAAAAATAGGATGGGAAAAAAAACATGTAAAATAAGTATAAAAAAAGAATAAAAATAAGATGAAAAATGAGATGAAAAATAAGATAAAAAAAATAAGTTAAAAAATAAGATGAAAAATAAGATAAAAAATAAGCATAAAAATAAGATAAAAAATAAGATAAAAATTAAGATGAAAAATAAGTATAAAAAAGGATGAAAAATAAGTATAAATATAAGATAAAAAATAAGATGAAAAATAAGATAAAAAATAAGAAAAAAAATTACATATAAAGTAAGAATAAAAATAATAATAATAATAAGAATAAAAATACAATAAAAAATAAGAATAAAAATAAGACGAAAAATAAGATGAAAAATAAGATGAAAAATAAGTATAAAAATAAGAATAAAAATAAGATAAAAAATAAGATAAAAAAATAAGATGAAAAATAAGTATAAAAATAAGATAAAAAATAAGTATAAAAATAAGATGAAAAATAAGTATAAAAATCAGATAAAAAATAACATAAAAAATAAGAATAAAAATAAGTATAAAAATAAGAATAAAATAAGATGAAAAATAAGTATTAAAATAAGATATAAAATAAGTATAAAAATAAGATGAAAAATAATATAAAAAATAAGAATAAAAATAAGATAAAAAAATAAGTATAAAAATAAGAATAAAAAATAAGATAAAAAATAAGATGAAAAATAAGATGATAAATAAGAATAAAAATAAGAATAAAAATAAAAATAAAAATACGTTAAAAAATAAGATGAAAAATAAGATGAAAAATAAGAATAAAAATAAGAATAAAATTAAGATAAAAAAATAAGATAAAAATTAAGATGTAAAATAAGTATAAAAATAAGATGAAAAATAAGTATAAAAATAAGAATAAAAATAAGATAAAAAATAAGATGAAAAATAAGATGAAAAATAGGTATTAAAATAAGATAAAAAATAAGTATAACAATAAAATAAAAAATAAGATAAAAAATATGAATAAAAATAAGAATAAAAAAAAGATAAAAAATAAGTATAAAAATAAGATGAAAAATAAGAGAAAAAATGGATGAAAAAGAAGAATAAAAATAAATTTAAAAAATAAGTATAAAAATAAGTATAAAAAAAAGATGAAAAATAAGTATAAAAATAAGATGAAAAATAAGATGAAAAATAAGTATAAAAATAAGCATAAAAAAAAAATGAAAAAAAAGGTAAAAAATAAAATGAAAAATAAGAAAACAAATCAGATAAAAAATAAGTATATAAATAAGAATAAAAATAAGTATAAAAAAAAGAATAAAATAAGATGAAAAATAAGTATTAAAACAAGATACAAAATAAGTATAAAAATAAGATGAAAAATAAGAAAAAAAATTAAGATGAAAAATAAGTATAAAAATAAGAATAAAATAAGATGAAAAATAAGTATAAAAATAAGATGAAAAATAAGGTAAAAAATAATATAAAAAATAAGAAAAGAAATCAGATAAAAAATAAGTATAAAAAAGGATAAAAAATAAGTATAAATATAAGATAAAAAATAAGACAAAAAATTACATATAAAATAAGAATAAAAATAAGAATAATAATAAAATAAAAATACAATAAAAAATAAGAATTAAAATAAGACGAAAAATAAGATGAAAAATAAGTATAAAAATAAGAATAAAAATAAGATAAAAAATAAGATAAAAAAATAAGATGAAAAATAAGTATAAAAATAAGATAAAAAATAAGTATAAAAATAAGATGAAAAATAAGATGAAAAATCAGATAAATAATAAGATAAAAAATAAGAATAAAAATAAGTATAAAAATAAGAATAAAATAAGATAAAAAATAAGTATTAAAATAAGATACAAAATAAGTATAAAAATAAGAAAAAAATAAGAATAAAAATAAGTATAAAAATAAGAATAAAATAAGATAAAAAATAAGTATTAAAATAAGATAAAAAATAAGTATAAAAATAAGATGAAAAATAAGAATAAAAATAAGAATAAAATTAAGATAAAAAAATAAGATAAAAATTAAAATGTAAAATAAGTATAAAAATATGATGAAAAAAAGATAAAAAATAAGTATAAAAATAAGTTAAAAAATAAGTATAAAAATAAGATGAAAAATAAGATAAAAAATAAGATAAAAATAAGAAAAGAAATCAGATAAAAAATAAGTATAAAAATAAGAATTAAAATAAGAATAAAAATAAGTATAAAAATAAGAATAAAAATAAGATGAAAAATAAGAATAAAAATAAGAATAAAAATACCATAAAAAATAAGAATAAAAATAAAATAAAAAATAAGTATAAAAATAAGACAAAAAAATAAGATTAAAATTAAGATAAAAAATAAGTATAAAAATAAGATGAAAAATAAGATAAAAAATAAGTATAAAAATAAGATGAAAAATAAGAATAAAATTAAAATAAAAAAATAAGATGAAAAATAAGATGATAAATAAGATAAAAAAAGTATAAAAATAAGATAAAAAATACGATAAAAAATAAGATGAAAAATAAGATGAAAAATAAGAATAAAAATAAGAATAAAATTAAGATAAAAAAATAAGATAAAAATTAAGATGTAAAATAAGTATAAAAATAAGATGAAAAATAAATATAAAAATAAGAATAAAAATAAGATAAAAAATAAGATGAAAAATAAGATGAAAAATAGGTATTAAAATAAGATAAAAAATAAGTATAACAATAAGATAAAAAATAAGATAAAAAATATGAATAAAAATAAGAATAAAAAAAAGATAAAAAATAAGTATAAAAATAAGATGAAAAAAAAATTATTAAAATAAGATAAAAAATAAGTATAAAAATAAGTATAAAAAAAAAAGAAAAATAAGTATAAAAATAAGATGAAAAATAAGATGCAAAATAAGAATAAAAATAAGATGAAAAAAAGATGAAAAATAAAAATAAAAAAAAGATGAAAAATAAGATAAAAATAAGACAAAAAATTACATATAAAATAAGAATAAAAATCAGAATAATAATAAAAATAAAAATACAATAAAAAATAAGAATAAAAATAAGACGAAAAATAAGATGAAAAATAAGTATTAAATAAGAATAAAAATAAGATAAAAAATAAAATAAAAAAATAAGATAAAAAATAAGTATAAAAATAAGATAAAAATAAAGTATAAAAATAAGATGAAAAATAAGATGAAAAATAAGATGAAAAATTAGATAAAAAAATAAGATAAAAAATAAGAATAAAAATAAATATAAAAATAAGAATAAAATAAGATACAAAATAAGTATAAAAATAAGATGAAAAATAAGAATAAAAATAAAAATACAATAAAAAATAAGAATAAAAATAAGATGATAAATAAGATAAAAAATAAGTATAAAAATAAGATGAAAAATAAGAATAAAAATAAGAATAAAATTAAGATAAAAAAATAAGATAAAAATTAAGATGTAAAATAAGTATAAAAATATGATGAAAAAAAGATAAAAAATAAGTATAAAAATAAGATAAAAAATAAGTATAAAAATAAGATAAAAAATAAGATGACAAATAAAAATAAAAATAAGAATAAAAATAAAAATAAAAATACGATAAAAAATAAGAATAAAAATAAAATAAAAAATAAGTATAAAAATAAGACAAAAAAATAAGATTAAAATTAAGATAAAAAATAAGTATAAAAATAAGATGAAAAATAAGATAAAAAATAAGTATAAAAATAAGATGAAAAATAAGAATAAAATTAAAATAAAAAAATAAGATAAAAAATAAGATAAGAAATAAGATGAAAAATAAGTATAAAAATCAGATAAAAAATAAGACAAAAAATAAGATGAAAATTAAGATAAAAAATAAGTATAAAAATAAGATAAAAAAAGAGTATAAAAATAAGATGAAAAATAAGTATAAAAATAAGATAAAAAATAAGATGAAAATAAGATGAAAAATAAGATAAAAAATAATAAAAATAAGATAAAAAATAAGAATAACAATAAGAATAAAAATAAGTTAAAAAAGAAATATAATAATAAGAATATAAATAAGAACAAATAAGATAAAATTATAAGAATAAAAATAAGATGAAAAATAAGTATAAACATAAGAATAATAATAAAAATAAAAATAAGATGAAAAATAAGTATAAAAATAAGAATGAAAATAGGATAAAAAATAAGATGAAAAATAAGAATAAAAATAATAATAAAAATAACATGAAAAATAACATGAAAAAGAAGTATAAAAATAAGATGATAACTAAGATGAAAAATAAGTATAAAAATAAGATGAAAAATAAGATGAAAAAATTAGTATAAAAATAAGATGTAAAATAAGTATAAAAATAAGAATAAAATAAGATGAAAAATAAGTATAAAAATAAGATGAAAAATAAGGTAAAAAATAAGATAAAAAATAAGAAAAGAAATCAGATAAAAAATAAGTATAAAAATAAGAATAAAAATAAGTATAAAAATAAGACAAAAAATAAGATTAAAAATAAGTATAAAAATAAGATGAAAAATAAGGTAAAAAATAAGATAAAAAATAAGCATAAAAATAAGATAAAAAATAAGATGAAAATTAAGATAAAAAATAAGTATAAAAAAGGATGAAAAATAAGTATAAATATAAGATAAAAAATAAGACAAAAAATTACATATAAAATAAGAATAAAAATAAGAATAATAATAAAATAAAAATACAATAAAAAATAAGAATTAAAATAAGATGAAAAATAAGTATAAAAATAAGATGAAACAGAAGAAAAAAATAAGATAAAAAATAAGATGAAAAATAAGTATAAAAATAAGACAAAAAATAAGATTAAAAAAAGATGAAAAATAAGTATAAAAATAAGAATAAAAATAAGAATAAAATTAAAATAAAAAAAAAAGATAAAAAAAAGATGAAAAATAAGTATAAAAATAAGATGAAAAATAAGTATAAAAATAAGAAAAAAAAGAGGTGAAAAATAAGTATAAAAATAAGATAAAAAATAAGTATAAAACTAAGATAAAAAATAAGATGAAAAATAAGATAAAAATAAGTATAAAAATAAGATGAAACAAAAGAAAAAAATAAGATAAAAAATAAGATGAAAAATAAGTATAAAAATAAGACAAAAAATAAGATTAAAAATAAGATGAAAAATAAGTATAAAAATAAGAATAAAAATAAGATAAAAAAAAGTATAAAAATAAGATAAAATAAAAGAAAAAATAAGATAAAAAATAAGATAAAAAATAAGATGAAAAATAAGATGAAAAATAGGTATAAAAATAAGAATTAAAATAAGAATAAAAATAAGTATAAAAATAAGAATAAAAATAAGATGAAAAATAAGAATAAAAATAAAAATAAAAATAAAAATAAAAATACGATAAAAAATAAGAAACAAATCAGATAAAAAATAAGTATAAAAATAAGAATAAAAATAAAATAAAAAATAAGTATAAAAATAAGACAAAAAATAAGATTAAAATTAAGATAAAAAATAAGTATAAAAATAAGATGAAAAATAAGATAAAAAATAAGTATAAAAATAAGATAAAAAATAAGAATAAAATTAAAATAAAAAAATAAGATGAAAAATAAGATGAAAAATAAGTATAAAAATAAGATGAAAAAAATAAGATGAAAAATAAGAATAAAAATAAGATGAAAAAAAGATAAAAAATAAGTATAAAAATATGATGAAAAAAAATAAGAATAAAAATAAGATGAAAAATAAATTTAAAAATAAGAATAAAAAATAAGATAAAAAATAAGATGAAAAATAAGATGCAAAATAAGTATAAAAATAAGAATAAAAAAAGATGTAAAATAAGTATAAAAATAAGAAGAAAAATAAGTATAAAAATAAGATGAAAAATAAGATAAAAAATAAGATGAAAAATAAGTATAAAAATAAGATAAAAAATAAGTATAAAAATAAGATGACAAATAAAAATAAGAATAAAAAAGATGTAAAATAAGTATAAAAATAAGATGAAAAATAAGATGAAAAATAAGTATAAAAATAAGAATAAAAATAAGATAAAAAATAAGATAAAAAATAAGATGAAAAATAAGTATAAAAAATAAGATAAAAAATAAGTATAAAAATAAGATGAAAAATAAGTATAAAAATAAGATAAAAAATAAGAAAAAAAATAAGAATAAAAATAAGATGAAAAATACGTTTAAAAATAAGAATAAAAATAAGATGAAAAATAAATTTAAAAATAAGAATAAAAAATAAGATAAAAAATAAGATGAAAAATAAGATGCAAAATAAGTATAAAAATAAGAATAAAAAAAGATGTAAAATAAGTATAAAAATAAGAAGAAAAATAAGTATAAAAATAAGATGAAAAATAAGATAAAAAATAAGATGAAAAATAAGTATAAAAATAAGATAAAAAATAAGTATAAAAATAAGATGACAAATAAAAATAAGAATAAAAAAGATGTAAAATAAGTATAAAAATAAGATGAAAAATAAGATGAAAAATAAGTATAAAAATAAGAATAAAAATAAGATAAAAAATAAGATAAAAAATAAGATGAAAAATAAGTATAAAAAATAAGATAAAAAATAAGTATAAAAATAAGATGAAAAATAAGTATAAAAATAAGATGAAAAATAAGAAAAAAAATAAGAATAAAAATAAGATGAAAAATACGTTTAAAAATAAGAATAAAAAATAAGATAAAAAATAAGATGAAAAATAAAATGCAAAATAAGTATAAAAATAAGAATAAAAAAAGATGTAAAATAAGAATAAAAATAAGATGAAAAATAAGTATAAAAATCAGATAAAAAATAAGATAAAAAATAAGAATAAAAATAAGTATAAAAATAAAAATAAAAATAAGATAAAAAATAAGATAAAAAATAAGATAAAAAATAAGATGTAAAATAAATATATAAATAACAATAAAAGTAAGATGAAAAAAAGGATGAAAAAATAAACATAATAATAAGATGAAAAATAAGATTAAAAAAGTATAAAAATAAGATGAAAAATAAGATAAAAAATAAGATGAAAAATATGTATAAAAATAAGATAAAAATAAGAATAAAAATAAGTATAAAAAAAAGATGAAAAATAAGTATAAAGATAAGAATAAAAATAAGATAAAAAAATAAGTATAAAAATAAGATAAAAAATAAGTATAAAAATAAGATAAAAAATAAGATGACAAATAAAAATAAAAATAAGAATTAAAATAAGAATAAAAATAAGTATAAAAATAAGAATAAAAATAAGATGAAAAATAAGAATAAAAATAAGAATAAAAATAAAAATACGATAAAAAAATAAGAATAAAAATAAAATGAAAAATAAGTATAAAAACAAGATAAAAAATAAGATTAAAATTAAGATAAAAAATAAGTATAAAAATAAGATGAAAAATAAGATAAAAAATAAGAATAAAAATAAAATGAAAAATAAGTATAAAAATAAGACAAGAAATAAGATTAATAATAAGATAAAAAATAAGATGTAAAATATATAAATAACAATAAAAGTAAGATGAAAAAAAGGATGAAAAAATAAACATAATAATAAGATGAAAAATAAGATTAAAAAAGTATAAAAATAAGATGAAAAATAAGATAAAAAATAAGATGAAAAATATGTATAAAAATAAGATAAAAATAAGAATAAAAATAAGTATAAAAAAAAGATGAAAAATAAGTATAAAGATAAGAATGAAAATAAGATAAAAAAATAAGTATAAAAATAAGATAAAAAATAAGTATAAAAATAAGATAAAAAATTAGATGACAAATAAAAATAAAAATAAGAATTAAAATAAGAATAAAAATAAGTATAAAAATAAGAATAAAAATAAGATGAAAAATAAGAATAAAAATAAGAATAAAAATAAAAATACGATAAAAAAATAAGAATAAAAATAAAATGAAAAATAAGTATAAAAACAAGATAAAAAATAAGATTAAAATTAAGATAAAAAATAAGTATAAAAATAAGATGAAAAATAAGATAAAAAATAAGAATAAAAATAAAATGAAAAATAAGTATAAAAATAAGACAAGAAATAAGATTAAAATTAAGATAAAAAATAAGATTAAAAATAAGAATAAAAATAAGATGAAAAATAAGTATAAAAAAAGAATAAAAATAAGATGAAAAATAAGTATAAAAATAAGAATAAAAATAAGATGAAAAATAAGATGAAAAATAAACATAATAATAAGATGAAAAATAAGATTGAAAAAGTATAAAAATAAGATGAAAAATAGGATGGGAAAAAAAACATGTAAAATAAGTATAAAAAAAGAATAAAAATAAGATGAAAAATGAGATGAAAAATAAGATAAAAAAAATAAGTTAAAAAATAAGATGAAAAATAAGATAAAAAATAAGCATAAAAATAAGATAAAAAATAAGATGTAAAATAAATATATAAATAACAATAAAAGTAAGATGAAAAAAAGGATGAAAAAATAAACATAATAATAAGATGAAAAATAAGATTAAAAAAGTATAAAAATAAGATGAAAAATAAGATAAAAAATAAGATGAAAAATATGTATAAAAATAAGATAAAAATAAGAATAAAAATAAGTATAAAAAAAAGATGAAAAATAAGTATAAAGATAAGAATAAAAATAAGATAAAAAAATAAGTATAAAAATAAGATAAAAAATAAGTATAAAAATAAGATGAAAAATAAGATAAAAAATAAGAATAAAAATAAAATGAAAAATAAGTATAAAAATAAGACAAGAAATAAGATTAATAATAAGATAAAAAATAAGATGTAAAATATATAAATAACAATAAAAGTAAGATGAAAAAAAGGATGAAAAAATAAACATAATAATAAGATGAAAAATAAGATTAAAAAAGTATAAAAATAAGATGAAAAATAAGATAAAAAATAAGATGAAAAATATGTATAAAAATAAGATAAAAATAAGAATAAAAATAAGTATAAAAAAAAGATGAAAAATAAGTATAAAGATAAGAATGAAAATAAGATAAAAAAATAAGTATAAAAATAAGATAAAAAATAAGTATAAAAATAAGATAAAAAATTAGATGACAAATAAAAATAAAAATAAGAATTAAAATAAGAATAAAAATAAGTATAAAAATAAGAATAAAAATAAGATGAAAAATAAGAATAAAAATAAGAATAAAAATAAAAATACGATAAAAAAATAAGAATAAAAATAAAATGAAAAATAAGTATAAAAACAAGATAAAAAATAAGATTAAAATTAAGATAAAAAATAAGTATAAAAATAAGATGAAAAATAAGATAAAAAATAAGAATAAAAATAAAATGAAAAATAAGTATAAAAATAAGACAAGAAATAAGATTAAAATTAAGATAAAAAATAAGATTAAAAATAAGAATAAAAATAAGATGAAAAATAAGTATAAAAAAAGAATAAAAATAAGATGAAAAATAAGTATAAAAATAAGAATAAAAATAAGATGAAAAATAAGATGAAAAATAAACATAATAATAAGATGAAAAATAAGATTGAAAAAGTATAAAAATAAGATGAAAAATAGGATGGGAAAAAAAACATGTAAAATAAGTATAAAAAAAGAATAAAAATAAGATGAAAAATGAGATGAAAAATAAGATAAAAAAAATAAGTTAAAAAATAAGATGAAAAATAAGATAAAAAATAAGCATAAAAATAAGATAAAAAATAAGATGTAAAATAAATATATAAATAACAATAAAAGTAAGATGAAAAAAAGGATGAAAAAATAAACATAATAATAAGATGAAAAATAAGATTAAAAAAGTATAAAAATAAGATGAAAAATAAGATAAAAAATAAGATGAAAAATATGTATAAAAATAAGATAAAAATAAGAATAAAAATAAGTATAAAAAAAAGATGAAAAATAAGTATAAAGATAAGAATAAAAATAAGATAAAAAAATAAGTATAAAAATAAGATAAAAAATAAGTATAAAAATAAGATAAAAAATAAGATGACAAATAAAAATAAAAATAAGAATTAAAATAAGAATAAAAATAAGTATAAAAATAAGAATAAAAATAAGATGAAAAATAAGAATAAAAATAAGAATAAAAATAAAAATACGATAAAAAAATAAGAATAAAAATAAAATGAAAAATAAGTATAAAAACAAGATAAAAAATAAGATTAAAATTAAGATAAAAAATAAGTATAAAAATAAGATGAAAAATAAGATAAAAAATAAGAATAAAAATAAAATGAAAAATAAGTATAAAAATAAGACAAGAAATAAGATTAATAATAAGATAAAAAATAAGATGTAAAATATATAAATAACAATAAAAGTAAGATGAAAAAAAGGATGAAAAAATAAACATAATAATAAGATGAAAAATAAGATTAAAAAAGTATAAAAATAAGATGAAAAATAAGATAAAAAATAAGATGAAAAATATGTATAAAAATAAGATAAAAATAAGAATAAAAATAAGTATAAAAAAAAGATGAAAAATAAGTATAAAGATAAGAATGAAAATAAGATAAAAAAATAAGTATAAAAATAAGATAAAAAATAAGTATAAAAATAAGATAAAAAATTAGATGACAAATAAAAATAAAAATAAGAATTAAAATAAGAATAAAAATAAGTATAAAAATAAGAATAAAAATAAGATGAAAAATAAGAATAAAAATAAGAATAAAAATAAAAATACGATAAAAAAATAAGAATAAAAATAAAATGAAAAATAAGTATAAAAACAAGATAAAAAATAAGATTAAAATTAAGATAAAAAATAAGTATAAAAATAAGATGAAAAATAAGATAAAAAATAAGAATAAAAATAAAATGAAAAATAAGTATAAAAATAAGACAAGAAATAAGATTAAAATTAAGATAAAAAATAAGATTAAAAATAAGAATAAAAATAAGATGAAAAATAAGTATAAAAAAAGAATAAAAAAAAGATGAAAAATTAGTATAAAAATAAGATAAAAAATAAATGAAAAATAAGATAAAAAATAAGAAAACAAATAAGATGAAAAATAAGTATAAAAATAGGAATAAAAAAGATAAAAAATAGGATAAAAAATAAGTATAAAAATAAGATGAAAAATAAGAATAAAAATAAGAATAAAATTAAGATAAAAAATAAGATGAAAAATAAGTATAAAAATAAGATAAAAAATAAGTATAAAAATAAGTATAAAAATAAGAATAAAAAATAAGATGAAAAATAAGAATAAAAATAAAAATAAAAAAAGGTGTAAAATAAGTATAAAAATAAGATTAAAAATAAGATGAAAAAGAAGAATAAAAATAAAATGAAAAATAAGATGAAAAATAAGATAAAAAATAAGAATAAAAATAGGATAAAAAATAAGAATAAAAATAAGATGAAAAATAAGACAAAAAATAAGATGAAAATTAAAATAAAAAATAAGTATAAAAATAAGATAAAAAATAAGTATAAAAATAATAATAATAATAATAAAAACACGATAAAAAAAGAATAAAAATAAGATGAACAATAAATATAAAAATAAGATAAAAATTAAGATGAAAAATAAGTATAAAAATAAGATGAAAAATAAGTATAAAAATAAGATGAAAAATAAGAATAAAAAAAAGATGAAAAATAAGATGAAAAATAAAATGAAAAATAAGATAAAAAATAAGAAAACAAATAAGATGAAAAATAAGATGAAAAATAAGAATAAAAATACGATAAAAAATAAGAATAAAAATAAGACAAAAAATAAGAATAAAATTAAGATGAAAAATAAGATAAAAAGTAAGATGAAAAATAAGTATAAAAATAAGATAAAAAATAAATATAAAAATAAGATAAAAAATAAGATAACAAATAAGAATAAAAATAAGAATAAAAAAAGATGAAAACTAAGAATAAAAATAAGATGAAAAATCAGATGAAAAAATAAACATAATAAAAGGATGAAAAATAGGATTAAAAAAAGTCTAAAAATAACATGAAAAATAAGATGAAAAAATAAGTATAATAATAAGATGAAAAAAAGATAAAAAAATAAGAATAAAAATAAGATGAAAAATAAGATAAAAAAATAAGATGAAAAAAGGGTATAAAAATAAGAAAAAAATTAAGATGAAAATTAATATAAAAAAATAGCTATAAAAATAAGATGAAAAATAAGAATAAAAATAAGAATAAAAATAAAAATACGATAAAAAATAAGAATAAAAATAAAATGAAAAATAAGTATAAAAATAAGATAAAAAATAGGATTAAAATTAAGATAAAAAAATAAGTATAAATATAAGATGAAAAATAAGATGAAAAAAAAGAATAAAATTAAGATAAAAAATAAGATAAAAAATAAGATGAAAAATAAGATAAAAAATAAGTATAAAAATTGAGATAAAAAAAAAGAATAACAATAATAAAAATAAGATAAAAAAATAAGATAAAAATTAAGATGAAAAATAATTATAAAAATAAGATGAAAAAAAGATAAAAAATAAGTATAAAAATAAGATGAAAAATAAGATAAAAAATAAGATAAAAAATAAGATGAAAAATAAGTATAAAAATAAGATGAAAAATAAAATAAAAAATAACATAAAAAATAAGAAAACAAATAAGATGAAAAATAAGTATAAAAATAGGAATAAAATAAGATAAAAAATAGGATGAAAAATAAGATGAAAAATAAGATGAAAAAAAGTATAAAAATAAGATAAGAAATAAGATAAAAAAATAAGTATAAAAATCAGATAAAAAATAAGATAAAAAATAAGAATAAAAATAAGAATAAAAATAAGATGAACAATAAATATAAAAATAAGATAAAAATTAAGATGAAAAATAAGTATAAAAATAAGATGAAAAATAAGAATAAAAAAAAGATTAAAAATAAGATGAAAAATAAGATAAAAAATAAGATGAAAAAATAAGTATAAAAATAAGATGAAAAATAAAATGAAAAATAAGAAAACAAATAAGATGAAAAATAAGTACAAAATAGGAATAAAATAAGATAAAAAATAGGATGAAAAATAAGATGAAAAATAAGTATAAAAATAAGATGAAAAATAAGAATAAAAATACGATAAAAAATAAGAATAAAAATAAGATAAAAAATAAGTATAAAATTAAGATGAAAAATAAGAATAAAAATAAGAATAAAAATACGATAAAAAATAAATATAAAAATAAGATAAAAAATAAGATGACAAATAAGAATAAAAATAAGAATAAAAAAAGATGAAAACTAAGAATAAAAATAAGATGAAAAATCAGATGAAAAAATAAACATAATAATAAGATGAAAAATAGGATTAAAAAAGTATAAAAATAACATGAAAAATAAGATGTAAAATAAGATGAAAAAATAAGTATAATAATAAGATAAAAAAAAAGATAAAAAAATAAGATACAAAATAAGATAAAAAAATAAGATGAAAAAAGGGTATAAAAATATGACAAAAATTAAGATGAAAATTAATATAAAAAATAGCTATAAAAATAAGATGAAAAATAAGAATAAAAATAAGAATAAAAATAAAAATACGATAAAAGTAAGATGAACAATAAGATGAAAAATAAGTATAAAAATAAGATGAAAAATAAATATTAAAATAAGATAAAAAATAAGATGACAAATAAGAATAAAAATAAGTATAATAAGATGAAAAAAAAGATAAAAAAATAAGAATAAAAATAAGATGAAAAATAAAATAAAAAAATAAGATAAAAAAGGGTATAAAAATAAGACAAAAATTAAGATGAAAATTAATATAAAAAATAGCTATAAAAATAAGATGAAAAATAAGAATAAAAATAAGAATAAAAATAAAAATAAAAATACGATAAAAAATAAGAATAAAAATAAAATGAAAAACAAGTGAAAAAATAAGACAAAAAATAGGATTAAAATTAAGATAAAAAATAAGTATAAAAATAAGATAAAAAATAAGTATAAAAATAAGATGAAAAATAAGATGAAAAAAAAGAATAAAAATAAGAATAAAATTAAGATAAAAAATAAGTATAAAAATAAGATGAAAAATAAGATAAAAAATAAGATAAAAAATAAGATGAAAAAATAAGTATAAAAATAAAATGAAAAATAAGATAAAAAATAAGAAAACAAATAAGATGAAAAATAAGTATAAAAATAGGAATAAAATAAGATAAAAAATAGGATAAAAAAAAGATGAAAAATAAGATGATAAATAAGATGAAAAAAAGTATAAAAATAAGATGAAAAATAAGATAAGAAATAAGATAAAAAAAATAAGTATAAAAATAAGAATAAAAATAAGATAAAAAATAAGAAGAAAAATAAGTATAAAAATAAGAATAAAATAAGATGAAAAATAAGTATTAAAATAAGATACAAAATAAGTATAAAAATAAGAATAAAAATAAGATGAAAAATAAGAATAAAAATAAGAATAAAAATAAAATTACGATATAAAATAAGAATAAAAATAAAATAAAAAATAAGACAAAAAATAAGATTAAAATTAAGATAAAAAATAAGTATAAAAATACGATGAAAAATAAGATAAAAAATAAGTATAAAAATAAGATGAAAAATAAAAATAAAATTAAAATAAAAAAATAAGATGAAAAATAAGTATAAAAATAAGATGAAAAATAAGATGAAAAAAAAGAATAAAATTAAGATAAAAAATAAGATAAAAAATAAGATGAAAAATAAGATAAAAAATAAGTATAAAAATTAAGATAAAAAATAAGAATAATAATAATAAAAATACAATAAAAAATAAGAATAAAAATAAGATGAACAATAAATATAAAAATAAGATAAAAAAAAGATAAAAATTAAGATGAAAAATAAGTATAAAAATAAGATGAAAAAAAAGATGAAAAATTAGTATAAAAATAAGATAAAAAATAAAATAAAAAATAAGATAAAAAATAAGATGAAAAAATAAGTATAAAAATAAGATAAAAAATAAAATGAAAAATAAGATAAAAAATAAAAAAACAAATAAGATAAAAAATAAGTATAAAAATAGGAATAAAAAAAGATAAAAAATAGGATAAAAAATAAATATAAAAATAAGATGAAAAATAAGAATAAAAATAAGAATAAAATTAAGATGAAAAATAAGACAAAAAGTAAGATGAAAAATAAGATGAAAAATAAGATAAAAAATAAGTATAAAAATAAGAATAAAAAATAAGATAAAAAATAAGATGAAAAATAAGATGCAAAATAAGTATAAAAATAAGATAAAAAATAAGATGAAAAATAAGAATAAAAATAAAAATAAAAAAAGGTGTAAAATAAGTATAAAAATCAGATAAAAAATAAGATAAAAAATAAGAATAAAAATAAGATAAAAAATAAGTATAACAATAAGATAAAAAATAAGATGACAAAAAAGAATAAAAATAAGAATAAAAAAAGATGAAAAATAAGTTTAAAAATAAGAATAAAAAATAAGATGAAAAATAAGATGCAAAATAAGTATAAAAATAAGATAAAAAATAAGATGAAAAATAAGAATAAAAATAAGAATAAAAATAAGATAAAAAATAAGATAAAAAAAAAGATGTAAAATAAATATACAAATAAGAATAAAAGTAAGATGAAAAATAAGATGAAAAAATAAACATAATAATAAGATGAAAAATAAGATTAAAAAAGTATAAAAATAAGATGAAAAATAAGATAAAAAATAAGATGAAAAATATGTATAAAAATAAGATAAAAAATAAGATTAAAAAAAAGATAAAAAATAAGAAAAGAAATCAGATAAAAAATAAGTATAAAAATAAGAATTAAAATAAGAATAAAAATAAGTATAAAAATAAGAATAAAAATAAGATGAAAAATAAGAATAAAAATAACAATAAAAATAAAAATACGATAAAAAATAAGAATAAAAATAAAATAAAAAATAAGTATAAAAATAAGACAAAAAATAAGAATAAAATTAAATTAAAAAAATAAGATGAAAAATAATAATAAAAATAATAATAAAAATAATAAAAAAAATAAATAAATAAAAATAAGATGCAAAATAAGTATAAAAATAAGGTAAAAAATAAATTGAAAAATAAGAAAAAAAATCAGATAAAAAATTAGTATAAAAATAAGTATAAAAGTAAGAATAAAATAAGATGAAAAATAAGTATTAAAATAAGATAAAAAATAAGAGAAAAATAAGATGAAAAATAAGAATAAAAATAAATGTAAAAAAGGATGAAAAATAAGTATAAAAATAAGATGAAAAATAAGATAAAAAATAAGTATTAAAATAAGATAAAAAATAAGTATAACAATAAGATAAAAAAAAAGATGACAAATAAGAATAAAAATAAGAATAAAAAAAGATGAAAAATAAGTATAAAAATAAGATGAAAAAGAAGAAAAAAAATAAGAATAAAAATAAGATGAAAAATAAGTTTACAAATAAGAATAAAAAATAAGATAAAAAATAAGATGAAAAATAAGATGAAAAATAAGTATAAAAATAAGAATAAAAATAAGATAAAATATAAGATAAAAAATAAGATGTAAAATAAATATATAAATAAGAATAAAAGTAGGATGAAAAATAAGATGAAAAAATAAACATAATAATAAGATGAAAAATAAGATTAAAAAAAGTATAAAAATAAGATGAAAAATAAGTATTAAAATAAGATAAAAAATAAGTATAACAATAAGATAAAAAATAAGATGACAAATAAGAATAAAAATAAGAATAAAAAAAGATGAAAAATAAGTATAAAAATAAGATGAAAAATAAGAAAAAAAATAAGAATAAAAATAAGATGAAAAATAAGTTTAAAAATAAGAATAAAAAATAAGATAAAAAAAAGATGAAAAATAAGTATAAAAATAGGAATAAAAAAAGATAAAAAATAGGATAAAAAATAAGAATAAAAATAAGACAAAAAATAAGATTAAAATTAAGAGAAAAAATAAGTATAAAAATAAGAATAAAAATAAGAATAAAAATAAGAATAAAATTAAGATGAAAAATAAGATAAAAAGTAAGATGAAAAATAAGTATAAAAATAAGATAAAAAATAAATATAAAAATAAGATAAAAAATAAGATAACAAATAAGAATAAAAATAAGAATAAAAAAAGATGAAAACTAAGAATAAAAATAAGATGAAAAATCAGATGAAAAAATAAACATAATAAAAGGATGAAAAATAGGATTAAAAAAAGTCTAAAAATAACATGAAAAATAAGATGAAAAAATAAGTATAATAATAAGATGAAAAAAAGATAAAAAAATAAGAATAAAAATAAGATGAAAAATAAGATAAAAAAATAAGATGAAAAAAGGGTATAAAAATAAGAAAAAAATTAAGATGAAAATTAATATAAAAAAATAGCTATAAAAATAAGATGAAAAATAAGAATAAAAATAAGAATAAAAATAAAAATACGATAAAAAATAAGAATAAAAATAAAATGAAAAATAAGTATAAAAATAAGATAAAAAATAGGATTAAAATTAAGATAAAAAAATAAGTATAAATATAAGATGAAAAATAAGATGAAAAAAAAGAATAAAATTAAGATAAAAAATAAGATAAAAAATAAGATGAAAAATAAGATAAAAAATAAGTATAAAAATTGAGATAAAAAAAAAGAATAACAATAATAAAAATAAGATAAAAAAATAAGATAAAAATTAAGATGAAAAATAATTATAAAAATAAGATGAAAAAAAGATAAAAAATAAGTATAAAAATAAGATGAAAAATAAGATAAAAAATAAGATAAAAAATAAGATGAAAAATAAGTATAAAAATAAGATGAAAAATAAAATAAAAAATAACATAAAAAATAAGAAAACAAATAAGATGAAAAATAAGTATAAAAATAGGAATAAAATATGATAAAAAATAGGATGAAAAATAAGATGAAAAATAAGAATAAAAAAAAGATTAAAAATAAGATGAAAAATAAGATAAAAAATAAGATGAAAAAATAAGTATAAAAATAAGATGAAAAATAAAATGAAAAATAAGAAAACAAATAAGATGAAAAATAAGTACAAAATAGGAATAAAATAAGATAAAAAATAGGATGAAAAATAAGATGAAAAATAAGTATAAAAATAAGATGAAAAATAAGAATAAAAATACGATAAAAAATAAGAATAAAAATAAGATAAAAAATAAGTATAAAATTAAGATGAAAAATAAGAATAAAAATAAGAATAAAAATACGATAAAAAATAAGAATAAAAATAAGACAAAAAATAAAATGAAAATTAAAATAAAAAATAAGTATAAAAATAAGATGAAAAATAAGAATAAAAATAAGATAAAAAATAAATATAAAAATAAGATAAAAAATAAGATGACAAATAAGAATAAAAATAAGAATAAAAAAAGATGAAAACTAAGAATAAAAATAAGATGAAAAATCAGATGAAAAAATAAACATAATAATAAGATGAAAAATAGGATTAAAAAAGTATAAAAATAACATGAAAAATAAGATGTAAAATAAGATGAAAAAATAAGTATAATAATAAGATAAAAAAAAAGATAAAAAAATAAGATACAAAATAAGATAAAAAAATAAGATGAAAAAAGGGTATAAAAATATGACAAAAATTAAGATGAAAATTAATATAAAAAATAGCTATAAAAATAAGATGAAAAATAAGAATAAAAATAAGAATAAAAATAAAAATACGATAAAAGTAAGATAAACAATAAGATGAAAAATAAGTATAAAAATAAGATGAAAAATAAATATTAAAATAAGATAAAAAATAAGATGACAAATAAGAATAAAAATAAGTATAATAATAAGATGAAAAAAAAGATAAAAAAATAAGAATAAAAATAAGATGAAAAATAAAATAAAAAAATAAGATAAAAAAGGGTATAAAAATAAGACAAAAATTAAGATGAAAATTAATATAAAAAATAGCTATAAAAATAAGATGAAAAAAAAGAATAAAAATAAGAATAAAAATAAAAATAAAAATACGATAAAAAATAAGAATAAAAATAAAATGAAAAACAAGTGAAAAAATAAGACAAAAAATAGGATTAAAATTAAGATAAAAAAATAAGTATAAATATAAGATGAAAAATAAGATGAAAAAAAAGAATAAAATTAAGATAAAAAATAAGATAAAAAATAAGATGAAAAATAAGATAAAAAATAAGTATAAAAATTGAGATAAAAAAAAAGAATAACAATAATAAAAATAAGATAAAAAAATAAGATAAAAATTAAGATGAAAAATAATTATAAAAATAAGATGAAAAAAAGATAAAAAATAAGTATAAAAATAAGATGAAAAATAAGATAAAAAATAAGATAAAAAATAAGATGAAAAATAAGTATAAAAATAAGATGAAAAATAAAATAAAAAATAACATAAAAAATAAGAAAACAAATAAGATGAAAAATAAGTATAAAAATAGGAATAAAATATGATAAAAAATAGGATGAAAAATAAGATGAAAAATAAGAATAAAAAAAAGATTAAAAATAAGATGAAAAATAAGATAAAAAATAAGATGAAAAAATAAGTATAAAAATAAGATGAAAAATAAAATGAAAAATAAGAAAACAAATAAGATGAAAAATAAGTACAAAATAGGAATAAAATAAGATAAAAAATAGGATGAAAAATAAGATGAAAAATAAGTATAAAAATAAGATGAAAAATAAGAATAAAAATACGATAAAAAATAAGAATAAAAATAAGATAAAAAATAAGTATAAAATTAAGATGAAAAATAAGAATAAAAATAAGAATAAAAATACGATAAAAAATAAGAATAAAAATAAGACAAAAAATAAAATGAAAATTAAAATAAAAAATAAGTATAAAAATAAGATGAAAAATAAGAATAAAAATAGGATAAAAAATAAATATAAAAATAAGATAAAAAATAAGATGACAAATAAGAATAAAAATAAGAATAAAAAAAGATGAAAACTAAGAATAAAAATAAGATGAAAAATCAGATGAAAAAATAAACATAATAATAAGATGAAAAATAGGATTAAAAAAGTATAAAAATAACATGAAAAATAAGATGTAAAATAAGATGAAAAAATAAGTATAATAATAAGATAAAAAAAAAGATAAAAAAATAAGATACAAAATAAGATAAAAAAATAAGATGAAAAAAGGGTATAAAAATATGACAAAAATTAAGATGAAAATTAATATAAAAAATAGCTATAAAAATAAGATGAAAAATAAGAATAAAAATAAGAATAAAAATAAAAATACGATAAAAGTAAGATAAACAATAAGATGAAAAATAAGTATAAAAATAAGATGAAAAATAAATATTAAAATAAGATAAAAAATAAGATGACAAATAAGAATAAAAATAAGTATAATAATAAGATGAAAAAAAAGATAAAAAAATAAGAATAAAAATAAGATGAAAAATAAAATAAAAAAATAAGATAAAAAAGGGTATAAAAATAAGACAAAAATTAAGATGAAAATTAATATAAAAAATAGCTATAAAAATAAGATGAAAAAAAAGAATAAAAATAAGAATAAAAATAAAAATAAAAATACGATAAAAAATAAGAATAAAAATAAAATGAAAAACAAGTGAAAAAATAAGACAAAAAATAGGATTAAAATTAAGATAAAAAATAAGTATAAAAATAAGATAAAAAATAAGTATAAAAATAAGATGAAAAATAAGATGAAAAAAAAGAATAAAAATAAGAATAAAATTAAGATAAAAAATAAGTATAAAAATAAGATGAAAAATAAGATAAAAAATAAGATAAAAAATAAGATGAAAAAATAAGTATAAAAATAAAATGAAAAATAAGATAAAAAATAAGAAAACAAATAAGATGACAAATAAGAATAAAAATAAGAATAAAAAAAGATGAAAAATAAGTATAAAAATAAGATGAAAAATAAGTTTAAAAATAAGAATAAAAAATAAGATAAAAAATAAGATGAAAAATAAGAATAAAAATAAGATAAAAAATAAGTATAAAAATAAGTTGAAAAATAAGATAAAAAATAAGTATAACAATAAGATAAAAAATAAGATGAAAAATAAGAATAAAAATAAGATAAAAAATAAGTATAAAAATAAGTATAAAAATAAGATGAAAAATAAGATAAAAAATAAGATGAAAAATAAGATAAAAAATAAGATAAATAATAAGATAAAAAAATAAGATGAAAAATAAGTATAAAAATAAGATAAAAAATAAGTATAAAAATAAGTATAAAAATAAGATGAAAAATAAGTATAAAAATAAGATGAAAAATAAGATGAAAAATAAGTATAAAAATAAGATAAAAAATAAGTATAAAAATAAGTATAAAAATAAGATAAAAAATAAGTATAAAAATAAGATGAAAAATAAGTATAAAAATCAGATAAAAAATAAGATAAAAAATAAGAATAAAAATAAGAATAAAAATACGATAAAAAATAAGTATAAAAATAAGATGAAAAATAAGATGAAAAATAAGTATTAAAATAAGATAAAAAATAAGTATAACAATAAGATAAAAAATAAGATGACAAATAAGAATAAAAATAAGAATAAAAAAAGATGAAAAATAAGTATAAAAATAAGATGAAAAATAAGAAAAAAAAAAAGATGAAAAATAAGATGAAAAATAAGTTTAAAAATAAGAATAAAAATAAGATAAAAAATAAGCTGAAAAATAAGATGCAAAATAAGTATAAAAATAAGATGAAAAATAAGATGAAAAATAAGATGAAAAATAAGATGATAAATAAGAATAATAATAAGAATAAAAATAAAAATAAAAATATGATAAAAAATAAGAACAAAAATAAGAATAAAAAAAAGATGAAAAATAAGATGAAAAATAAGATAAATAATAAGATAAAAAAATAAGATGAAAAATAAGTATAAAAATAAGATAAAAAATAAGTATAAAAATAAGTATAAAAATAAGATGAAAAATAAGTATAAAAATAAGATGAAAAATAAGATGAAAAATAAGTATAAAAATAAGATAAAAAATAAGTATAAAAATAAGTATAAAAATAAGATGAAAAATAAGATGAAAAATAAGTATAAAAATAAGATAAAAAATAAGTATAAAAATAAGTATAAAAATAAGATGAAAAATAAGTATAAAAATAAGATGAAAAATAAGATGAAAAATAAGTATAAAAATCAGATAAAAAATCAGATAAAAAATAAGATGAAAAATATGTATAAAAATAAGATAAAAAATAAGTATAAAAATAAGTATAAAAAAAATATGAAAAATAAGTATAAAGATAAGAATAAAAATAAGATGAAAAATAAGTATAAAAAAGAGATAAAAAATAAGTATAAAAATAAGATAAAAAATAAGATGACAAATAAAAATAAAAATAAGAATAAAAAAAGATGAAAAATAAGTATAAAAATAAGATGAAAAATAAGAAAAAAAAATAAGATAAAAAATAAGAAAACAAATCAGATAAAAAATAAGTATAAAAATAAGAATTAAAATAAGAATAAAAATAAGTATAAAAATAAGAATAAAAAGAAGATGAAAAATAAGAATAAAAATAAAAATAAAATTACGATAAAAAATAAGAATAAAAATAAAATAAAAAATAAGTATAAAAATAAGACAAAAAATAAGATTAAAATTAAGATAAAAAATAAGTATAAAAATAAGATGAAAAATAAGATAAAAAATAAGTATAAAAATAAGATGAAAAATAAGAATAAAATTAAAATAAAAAAATAAGATGAAAAATAAGTATAAAAATAAGATGAAAAATAAGATGAAAAAAAAGAATTAAATTAAGATAAAAAATAAGATAAAAAATAAGATGAAAAATCAGATAAAAAATAAGTATAAAAATTAAGATAAAAATAAGAAGAATAATAATAAAAATACGATAAAAAATAAGAATAAAAATAAGATGAACAATAAATATAAAAATAAGATAAAAAAAAAAAAGATAAAAATAAGATGAAAAATAAGATAAAAAATAAGATAAAAAATAAGATGAAAAAATAAGTATAAAAATAAGATAAAAAATAAAATGAAAAATAAGATAAAAAATAAGAAAACAAATAAGATGAAAAATAAGTATAAAAATAGGAATAAAAAAGATAAAAAATAGGATAAAAAATAAGTATAAAAATTTGATGAAAAATAAGAATAAAAATAAGAATAAAATTAAGATAAAAAATAAGATGAAAAATAAGTATAAAAATAAGATAAAAAATAAGTATAAAAATAAGTATAAAAATAAGAATAAAAAATAAGATAAAAAATAAGATAAAAAATAAGATGCAAAATAAGTATAAAAATAAGATAAAAAATAAGATGAAAAATAAGAATAAAAATAAAAAAAGGTGTAAAATAAGTATAAAAATAAGATTAAAAATAAGATGAAAAAGAAGAATAAAAATAAAATGAAAAATAAGATAAAAAATAAGTATAAAAATAAGATAGAAATAAGATGTAAAATAAATATATAAATAAGATGAAAAATAAGATGAAAAATAAACATAATAATAAAATGAAAAATAAGATTGAAAAAGTATAAAAATAAGATGAAAAAAAAGGTTGAAAAAAAACATGTAAAATAAGTATAAAAAAAGAATAAAAATAAGAATAAAAATAAGAATAAAATAAGATGAAAAATAAGTATTAAAATAAGATAAAAAATAAAAGAAAAATAACATGAAATATAAGAATAAAAATAAATGTAAAAAAGGATGAAAAATAAGTATTAAAATAAGATAAAAAATAAGTATAACAATAAGATAAAAAATAAGATGAAAAATAAGAATAAAAATAAGAATAAAAATAAAAATAAAATTACGATAAAAAATAAGAATAAAAATAAAATAAAAAATAAGTATAAAAATAAGACAAAAAATAAGATTAAAATTAAGATAAAAAATAAGTATAAAAGTAAGATGAAAAATAAGATAAAAAATAAGTATAAAAATAAGATGAAAAATAAGAATAAAATTAAAATAAAAAAATAAGATGAAAAATAAGTATAAAAATAAGATGAAAAATAAGATGAAAAAAAAAGAATTAAATTAAGATAAAAAATAAGATAAAAAATAAGATGAAAAATAAGATAAAAAATAAGTATAAAAATTAAGATAAAAATAAGAAGAATAATAATAAAAATACGATAAAAAATAAGAATAAAAATAAGATGAACAATAAATATAAAAATAAGATAAAAAAAAAAAAGATAAAAATAAGATGAAAAATAAGATAAAAAATAAGATAAAAAATAAGATGAAAAAATAAGTATAAAAATAAGAAAACAAATAAGATGAAAAATAAGTATAAAAATAGGAAAAAAAAAGATAAAAAATAGGATAAAAAATAGGATAAAAAATAAGTATAAAAATAAGATGAAAAATAAGTATAAAAATAAGATAAAAAATAAGTATAAAAATAAGTATAAAAATAAGAATAAAAAATAAGATAAAAAATAAGATGAAAAATAAGATGCAAAATAAGTATAAAAATAAGATAAAAAATAAGATGAAAAATAAGAATAAAAATAAAAATAAAAAAAGGTGTAAAATAAGTATAAAAATAAGATTAAAAATAAGATGAAAAAGAAGAATAAAAATAAAATGAAAAATAAGATGAAAAATAAGTATAAAAATAAGAATAAAAATAAGATAGAAATAAGATGTAAAATAAATATATAAATAAGATGAAAAATAAGATGAAAAATAAGATGAAAAATAAACATAATAATAATAAAATGAAAAATAAGATTGAAAAAGTATAAAAATAAGATGAAAAAAAAGGTTGAAAAAAAACATGTAAAATAAGTATAAAAAAAGAATAAAAATAAGAATAAAAATAAGTATAAAAATAAGAATAAAATAAGATGAAAAATAAGTATTAAAATAAGATAAAAAATAAAAGAAAAATAACATGAAATATAAGAATAAAAATAAATGTAAAAAAGGATGAAAAATAAGTATTAAAATGAGATAAAAAATAAGTATAACAATAAGATAAAAAATAAGATGAAAAATAAGAATAAAAATAAGAATAAAAATAAAAATAAAATTACGATAAAAAATAAGAATAAAAATAAAATAAAAAATAAGTATAAAAATAAGACAAAAAATAAGATTAAAATTAAGATAAAAAATAAGTATAAAAATAAGATGAAAAATAAGATAAAAAATAAGTATAAAAATAAGATGAAAAATAAGAATACAATTAAAATAAAAAAATAAGATGAAAAATAAGTATAAAAATAAGATGAAAAATAAGATGAAAAAAAAGAATTAAATTAAGATAAAAAATAAGATAAAAAATAAGATGAAAAATAAGATAAAAAATAAGTATAAAAATTAAGATAAAAATAAGAAGAATAATAATAAAAATACGATAAAAAATAAGAATAAAAATAAGATGAACAATAAATATAAAAATAAGATAAAAAAAAAAGATAAAAATTAAGATGAAAAATAAGTATAAAAATAAGATGAAAAAAAAGATGAAAAATTAGTATAAAAATAAGATGAAAAATAAGATAAAAAATAAGATAAAAAATAAGATGAAAAATAAGATAAAAAATAAGTATAAAAATTAAGATAAAAATAAGAAGAATAATAATAAAAATACGATAAAAAATAAGAATAAAAATAAGATGAACAATAAATATAAAAATAAGATAAAAAAAAAAAGATAAAAATTAAGATGAAAAATAAGTATAAAAATAAGATGAAAAAAAAGATGAAAAATTAGTATAAAAATAAGATGAAAAATAAGATAAAAAATAAGTATAAAAATAAGATGAAAAATAAGAATAAAATTAAAATAAAAAAATAAGATGAAAAATAAGTATAAAAATAAGATGAAAAATAAGATGAAAAAATAAGAATAAAAATAAGATAAAAAATAAGTATAAAAATTAAGATAAAAATAAGAAGAATAATAATAAAAATACGATAAAAAATAAGAATAAAAATAAGATGAACAATAAATATAAAAATAAGATAAAAAAAAAAAGATAAAAATAAGATGAAAAATAAGATAAAAAATAAGATAAAAAATAAGATAAAAAATAAGTATAAAAATAAGATAAAAAATAAAATGAAAAATAAGATAAAAATAAGAAAACAAATAAGATGAAAAATAAGTATAAAAATAGGAATAAAAAAGATAAAAAATAGGATAAAAAATAAGTATAAAAATAAGATAAAAAATAAGTATAAAAATAAGTATAAAAATAAGAATAAAAAATAAGATAAAAAATATGAAAAATAAGATGCAAAATAAGTATAAAAATAAGATAAAAAATAAGATGAAAAATAAGAATAAAAATAAAAAAAGGTGTAAAATAAGTATAAAAATAAGATTAAAAATAAGATGAAAAAGAAGAATAAAAATAAAATGAAAAATATGATGAAAAATAAGTATAAAAATAAGTATAAAAATAAGATGAAAAATAAGATGAAAAAAAAGAATTAAATTAAGATAAAAAATAAGATAAAAAATAAGATGAAAAATAAGATAAAAAATAAGTATAAAAATTAAGATAAAAATAAGAAGAATAATAATAAAAATACGATAAAAAATAAGAATAAAAATAAGATGAACAATAAATATAAAAATAAGATAAAAAAAAAAAGATAAAAATTAAGATGAAAAATAAGTATAAAAATAAGATGAAAAAAAAGATGAAAAATAAGTATAAAAATAAGATAAAAAATAAAATGAAAAATAAGATAAAAAATAAGAAAACAAATAAGATGAAAAATAAGTATAAAAATAGGAATAAAAAAGATAAAAAATAGGATAAAAAATAAGTATAAAAATAAGATGAAAAATAAGAATAAAAATAAGAATAAAATTAAGATAAAAAATAAGATGAAAAATAAGTATAAAAATAAGATAAAAAATAAGTATAAAAATAAGTATAAAAATAAGAATAAAAAATAAGATAAAAAATAAGATGCAAAATAAGTATAAAAATAAGATAAAAAATAAGATGAAAAATAAGAATAAAAATAAAAAAAGGTGTAAAATAAGTATAAAAATAAGATTAAAAATAAGATGAAAAAGAAGAATAAAAATAAAATGAAAAATAAGATAAAAAATAAGTATAAAAATAAGATAGAAATAAGATGTAAAATAAATATATAAATAAGATGAAAAATAAGATGAAAAATAAACATAATAATAAAATGAAAAATAAGATTGAAAAAGTATAAAAATAAGATGAAAAAAAAGTTTGAAAAAAAACATGTAAAATAAGTATAAAAAAAGAATAAAAATAAGAATAAAAATAAGAATAAAATAAGATGAAAAATAAGTATTAAAATAAGATAAAAAATAAAAGAAAAATAACATGAAATATAAGAATAAAAATAAATGTAAAAAAGGATGAAAAATAAGTATTAAAATAAGATAAAAAATAAGTATAACAATAAGATAAAAAATAAGATGAAAAATAAGAATAAAAATAAGAATAAAAATAAAAATAAAATTACGATAAAAAATAAGAATAAAAATAAAATAAAAAATAAGTATAAAAATAAGACAAAAAATAAGATTAAAATTAAGATAAAAAATAAGTATAAAAATAAGATGAAAAATAAGATAAAAAATAAGTATAAAAATAAGATGAAAAATAAGAATAAAATTAAAATAAAAAAATAAGATGAAAAATAAGTATAAAAATAAGATGAAAAATAAGATGAAAAAAAAGAATTAAATTAAGATAAAAAATAAGATAAAAAATAAGATGAAAAATAAGATAAAAAATAAGTATAAAAATTAAGATAAAAATAAGAAGAATAATAATAAAAATACGATAAAAAATAAGAATAAAAATAAGATGAACAATAAATATAAAAATAAGATAAAAAAAAAAAGATAAAAATAAGATGAAAAATAAGATAAAAAATAAGATAAAAAATAAGATGAAAAAATAAGTATAAAAATAAGAAAACAAATAAGATGAAAAATAAGTATAAAAATAGGAAAAAAAAAGATAAAAAATAGGATAAAAAATAGGATAAAAAATAAGTATAAAAATAAGATGAAAAATAAGAATAAAAATAAGAATAAAATTAAGATAAAAAATAAGATGAAAAATAAGTATAAAAATAAGATAAAAAATAAGTATAAAAATAAGTATAAAAATAAGTATAAAAATAAGATAAAAAATAAGATGAAAAATAAGAATAAAAATAAAAATAAAAAAAGGTGTAAAATAAGTATAAAAATAAGATTAAAAATAAGATGAAAAAGAAGAATAAAAATAAAATGAAAAATAAGATGAAAAATAAGTATAAAAATAAGAATAAAAATAAGATAGAAATAAGATGTAAAATAAATATATAAATAAGATGAAAAATAAGATGAAAAATAAGATGAAAAATAAACATAATAATAAAATGAAAAATAAGATTGAAAAAGTATAAAAATAAGATGAAAAAAAAGGTTGAAAAAAAACATGTAAAATAAGTATAAAAAAAGAATAAAAATAAGAATAAAAATAAGTATAAAAATAAGAATAAAATAAGATGAAAAATAAGTATTAAAATAAGATAAAAAATAAAAGAAAAATAACATGAAATAATAGAATAAAAATAAATGTAAAAAAGGATGAAAAATAAGTATTAAAATGAGATAAAAAATAAGTATAACAATAAGATAAAAAATAAGATGAAAAATAAGAATAAAAATAAGAATAAAAATAAAAATAAAATTACGATAAAAAATAAGAATAAAAATAAAATAAAAAATAAGTATAAAAATAAGACAAAAAATAAGATTAAAATTAAGATAAAAAATAAGAATAAAAATAAGATGAACAATAAATATAAAAATAAGATAAAAAAAAAAAGATAAAAATTAAGATGAAAAATAAGTATAAAAATAAGATGAAAAAAAAGATGAAAAATTAGTATAAAAATAAGATGAAAAATAAGATAAAAAATAAGTATAAAAATAAGATGAAAAATAAGAATAAAATTAAAATAAAAAAATAAGATGAAAAATAAGTATAAAAATAAGATGAAAAATAAGATGAAAAAAAAGAATTAAATTAAGATAAAAAATAAGATAAAAAATAAGATGAAAAATAAGATAAAAAATAAGTATAAAAATTAAGATAAAAATAAGAAGAATAATAATAAAAATACGATAAAAAATAAGAATAAAAATAAGATGAACAATAAATATAAAAATAAGATAAAAAAAAAAAGATAAAAATAAGATGAAAAATAAGATAAAAAATAAGATAAAAAATAAGATAAAAAATAAGTATAAAAATAAGATAAAAAATAAAATGAAAAATAAGATAAAAATAAGAAAACAAATAAGATGAAAAATAAGTATAAAAATAGGAATAAAAAAGATAAAAAATAGGATAAAAAATAAGTATAAAAATAAGATGAAAAATAAGAATAAAAATAAGAATAAAATTAAGATAAAAAATAAGATGAAAAATAAGTATAAAAATAAGATAAAAAATAAGTATAAAAATAAGTATAAAAATAAGAATAAAAAATAAGATAAAAAATATGAAAAATAAGATGCAAAATAAGTATAAAAATAAGATAAAAAATAAGATGAAAAATAAGAATAAAAATAAAAAAAGGTGTAAAATAAGTATAAAAATAAGATTAAAAATAAGATGAAAAAGAAGAATAAAAATAAAATGAAAAATATGATGAAAAATAAGTATAAAAATAAGTATAAAAATAAGATGAAAAATAAGATGAAAAAAAAGAATTAAATTAAGATAAAAAATAAGATAAAAAATAAGATGAAAAATAAGATAAAAAATAAGTATAAAAATTAAGATAAAAATAAGAAGAATAATAATAAAAATACGATAAAAAATAAGAATAAAAATAAGATGAACAATAAATATAAAAATAAGATAAAAAAAAAAAGATAAAAATTAAGATGAAAAATAAGTATAAAAATAAGATGAAAAAAAAGATGAAAAATTAGTATAAAAATAAGATGAAAAATAAGATAAAAAATAAGTATAAAAATAAGATGAAAAATAAGAATAAAATTAAAATAAAAAAATAAGATGAAAAATAAGTATAAAAATAAGATGAAAAATAAGATGAAAAAAAAGAATTAAATTAAGATAAAAAATAAGATAAAAAATAAGATGAAAAATAAGATAAAAAATAAGTATAAAAATTAAGATAAAAATAAGAAGAATAATAATAAAAATACGATAAAAAATAAGAATAAAAATAAGATGAACAATAAATATAAAAATAAGATAAAAAAAAAGATAAAAATAAGATGAAAAATAAGATAAAAAATAAGATAAAAAATAAGATGAAAAAATAAGTATAAAAATAAGATAAAAAATAAAATGAAAAATAAGATAAAAATAAGAAAACAAATAAGATGAAAAATAAGTATAAAAATAGGAATAAAAAAGATAAAAAATAGGATAAAAAATAAGTATAAAAATAAGATGAAAAATAAGAATAAAAATAAGAATAAAATTAAGATAAAAAATAAGATGAAAAATAAGTATAAAAATAAGATAAAAAATAAGTATAAAAATAAGTATAAAAATAAGAATAAAAAATAAGATAAAAAATATGAAAAATAAGATGCAAAATAAGTATAAAAATAAGATAAAAAATAAGATGAAAAAGAAGAATAAAAATAAAATGAAAAATATGATGAAAAATAAGTATAAAAATAAGAATAAAAATAAGAATAAAAATAAGATGTAAAATAAATATATAAATAAGATGAAAAATAAGAATAAAAATAAAAAAGGTGTAAAATAAGTATAAAAATAAGATTAAAAATAAGATGAAAAAGAAGAATAAAAATAAAATGAAAAATATGATGAAAAATAAGTATAAAAATAAGAATAAAAATAAGAATAAAAATAAGATGTAAAATAAATATATAAATAAGATGAAAAATAAGATGAAAAATAAGATGAAAAATAAACATAATAATAAAATGAAAAATAAGATTGAAAAAGTATAAAAATAAGATGAAAAAAAAGGTTGAAAAAAAACATGTAAAATAAGTATAAAAAAAGAATAAAAATAAGAATAAAAATAAGTATAAAAATAAGAATAAAATAAGATGAAAAATAAGTATTAAAATAAGATAAAAAATAAAAGAAAAATAACATGAAATATAAGAATAAAAATAAATGTAAAAAAGGATGAAAAATAAGTATTAAAATAAGATAAAAAATAAGTATAACAATAAGATAAAAAATAAGATGAAAAATAAGAATAAAAATAAGAATAAAAATAAAAATAAAATTACGATAAAAAATAAGAATAAAAATAAAATAAAAAATAAGTATAAAAATAAGACAAAAAATAAGATTAAAATTAAGATAAAAAATAAGTATAAAAATAAGATGAAAAATAAGATAAAAAATAAGTATAAAAATAAGATGAAAAATAAGAATAAAATTAAAATAAAAAAATAAGATGAAAAATAAGTATAAAAATAAGATGAAAAATAAGATGAAAAAAAAGAATTAAATTAAGATAAAAAATAAGATAAAAAATAAGATGAAAAATAAGATAAAAAATAAGTATAAAAATTAAGATAAAAATAAGAAGAATAATAATAAAAATACGATAAAAAATAAGAATAAAAATAAGAGGAACAATAAATATAAAAATAAGATAAAAAAAAAAAGATAAAAATTAAGATGAAAAATAAGTATAAAAATAAGATGAAAAAAAAGATGAAAAATTAGTATAAAAATAAGATAAAAAATAAATGAAAAATAAGATAAAAAATAAGAAAACAAATAAGATGAAAAATAAGTATAAAAATAGGAATAAAAAAGATAAAAAATAGGATAAAAAATAAGTATAAAAATAAGATGAAAAATAAGAATAAAAATAAGAATAAAATTAAGATAAAAAATAAGATGAAAAATAAGTATAAAAATAAGATAAAAAATAAGTATAAAAATAAGTATAAAAATAAGAATAAAAAATAAGATGAAAAATAAGAATAAAAATAAAAATAAAAAAAGGTGTAAAATAAGTATAAAAATAAGATTAAAAATAAGATGAAAAAGAAGAATAAAAATAAAATGAAAAATAAGATGAAAAATAAGATAAAAAATAAGAATAAAAATAGGATAAAAAATAAGAATAAAAATAAGATGAAAAATAAGACAAAAAATAAGATGAAAATTAAAATAAAAAATAAGTATAAAAATAAGATAAAAAATAAGTATAAAAATAAGAATAATAATAATAAAAACACGATAAAAAAAGAATAAAAATAAGATGAACAATAAATATAAAAATAAGATAAAAATTAAGATGAAAAATAAGTATAAAAATAAGATGAAAAATAAGTATAAAAATAAGATGAAAAATAAGAATAAAAAAAAGATGAAAAATAAGATGAAAAATAAAATGAAAAATAAGATAAAAAATAAGAAAACAAATAAGATGAAAAATAAGATGAAAAATAAGAATAAAAATACGATAAAAAATAAGAATAAAAATAAGACAAAAAATAAGATTAAAATTAAGAGAAAAAATAAGTATAAAAATAAGAATAAAAATAAGAATAAAAATAAGAATAAAATTAAGATGAAAAATAAGATAAAAAGTAAGATGAAAAATAAGTATAAAAATAAGATAAAAAATAAATATAAAAATAAGATAAAAAATAAGATAACAAATAAGAATAAAAATAAGAATAAAAAAAGATGAAAACTAAGAATAAAAATAAGATGAAAAATCAGATGAAAAAATAAACATAATAAAAGGATGAAAAATAGGATTAAAAAAAGTCTAAAAATAACATGAAAAATAAGATGAAAAAATAAGTATAATAATAAGATGAAAAAAAGATAAAAAAATAAGAATAAAAATAAGATGAAAAATAAGATAAAAAAATAAGATGAAAAAAGGGTATAAAAATAAGAAAAAAATTAAGATGAAAATTAATATAAAAAAATAGCTATAAAAATAAGATGAAAAATAAGAATAAAAATAAGAATAAAAATAAAAATAAAAATACGATAAAAAATAAGAATAAAAATAAAATGAAAAATAAGTATAAAAATAAGATAAAAAATAGGATTAAAATTAAGATAAAAAAATAAGTATAAATATAAGATGAAAAATAAGATGAAAAAAAAGAATAAAATTAAGATAAAAAATAAGATAAAAAATAAGATGAAAAATAAGATAAAAAATAAGTATAAAAATTGAGATAAAAAAAAAGAATAACAATAATAAAAATAAGATAAAAAAATAAGATAAAAATTAAGATGAAAAATAATTATAAAAATAAGATGAAAAAAAGATAAAAAATAAGTATAAAAATAAGATGAAAAATAAGATAAAAAATAAGATAAAAAATAAGATGAAAAATAAGTATAAAAATAAGATGAAAAATAAAATAAAAAATAACATAAAAAATAAGAAAACAAATAAGATGAAAAATAAGTATAAAAATAGGAATAAAATAAGATAAAAAATAGGATGAAAAATAAGATGAAAAATAAGATGAAAAAAAGTATAAAAATAAAATAAGAAATAAGATAAAAAAATAAGTATAAAAATCAGATAAAAAATAAGATAAAAAATAAGAATAAAAATAAGAATAAAAATAAGATGAACAATAAATATAAAAATAAGATAAAAATTAAGATGAAAAATAAGTATAAAAATAAGATGAAAAATAAGAATAAAAAAAAGATTAAAAATAAGATGAAAAATAAGATAAAAAATAAGATGAAAAAATAAGTATAAAAATAAGATGAAAAATAAAATGAAAAATAAGAAAACAAATAAGATGAAAAATAAGTACAAAATAGGAATAAAATAAGATAAAAAATAGGATGAAAAATAAGATGAAAAATAAGTATAAAAATAAGATGAAAAATAAGAATAAAAATACGATAAAAAATAAGAATAAAAATAAGATAAAAAATAAGTATAAAATTAAGATGAAAAATAAGAATAAAAATAAGAATAAAAATACGATAAAAAATAAATATAAAAATAAGATAAAAAATAAGATGACAAATAAGAATAAAAATAAGAATAAAAAAAGATGAAAACTAAGAATAAAAATAAGATGAAAAATCAGATGAAAAAATAAACATAATAATAAGATGAAAAATAGGATTAAAAAAGTATAAAAATAACATGAAAAATAAGATGTAAAATAAGATGAAAAAATAAGTATAATAATAAGATAAAAAAAAAGATAAAAAAATAAGATACAAAATAAGATAAAAAAATAAGATGAAAAAAGGGTATAAAAATATGACAAAAATTAAGATGAAAATTAATATAAAAAATAGCTATAAAAATAAGATGAAAAATAAGAATAAAAATAAGAATAAAAATAAAAATACGATAAAAGTAAGATGAACAATAAGATGAAAAACAAGTATAAAAATAAGATGAAAAATAAATATTAAAATAAGATAAAAAATAAGATGACAAATAAGAATAAAAATAAGTATAATAAGATGAAAAAAAAGATAAAAAAATAAGAATAAAAATAAGATGAAAAATAAAATAAAAAAATAAGATAAAAAAGGGTATAAAAATAAGACAAAAATTAAGATGAAAATTAATATAAAAAATAGCTATAAAAATAAGATGAAAAATAAGAATAAAAATAAGAATAAAAATAAAAATAAAAATACGATAAAAAATAAGAATAAAAATAAAATGAAAAACAAGTGAAAAAATAAGACAAAAAATAGGATTAAAATTAAGATAAAAAATAAGTATAAAAATAAGATAAAAAATAAGTATAAAAATAAGATGAAAAATAAGATGAAAAAAAAGAATAAAAATAAGAATAAAATTAAGATAAAAAATAAGTATAAAAATAAGATGAAAAATAAGATAAAAAATAAGATAAAAAATAAGATGAAAAAATAAGTATAAAAATAAAATGAAAAATAAGATAAAAAATAAGAAAACAAATAAGATGAAAAATAAGTATAAAAATAGGAATAAAATAAGATAAAAAATAGGATAAAAAAAAGATGAAAAATAAGATGATAAATAAGATGAAAAAAAGTATAAAAATAAGATGAAAAATAAGATAAGAAATAAGATAAAAAAAATAAGTATAAAAATAAGAATAAAAATAAGATAAAAAATAAGAAGAAAAATAAGTATAAAAATAAGAATAAAATAAGATGAAAAATAAGTATTAAAATAAGATACAAAATAAGTATAAAAATAAGAATAAAAATAAGATGAAAAATAAGAATAAAAATAAGAATAAAAATAAAATTACGATATAAAATAAGAATAAAAATAAAATAAAAAATAAGACAAAAAATAAGATTAAAATTAAGATAAAAAATAAGTATAAAAATACGATGAAAAATAAGATAAAAAATAAGTATAAAAATAAGATGAAAAATAAAAATAAAATTAAAATAAAAAAATAAGATGAAAAATAAGTATAAAAATAAGATGAAAAATAAGATGAAAAAAAAGAATAAAATTAAGATAAAAAATAAGATAAAAAATAAGATGAAAAATAAGATAAAAAATAAGTATAAAAATTAAGATAAAAAATAAGAATAATAATAATAAAAATACAATAAAAAATAAGAATAAAAATAAGATGAACAATAAATATAAAAATAAGATAAAAAAAAGATAAAAATTAAGATGAAAAATAAGTATAAAAATAAGATGAAAAAAAAGATGAAAAATTAGTATAAAAATAAGATAAAAAATAAAATAAAAAATAAGATAAAAAATAAGATGAAAAAATAAGTATAAAAATAAGATAAAAAATAAAATGAAAAATAAGATAAAAAATAAAAAAACAAATAAGATAAAAAATAAGTATAAAAATAGGAATAAAAAAAGATAAAAAATAGGATAAAAAATAAATATAAAAATAAGATGAAAAATAAGAATAAAAATAAGAATAAAATTAAGATGAAAAATAAGACAAAAAGAAAGATGAAAAATAAGATGAAAAATAAGATAAAAAATAAGTATAAAAATAAGAATAAAAAATAAGATAAAAAATAAGATGAAAAATAAGATGCAAAATAAGTATAAAAATAAGATAAAAAATAAGATGAAAAATAAGAATAAAAATAAAAATAAAAAAAGGTGTAAAATAAGTATAAAAATCAGATAAAAAATAAGATAAAAAATAAGAATAAAAATAAGATAAAAAATAAGTATAACAATAAGATAAAAAATAAGATGACAAAAAAGAATAAAAATAAGAATAAAAAAAGATGAAAAATAAGTATAAAAATAAGATGAAAAATAAGAAAAAAAATAAGAATAAAAATAAGATGAAAAATAAGTTTAAAAATAAGAATAAAAAATAAGATGAAAAATAAGATGCAAAATAAGTATAAAAATAAGATAAAAAATAAGATGAAAAATAAGAATAAAAATAAGAATAAGAATTATGTAAATTAAGTATAAAAATAAGATGAAAAATAAGATGAAAAATAAGATGAAAAATAAGTATAAAAATAAGAATAAAAATAAGATAAAAAATAAGATAAAAAATAAGATGTAAAATAAATATACAAATAAGAATAAAAGTAAGATGAAAAATAAGATGAAAAAATAAACATAATAATAAGATGAAAAATAAGATTAAAAAAGTATAAAAATAAGATGAAAAATAAGATAAAAAATAAGATGAAAAATATGTATAAAAATAAGATAAAAAATAAGATTAAAAAAAAGATAAAAAATAAGAAAAGAAATCAGATAAAAAATAAGTATAAAAATAAGAATTAAAATAAGAATAAAAATAAGTATAAAAATAAGATGAAAAATAAGATGAAAAATAAGAATAAAAATAAGAATAAAAATAAAAATACGATAAAAAATAATAATAAAAATAAAATAAAAAATAAGTATAAAAATAAGACAAAAAATAAGAATAAAATTAAATTAAAAAAATAAGATGAAAAATAATAATAAAAATAATAATAAAAATAATAAAAAAAATAAATAAATAAAAATAAGATGCAAAATAAGTATAAAAATAAGGTAAAAAATAAATTGAAAAATAAGAAAAAAAATCAGATAAAAAATTAGTATAAAAATAAGAATTAAAATAAGAATAAAAATAAGTATAAAAATAAGAATAAAAATAAGATGAAAAATAAGAATAAAAATAAGAATAAAAATAAAAATAAAATTACGATAAAAAATAAGAATAAAAATAAAATAAAAAATAAGTATAAAAATAAGACAAAAAATAAGATTAAAATTAAGATAAAAAATAAGTATAAAAATAAGATGAAAAATAAGATAAAAAATAAGTATAAAAATAAGATGAAAAATAAGAATAAAATTAAAATAAAAAAATAAGATGAAAAATAAGTATAAAAATAAGATGAAAAATAAGATGAAAAAAAAGAATTAAATTAAGATAAAAAATAAGATGAAAAATAAGATAAAAAATAAGTATAAAAATTAAGATAAAAAATAAGAATAATAATAATAAAAATACGATAAAAAATAAGAATAAAAATAAGATGAACAATAAATATAAAAATAAGATAAAAAAAAAAAGATAAAAATTAAGATGAAAAATAAGTATAAAAATAAGATGAAAAAAAAAGATGAAAAATTAGTATAAAAATAAGATGAAAAATAAGATAAAAAATAAGATAAAAAATAAGTATAAAAATAAGATAAAAAATAAAATGAAAAATAAGATAAAAAATAAGAAAACAAATAAGATGAAAAATAAGTATAAAAATAGGAATAAAAAAGATAAAAAATAGGATAAAAAATAAGTATAAAAATAAGATGAAAAATAAGAATAAAAATAAGAATAAAATTAAGATAAAAAATAAGATGAAAAATAAGTATAAAAATAAGATAAAAAATAAGTATAAAAATAAGTATAAAAATAAGTATAAAAATAAGAATAAAAAATAAGATAAAAAATAAGATGAAAAATAAGATGAAAAATAAGTATTAAAATAAGATAAAAAATAAGAGAAAAATAAGATGAAAAATAAGAATAAAAATAAATGTAAAAAAGGATGAAAAATAAGTATAAAAATAAGATGAAAAATAAGATAAAAAATAAGTATTAAAATAAGATAAAAAATAAGTATAACAATAAGATAAAAAATAAGATGAGAAATAAGAATAAAAATAAGAATAAAAAAAGAAGAAAAATAAGTATAAAAATAAGATGAAAAAGAAGAAAAAAAATAAGAATAAAAATAAGATGAAAAATAAGTTTAAAAATAAGAATAAAAATAAGAATAAAAAAAGATGTAAAATAAGAATAAAAATAAGATGAAAAATAAGTATAAAAATAAGAATAAAAATAAGATAAAAAATAAGATAAAAAATAAGATGTAAAATAAATATATAAATAAGAATAAAAGTAGGATGAAAAATAAGATGAAAAAATAAACATAATAATAAGATGAAAAATAAGATTAAAAAAGTATAAAAATAAGATGCAAAATAAGTATAAAAATAAGATAAAAAATAAGATGAAAAATAAGAATAAAAATAAGAATAAAAAAAGATGTAAAATAAGAATAAAAATAAGATGAAAAATAAGTATAAAAATAAGAATAAAAATAAGATAAAAAATAAGATAAAAAATAAGATGTAAAATAAATATATAAATAAGAATAAAAGTAGGATGAAAAATAAGATGAAAAAATAAACATAATA
The DNA here is from genome assembly GCA_036250195.1 of Mixophyes australis. Classification (NCBI taxonomy): domain Eukaryota; kingdom Metazoa; phylum Chordata; class Amphibia; order Anura; family Limnodynastidae; genus Mixophyes; species Mixophyes australis. Next base: position 48,522,956 of record JAVHZZ010000011.1, on the reverse strand, counting down.
ATAAGATGAAAAATAAGATTAAAAAAGTATAAAAATAAGATGAAAAATAAGTATTAAAATAAGATAAAAAATAAGTATAACAATAAGATAAAAAATAAGATGACAAAAAAGAATAAAAATAAGAATAAAAAAAGATGAAAAATAAGTATAAAAATAAGATGAAAAATAAGAAAAAAAATAAGACTAAAAATAAGATGAAAAATAAGTTTAAAAATAAGAATAAAAAATAAGATGAAAAATAAGATGCAAAATAAGTATAAAAATAAGATAAAAAATAAGATGAAAAATAAGAATAAGAATAAGAATTATGTAAATTAAGTATAAAAATAAGATGAAAAATAAGAAAAAAAATAAGAATAAATATAAGATGAAAAATAAGTTTAAAAATAAGAATAAAAAATAAGATAAAAAAAGATAAAAAATAAGTATAACAATAAGATAAAAAATAAGATGAAAAATAAGAATAAAAATAAGATAAAAAATAAGTATAATAATAAGTATAAAAATAAGATGAAAAATAAGATGATAAATAAGAATAAAAATAAGAATAAAAATACGATAAAAAATAAGAACAAAAATAAGAATAAAAATAAGATGAAAAATAAGATGAAAAATAAGATAAAAAATAAGATGAAAAATAAGTATAAAAATAAGATGAAAAATAAGTATTAAAATAAGATAAAAAATAAGATGACAAATAAGAATAAAAATAAGAATAAAAAAAAGATGAAAAATAAGTATAAAAATAAGATGAAAAATAAGAAGAAAAATAAGATGAAAAATAAGTTTAAAAATAAGAATAAAAATAGAATAAAAAATAAGATGAAAAATAAGATGCAAAATAAGTATAAAAATAAGATGAAAAAATAAGATGAAAAATAAGAATAAAAATAAGAATAAAAAAAGATGTAAAATAAGTATATAAATAAGAATAAAAGTAAGATGAAAAATAAGATGAAAAAATAAACATAATAATAAGATGAAAAATAAGATTAAAAAAGTATAAAAAAAAGATGAAAAATAAGATAAAAAATAAGATGAAAAATATGTATAAAAATAAGATAAAAAATAAGTATAAAAATAAGTATAAAAAAAGATGAAAAATAAGTATAAAGATAAGAATAAAAATAAGATGAAAAATAAGTATAAAAATCAGATAAAAAATAATATAAAAAATAAGAATAAAAATAAGATAAAAAATAAGTATAACAATAAGATAAAAAATAAGATGACAAATAAGAATAAAAATAAGAATAAAAAAAGATGAAAAATAAGTATAAAAATAAGATGAAAAAGAAGAAAAAAAATAAGAATAAAAATAAGATGAAAAATAAGTTTAAAAATAAGAATAAAAAATAAGATAAAAAATAAGATGAAAAATAGGATGCAAAATAAGTATAAAAATAAGATAAAAAATAAGATGAAAAATAAGAATAAAAATTAAGATAAAAAATAAGAATAATAATAATAAAAATACAATAAAAAATAAGAATAAAAATAAGATGAACAATAAATATAAAAATAAGATAAAAAAAAGATAAAAATTAAGATGAAAAATAAGTATAAAAATATGATAAAAAATAAGATGAAAAAATAAGTATAAAAATAAGATAAAAAATAAGAAAACAAATAAGATGAAAAATAAGTATAAAAATAGGAATAAAAAAAGATAAAAAATAGGATAAAAAATAAGTATAAAAATAAGATGAAAAATAAGAATAAAAATAAAAATAAAAAAAGGTGTAAAATAAGTATAAAAATAAGATGAAAAATAAGATGAAAAAGAAGAATAAAAATAAAATGAAAAATAAGATGAAAAATAAGAATAAAAATAAGAATAAAAAAAGATGTAAAATAAGTATATAAATAAGAATAAAAGTAAGATGAAAAATAAGATGAAAAAATAAACATAATAATAAGATGAAAAATAAGATTAAAAAAGTATAAAAATAGGATGAAAAATAAGATAAAAAATAAGATGAAAAATATGTATAAAAATAAGATAAAAAATAAGTATAAAAATAAGTATAAAAAAAGATGAAAAATAAGTATTAAAATAAGATAAAAAATAAGTATAACAATAAGATAAAAAATAAGATGACAAAAAAGAATAAAAATAAGAATAAAAAAAGATGAAAAATAAGTATAAAAATAAGATGAAAAATAAGAAAAAAAATAAGACTAAAAATAAGATGAAAAATAAGTTTAAAAATAAGAATAAAAAATAAGATGAAAAATAAGATGCAAAATAAGTATAAAAATAAGATAAAAAATAAGATGAAAAATAAGAATAAAAATAAGAATAAGAATTATGTAAATTAAGTATAAAAATAAGATGAAAAATAAGAAAAAAAATAAGAATAAATATAAGATGAAAAATAAGTTTAAAAATAAGAATAAAAAATAAGATAAAAAAAAGATAAAAAATAAGTATAACAATAAGATAAAAAATAAGATGAAAAATAAGAATAAAAATAAGATAAAAAATAAGTATAATAATAAGTATAAAAATAAGATGAAAAATAAGATGATAAATAAGAATAAAAATAAGAATAAAAATACGATAAAAAATAAGAACAAAAATAAGAATAAAAATAAGATGAAAAATAAGATGAAAAATAAGATAAAAAATAAGATGAAAAATAAGTATAAAAATAAGATAAAAAATAAGTATAAAAATAAGTATAAAAATAAGTATAAAAATAAGATGAAAAATAAGTATTAAAATAAGATAAAAAATAAGATGACAAATAAGAATAAAAATAAGAATAAAAAAAAGATGAAAAATAAGTATAAAAATAAGATGAAAAATAAGAAGAAAAATAAGATGAAAAATAAGTTTAAAAATAAGAATAAAAATAGAATAAAAAATAAGATGAAAAATAAGATGCAAAATAAGTATAAAAATAAGATGAAAAAATAAGATGAAAAATAAGAATAAAAATAAGAATAAAAAAAGATGTAAAATAAGTATATAAATAAGAATAAAAGTAAGATGAAAAATAAGATGAAAAAATAAACATAATAATAAGATGAAAAATAAGATTAAAAAAGTATAAAAAAAAGATGAAAAATAAGATAAAAAATAAGATGAAAAATATGTATAAAAATAAGATAAAAAATAAGTATAAAAATAAGTATAAAAAAAGATGAAAAATAAGTATAAAGATAAGAATAAAAATAAGATGAAAAATAAGTATAAAAATCAGATAAAAAATAATATAAAAAATAAGAATAAAAATAAGATAAAAAATAAGTATAACAATAAGATAAAAAATAAGATGACAAATAAGAATAAAAATAAGAATAAAAAAAGATGAAAAATAAGTATAAAAATAAGATGAAAAAGAAGAAAAAAAATAAGAATAAAAATAAGATGAAAAATAAGTTTAAAAATAAGAATAAAAAATAAGATGAAAAATAGGATGCAAAATAAGTATAAAAATAAGATAAAAAATAAGATGAAAAATAAGAATAAAAATTAAGATAAAAAATAAGAATAATAATAATAAAAATACAATAAAAAATAAGAATAAAAATAAGATGAACAATAAATATAAAAATAAGATAAAAAAAAGATAAAAATTAAGATGAAAAATAAGTATAAAAATATGATAAAAAATAAGATGAAAAAATAAGTATAAAAATAAGAAAACAAATAAGATGAAAAATAAGTATAAAAATAGGAATAAAAAAAGATAAAAAATAGGATAAAAAATAAGTATAAAAATAAGATGAAAAATAAGAATAAAAATAAAAATAAAAAAAGGTGTAAAATAAGTATAAAAATAAGATGAAAAATAAGATGAAAAAGAAGAATAAAAATAAAATGAAAAATAAGATGAAAAATAAGAATAAAAATAAGAATAAAAAAAGATGTAAAATAAGTATATAAATAAGAATAAAAGTAAGATGAAAAATAAGATGAAAAAATAAACATAATAATAAGATGAAAAATAAGATTAAAAAAGTATAAAAATAGGATGAAAAATAAGATAAAAAATAAGATGAAAAATATGTATAAAAATAAGATAAAAAATAAGTATAAAAATAAGTATAAAAAAAGATGAAAAATAAGTATAAAGATAAGAATAAAAATAAGATGAAAAATAAGTTGAAAAATAAGATAAAAAATAAGTATAAAAATCAGATAAAAAATAAGATAAAAAATAAGAATAAAAATAAGATAAAAAATAAGTATAACAATAAGATAAAAAATAAGATGAAAAATAAGAATAAAAATAAGATAAAAAATAAGTATAATAATAAGTATAAAAATAAGATGAAAAATAAGATGATAAATAAGAATAAAAATAAGAATAAAAATACGATAAAAAATAAGAACAAAAATAAGAATAAAAATAAGATGAAAAATAAGATGAAAAATAAGATAAAAAATAAGATAAAAAAATAAGATGAAAAATAAGTATAAAAATAAGATAAAAAATAAGTATAAAAATAAGTATAAAAATAAGATGAAAAATAAGTATAAAAATCAGATAAAAAATAAGATAAAAAATAAGAATAAAAAGAAGAATAAAAATACGATAAAAAATAAGTATAAAAATAAGATGAAAAATAAGATGAAAAATAAGTATTAAAATAAGATAAAAAATAAGATGACAAATAAGAATAAAAATAAGAATAAAAAAAAGATGAAAAATAAGTATAAAAATAAGATGAAAAATAAGAAAAAAAATAAGATGAAAAATAAGATGAAAAATAAGTTTAAAAATAAGAATAAAAATAGAATAAAAAATAAGATGAAAAATAAGATGCAAAATAAGTATAAAAATAAGATGAAAAAATAAGATGAAAAATAAGAATAAAAATAAGAATAAAAAAAGATGTAAAATAAGTATATAAATAAGAATAAAAGTAAGATGAAAAATAAGATGAAAAAATAAACATAATAATAAGATGAAAAATAAGATTAAAAAAGTATAAAAAAAAGATGAAAAATAAGATAAAAAATAAGATGAAAAATATGTATAAAAATAAGATAAAAAATAAGTATAAAAATAAGTATAAAAAAAGATGAAAAATAAGTATAAAGATAAGAATAAAAATAAGATGAAAAATAAGTATAAAAATCAGATAAAAAATTATATAAAAAATAAGAATAAAAATAAGATAAAAAATAAGTATAACAATAAGATAAAAAATAAGATGACAAATAAGAATAAAAATAAGAATAAAAAAAGATAAAAAATAAGTATAAAAATAAGATGAAAAAGAAGAAAAAAAATAAGAATAAAAATAAGATGAAAAATAAGTTTAAAAATAAGAATAAAAAATAAGATAAAAAATAAGATGAAAAATAGGATGCAAAATAAGTATAAAAATAAGATAAAAAATAAGATGAAAAATAAGAATAAAAATTAAGATAAAAAATAAGAATAATAATAATAAAAATACAATAAAAAATAAGAATAAAAATAAGATGAACAATAAATATAAAAATAAGATAAAAAAAAGATAAAAATTAAGATGAAAAATAAGTATAAAAATAAGATGAAAAAAAAGATGAAAAATTAGTATAAAAATAAAATGAAAAATAAGATAAAAAATAAGAAAACAAATAAGATAAAAAATAAGTATAAAAATAGGAATAAAAAAAGATAAAAAATAGGATAAAAAATAAATATAAAAATAAGATGAAAAATAAGAATAAAAATAAGAATAAAATTAAGATGAAAAATAAGACAAAAAGTAAGTATAAAAATAAGAATAAAAAATAAGATAAAAAATAAGATGAAAAATAAGATGCAAAATAAGTATAAAAATAAGATAAAAAATAAGATGAAAAATAGGTATTAAAATAAGATAAAAAATAAGTATAACAATAAGATAAAAAATAAGATAAAAAATATGAATAAAAATAAGAATAAAAAAAAGATAAAAAATAAGTATAAAAATAAGATGAAAAAATAATTATTAAAATAAGATAAAAAATAAGTATAAAAATAAGTATAAAAAAAAAGAAAAATAAGTATAAAAATAAGATGAAAAATAAGATGCAAAATAAGAATAAAAATAAGATGAAAAAAAGATTAAAAATAAAAAAAAGAAGAAAAATAAGATAAAAATAAGACAAAAAATTACATATAAAATAAGAATAAAAATCAGAATAATAATAAAAATAAAAATACAATAAAAAATAAGAATAAAAATAAGACGAAAAATAAGATGAAAAATAAGTATTAAATAAGAATAAAAATAAGATAAAAAATAAAATAAAAAATAAGATAAAAAATAAGTATAAAAATAAGATAAAAGTAAAGTATAAAAATAAGATGAAAAATAAGATGAAAAATAAGATGAAAAATTAGATAAAAAAATAAGATAAAAAATAAGAATAAAAATAAATATAAAAATAAGAATAAAATAAGATACAAAATAAGTATAAAAATAAGATGAAAAATAAAAATAAAAATAAAAATACAATAAAAAATAAGAATAAAAATAAGATGATAAATAAGATAAAAAATAAGTATAAAAATAAGATTAAAAATAAGAATAAAATTAAGATAAAAAAATAAGATAAAAATTAAGATGTAAAATAAGTATAAAAATATGATGAAAAAAAGATAAAAAATAAGTATAAAAATAAGATAAAAAATAAGTATAAAAATAAGATGAAAAAATAAGATGAAAAATAAGAATAAAAATAAGAATAAAAAAAGATGTAAAATAAGTATATAAATAAGAATAAAAGTAAGATGAAAAATAAGATGAAAAAATAAACATAATAATAAGATGAAAAATAAGATTAAAAAAGTATAAAAAAAAGATGAAAAATAAGATAAAAAATAAGATGAAAAATATGTATAAAAATAAGATAAAAAATAAGTATAAAAATAAGTATAAAAAAAAGATGAAAAATAAGTATAAAGATAAGAATAAAAATAAGATGAAAAATAAGTATAAAAATCAGATAAAAAATTATATAAAAAATAAGAATAAAAATAAGATAAAAAATAAGTATAACAATAAGATAAAAAATAAGATGACAAATAAGAATAAAAATAAGAATAAAAAAAGATGAAAAATAAGTATAAAAATAAGATGAAAAAGAAGAAAAAAAATAAGAATAAAAATAAGATGAAAAATAAGTTTAAAAATAAGAATAAAAAATAAGATAAAAAATAAGATGAAAAATAGGATGCAAAATAAGTATAAAAATAAGATAAAAAATAAGATGAAAAATAAGAATAAAAATTAAGATAAAAAATAAGAATAATAATAATAAAAATACAATAAAAAATAAGAATAAAAATAAGATGAACAATAAATATAAAAATAAGATAAAAAAAAGATAAAAATTAAGATGAAAAATAAGTATAAAAATAAGATGAAAAAAAAGATGAAAAATTAGTATAAAAATAAAATGAAAAATAAGATAAAAAATAAGAAAACAAATAAGATAAAAAATAAGTATAAAAATAGGAATAAAAAAAGATAAAAAATAGGATAAAAAATAAATATAAAAATAAGATGAAAAATAAGAATAAAAATAAGAATAAAATTAAGATGAAAAATAAGACAAAAAGTAAGTATAAAAATAAGAATAAAAAATAAGATAAAAAATAAGATGAAAAATAAGATGCAAAATAAGTATAAAAATAAGATAAAAAATAAGATGAAAAATAGGTATTAAAATAAGATAAAAAATAAGTATAACAATAAGATAAAAAATAAGATAAAAAATATGAATAAAAATAAGAATAAAAAAAAGATAAAAAATAAGTATAAAAATAAGATGAAAAAATAATTATTAAAATAAGATAAAAAATAAGTATAAAAATAAGTATAAAAAAAAAGAAAAATAAGTATAAAAATAAGATGAAAAATAAGATGCAAAATAAGAATAAAAATAAGATGAAAAAAAGATTAAAAATAAAAAAAAGAAGAAAAATAAGATAAAAATAAGACAAAAAATTACATATAAAATAAGAATAAAAATCAGAATAATAATAAAAATAAAAATACAATAAAAAATAAGAATAAAAATAAGACGAAAAATAAGATGAAAAATAAGTATTAAATAAGAATAAAAATAAGATAAAAAATAAAATAAAAAATAAGATAAAAAATAAGTATAAAAATAAGATAAAAGTAAAGTATAAAAATAAGATGAAAAATAAGATGAAAAATAAGATGAAAAATTAGATAAAAAAATAAGATAAAAAATAAGAATAAAAATAAATATAAAAATAAGAATAAAATAAGATACAAAATAAGTATAAAAATAAGATGAAAAATAAAAATAAAAATAAAAATACAATAAAAAATAAGAATAAAAATAAGATGATAAATAAGATAAAAAATAAGTATAAAAATAAGATTAAAAATAAGAATAAAATTAAGATAAAAAAATAAGATAAAAATTAAGATGTAAAATAAGTATAAAAATATGATGAAAAAAAGATAAAAAATAAGTATAAAAATAAGATAAAAAATAAGTATAAAAATAAGATGAAAAATAAGATAAAAAATAAGATAAAAATAAGAAAAGAAATCAGATAAAAAATAAGTATAAAAATAAGAATTAAAATAAGAATAAAAATAAGATGAAAAATAAGAATAAAAATAAGATGAAAAATAAGAATAAAAATAAGAATAAAAATAAAAATAAAAATACGATAAAAAATAAGAATAAAAATAAAATAAAAAATAAGTATAAAAATAAGACAAAAAAATAAGATTAAAATTAAGATAAAAAATAAGTATAAAAATAATATGAAAAATAAGATAAAAAATAAGTATAAAAATAAGATGAAAAATAAGAATAAAATTAAAATAAAAAAATAAGATGAAAAATAAGATGATAAATAAGATAAAAAATAAGATGAAAAATAAGTATAAAAATAAGATAAAAAATAAGATGAAAAATAAGTATAAAAATAAGATAAAAAATAAGTATAAAAATAAGTATAAAAATAAGTATAAAAATAAGATGAAAAATAAGTATAAAAATCAGATAAAAAATAAGATAAAAAATAAGAATAAAAAGAAGAATAAAAATACGATAAAAAATAAGTATAAAAATAAGATGAAAAATAAGATGAAAAATAAGTATTAAAATAAGATAAAAAATAAGATGACAAATAAGAATAAAAATAAGAATAAAAAAAAGATGAAAAATAAGTATAAAAATAAGATGAAAAATAAGAAGAAAAATAAGATGAAAAATAAGTTTAAAAATAAGAATAAAAATAGAATAAAAAATAAGATGAAAAATAAGATGCAAAATAAGTATAAAAATAAGATGAAAAAATAAGATGAAAAATAAGAATAAAAATAAGAATAAAAAAAGATGTAAAATAAGTATATAAATAAGAATAAAAGTAAGATGAAAAATAAGATGAAAAAATAAACATAATAATAAGATGAAAAATAAGATTAAAAAAGTATAAAAAAAAGATGAAAAATAAGATAAAAAATAAGATGAAAAATATGTATAAAAATAAGATAAAAAATAAGTATAAAAATAAGTATAAAAAAAGATGAAAAATAAGTATAAAGATAAGAATAAAAATAAGATGAAAAATAAGTATAAAAATCAGATAAAAAATAATATAAAAAATAAGAATAAAAATAAGATAAAAAATAAGTATAACAATAAGATAAAAAATAAGATGACAAATAAGAATAAAAATAAGAATAAAAAAAGATGAAAAATAAGTATAAAAATAAGATGAAAAAGAAGAAAAAAAATAAGAATAAAAATAAGATGAAAAATAAGTTTAAAAATAAGAATAAAAAATAAGATAAAAAATAAGATGAAAAATAGGATGCAAAATAAGTATAAAAATAAGATAAAAAATAAGATGAAAAATAAGAATAAAAATTAAGATAAAAAATAAGAATAATAATAATAAAAATACAATAAAAAATAAGAATAAAAATAAGATGAACAATAAATATAAAAATAAGATAAAAAAAAGATAAAAATTAAGATGAAAAATAAGTATAAAAATATGATAAAAAATAAGATGAAAAAATAAGTATAAAAATAAGATAAAAAATAAGAAAACAAATAAGATGAAAAATAAGTATAAAAATAGGAATAAAAAAAGATAAAAAATAGGATAAAAAATAAGTATAAAAATAAGATGAAAAATAAGAATAAAAATAAAAATAAAAAAAGGTGTAAAATAAGTATAAAAATAAGATGAAAAATAAGATGAAAAAGAAGAATAAAAATAAAATGAAAAATAAGATGAAAAATAAGAATAAAAATAAGAATAAAAAAAGATGTAAAATAAGTATATAAATAAGAATAAAAGTAAGATGAAAAATAAGATGAAAAAATAAACATAATAATAAGATGAAAAATAAGATTAAAAAAGTATAAAAATAGGATGAAAAATAAGATAAAAAATAAGATGAAAAATATGTATAAAAATAAGATAAAAAATAAGTATAAAAATAAGTATAAAAAAAGATGAAAAATAAGTATAAAGATAAGAATAAAAATAAGATGAAAAATAAGTAGAAAAATAAGATAAAAAATAAGTATAAAAATAAGATAAAAAATAAGTATAACAATAAGATAAAAAATAAGATGAAAAATAAGAATAAAAATAAGATAAAAAATAAGTATAAAAATAAGTATAAAAAAAGATGAAAAATAAGTATAAAGATAAGAATAAAAATAAGATGAAAAATAAGTAGAAAAATAAGATAAAAAATAAGTATAAAAATAAGATAAAAAATAAGTATAACAATAAGATAAAAAATAAGATGAAAAATAAGAATAAAAATAAGATAAAAAATAAGTATAAAAATAAGTTGAAAAATAAGATGAAAAATAAGTATAAAAATCAGATAAAAAACAAGATAAAAAATAAGAATAAAAATAAGATAAAAAATAAGTATAACAATAAGATAAAAAATAAGATGAAAAATAAGAATAAAAATAAGATAAAAAATAAGTATAATAATAAGTATAAAAATAAGATGAAAAATAAGATGATAAATAAGAATAAAAATAAGAATAAAAATACGATAAAAAATAAGTATAATAATAAGTATAAAAATAAGATGAAAAATAAGATGATAAATAAGAACAAAAATAAGAATAAAAATAAGATGAAAAATAAGATGAAAAATAAGATAAAAAATAAGATAAAAAAATAAGATGAAAAATAAGTATAAAAATAAGATAAAAAATAAGTATAAAAATAAGTATAAAAATAAGTATAAAAATAAGTATAAAAATAAGATGAAAAATAAGTATAAAAATCAGATAAAAAATAAGATAAAAAATAAGAATAAAAAGAAGAATAAAAATACGATAAAAAATAAGTATAAAAATAAGATGAAAAATAAGATGAAAAATAAGTATTAAAATAAGATAAAAAATAAGATGACAAATAAGAATAAAAATAAGAATAAAAAAAAGATGAAAAATAAGTATAAAAATAAGATGAAAAATAAGAAAAAAAATAAGATGAAAAATAAGATGAAAAATAAGTTTAAAAATAAGAATAAAAATAGAATAAAAAATAAGATGAAAAATAAGATGCAAAATAAGTATAAAAATAAGATGAAAAAATAAGATGAAAAATAAGAATAAAATTAAGATAAAAAAATAAGATAAAAATTAAGATGTAAAATAAGTATAAAAATATGATGAAAAAAAGATAAAAAATAAGTATAAAAATAAGATAAAAAATAAGTATAAAAATAAGATGAAAAATAAGATAAAAAATAAGATAAAAATAAGAAAAGAAATCAGATAAAAAATAAGTATAAAAATAAGAATTAAAATAAGAATAAAAATAAGTATAAAAATAAGAATAAAAATAAGATGAAAAATAAGAATAAAAATAAGAATAAAAATAAAAATAAAAATACGATAAAAAATAAGAATAAAAATAAAATAAAAAATAAGTATAAAAATAAGACAAAAAAATAAGATTAAAATTAAGATAAAAAATAAGTATAAAAATAATATGAAAAATAAGATAAAAAATAAGTATAAAAATAAGATGAAAAATAAGAATAAAATTAAAATAAAAAAATAAGATGAAAAATAAGATGATAAATAAGATAAAAAATAAGATGAAAAATAAGTATAAAAATAAGATAAAAAATAAGATGAAAAATAAGTATAAAAATAAGATAAAAAATAAGTATAAAAATAAGTATAAAAATAAGTATAAAAATAAGATGAAAAATAAGTATAAAAATCAGATAAAAATAAGATAAAAAATAAGAATAAAAAGAAGAATAAAAATACGATAAAAAATAAGTATAAAAATAAGATGAAAAATAAGATGAAAAATAAGTATTAAAATAAGATAAAAAATAAGATGACAAATAAGAATAAAAATAAGAATAAAAAAAAGATGAAAAATAAGTATAAAAATAAGATGAAAAATAAGAAGAAAAATAAGATGAAAAATAAGTTTAAAAATAAGAATAAAAATAGAATAAAAAATAAGATGAAAAATAAGATGCAAAATAAGTATAAAAATAAGATGAAAAAATAAGATGAAAAATAAGAATAAAAATAAGAATAAAAAAAGATGTAAAATAAGTATATAAATAAGAATAAAAGTAAGATGAAAAATAAGATGAAAAAATAAACATAATAATAAGATGAAAAATAAGATTAAAAAAGTATAAAAAAAAGATGAAAAATAAGATAAAAAATAAGATGAAAAATATGTATAAAAATAAGATAAAAAATAAGTATAAAAATAAGTATAAAAAAAGATGAAAAATAAGTATAAAGATAAGAATAAAAATAAGATGAAAAATAAGTATAAAAATCAGATAAAAAATAATATAAAAAATAAGAATAAAAATAAGATAAAAAATAAGTATAACAATAAGATAAAAAATAAGATGACAAATAAGAATAAAAATAAGAATAAAAAAAGATGAAAAATAAGTATAAAAATAAGATGAAAAAGAAGAAAAAAAATAAGATGAAAAATAAGATGAAAAATAAGTTTAAAAATAAGAATAAAAAATAAGATAAAAAATAAGATGAAAAATAGGATGCAAAATAAGTATAAAAATAAGATAAAAAATAAGATGAAAAATAAGAATAAAAATTAAGATAAAAAATAAGAATAATAATAATAAAAATACAATAAAAAATAAGAATAAAAATAAGATGAACAATAAATATAAAAATAAGATAAAAAAAAGATAAAAATTAAGATGAAAAATAAGTATAAAAATATGATAAAAAATAAGATGAAAAAATAAGTATAAAAATAAGATAAAAAATAAGAATAAAAATAAAAATAAAAAAAGGTGTAAAATAAGTATAAAAATAAGATGAAAAATAAGATGAAAAATAAGAATAAAAATAAAAATAAAAAAAGGTGTAAAATAAGTATAAAAATAAGATGAAAAATAAGATGAAAAAGAAGAATAAAAATAAAATGAAAAATAAGATGAAAAATAAGAATAAAAATAAGAATAAAAAAAGATGTAAAATAAGTATATAAATAAGAATAAAAGTAAGATGAAAAATAAGATGAAAAAATAAACATAATAATAAGATGAAAAATAAGATTAAAAAAGTATAAAAATAGGATGAAAAATAAGATAAAAAATAAGATGAAAAATATGTATAAAAATAAGATAAAAAATAAGTATAAAAATAAGTATAAAAAAAGATGAAAAATAAGTATAAAGATAAGAATAAAAATAAGATGAAAAATAAGTAGAAAAATAAGATAAAAAATAAGTATAAAAATAAGATAAAAAATAAGTATAACAATAAGATAAAAAATAAGATGAAAAATAAGAATAAAAATAAGATAAAAAATAAGTATAAAAATAAGTTGAAAAATAAGATGAAAAATAAGTATAAAAATCAGATAAAAAACAAGATAAAAAATAAGAATAAAAATAAGATAAAAAATAAGTATAACAATAAGATAAAAAATAAGATGAAAAATAAGAATAAAAATAAGATAAAAAATAAGTATAATAATAAGTATAAAAATAAGATGAAAAATAAGATGATAAATAAGAATAAAAATAAGAATAAAAATACGATAAAAAATAAGAACAAAAATAAGAATAAAAATAAGATGAAAAATAAGATGAAAAATAAGATAAAAAATAAGATAAAAAAATAAGATGAAAAATAAGTATAAAAATAAGATAAAAAATAAGTATAAAAATAAGTATAAAAATAAGTATAAAAATAAGATGAAAAATAAGTATAAAAATCAGATAAAAAATAAGATAAAAAATAAGAATAAAAAGAAGAATAAAAATACGATAAAAAATAAGTATAAAAATAAGATGAAAAATAAGATGAAAAATAAGTATTAAAATAAGATAAAAAATAAGATGACAAATAAGAATAAAAATAAGAATAAAAAAAAGATGAAAAATAAGTATAAAAATAAGATGAAAAATAAGAAAAAAAATAAGATGAAAAATAAGATGAAAAATAAGTTTAAAAATAAGAATAAAAATAGAATAAAAAATAAGATGAAAAATAAGATGCAAAATAAGTATAAAAATAAGATGAAAAAATAAGATGAAAAATAAGAATAAAAATAAGAATAAAAAAAGATGTAAAATAAGTATATAAATAAGAATAAAAGTAAGATGAAAAATAAGATGAAAAAATAAACATAATAATAAGATGAAAAATAAGATTAAAAAAGTATAAAAAAAAGATGAAAAATAAGATAAAAAATAAGATGAAAAATATGTATAAAAATAAGATAAAAAATAAGTATAAAAATAAGTATAAAAAAAAGATGAAAAATAAGTATAAAGATAAGAATAAAAATAAGATGAAAAATAAGTATAAAAATCAGATAAAAAATTATATAAAAAATAAGAATAAAAATAAGATAAAAAAAAAGTATAACAATAAGATAAAAAATAAGATGACAAATAAGAATAAAAATAAGAATAAAAAAAGATGAAAAATAAGTATAAAAATAAGATGAAAAAGAAGAAAAAAAATAAGAATAAAAATAAGATGAAAAATAAGTTTAAAAATAAGAATAAAAAATAAGATAAAAAATAAGATGAAAAATAGGATGCAAAATAAGTATAAAAATAAGATAAAAAATAAGATGAAAAATAAGAATAAAAATTAAGATAAAAAATAAGAATAATAATAATAAAAATACAATAAAAAATAAGAATAAAAATAAGATGAACAATAAATATAAAAATAAGATAAAAAAAAGATAAAAATTAAGATGAAAAATAAGTATAAAAATAAGATGAAAAAAAAGATGAAAAATTACTATAAAAGTAAAATGAAAAATAAGATAAAAAATAAGAAAACAAATAAGATAAAAAATAAGTATAAAAATAGGAATAAAAAAAGATAAAAAATAGGATAAAAAATAAATATAAAAATAAGATGAAAAATAAGAATAAAAATAAGTATAAAAATAAGATGAAAAATAAGTATAAAAATCAGATAAAAAATAAGATAAAAAACAAGAATAAAAAGAAGAATAAAAATACGATAAAAAATAAGTATAAAAATAAGATGAAAAATAAGATGAAAAATAAGTATTAAAATAAGATAAAAAATAAGATGACAAATAAGAATAAAAATAAGAATAAAAAAAAGATGAAAAATAAGTATAAAAATAAGATGAAAAATAAGAAAAAAAATAAGATGAAAAATAAGATGAAAAATAAGTTTAAAAATAAGAATAAAAATAGAATAAAAAATAAGATGAAAAATAAGATGCAAAATAAGTATAAAAATAAGACGAAAAAATAAGATGAAAAATAAGAATAAAAATAAGAATAAAAAAAGATGTAAAATAAGTATATAAATAAGAATAAAAGTAAGATGAAAAATAAGATGAAAAAATAAACATAATAATAAGATGAAAAATAAGATTAAAAAAGTATAAAAAAAAGATGAAAAATAAGATAAAAAATAAGATGAAAAATATGTATAAAAATAAGATAAAAAATAAGTATAAAAATAAGTATAAAAAAAAGATGAAAAATAAGTATAAAGATAAGAATAAAAATAAGATGAAAAATAAGTATAAAAATCAGATAAAAAATTATATAAAAAATAAGAATAAAAATAAGATAAAAAATAAGTATAACAATAAGATAAAAAATAAGATGACAAATAAGAATAAAAATAAGAATAAAAAAAGATGAAAAATAAGTATAAAAATAAGATGAAAAAGAAGAAAAAAAATAAGAATAAAAATAAGATGAAAAATAAGTTTAAAAATAAGAATAAAAAATAAGATAAAAAATAAGAATAAAAATAGGATGCAAAATAAGTATAAAAATAAGATAAAAAATAAGATGAAAAATAAGAATAAAAATTAAGATAAAAAATAAGAATAATAATAATAAAAATACAATAAAAAATAAGATGAAAAATAAGATGCAAAATAAGTATAAAAATAAGATAAAAAATAAGATGAAAAATAGGTATTAAAATAAGATAAAAAATAAGTATAACAATAAGATAAACAATAAGATAAAAAATATGAATAAAAATAAGAATAAAAAAAAGATAAAAAATAAGTATAAAAATAAGATGAAAAAATAATTATTAAAATAAGATAAAAAATAAGTATAAAAATAAGTATAAAAAAAAAGAAAAATAAGTATAAAAATAAGATGAAAAATAAGATGCAAAATAAGAATAAAAATAAGATGAAAAAAAGATTAAAAATAAAAAAAAGAAGAAAAATAAGATAAAAATAAGACAAAAAATTACATATAAAATAAGAATAAAAATCAGAATAATAATAAAAATAAAAATACAATAAAAAATAAGAATAAAAATAAGACGAAAAATAAGATGAAAAATAAGTATTAAATAAGAATAAAAATAAGATAAAAAATAAAATAAAAAATAAGATAAAAAATAAGTATAAAAATAAGATAAAAGTAAAGTATAAAAATAAGATGAAAAATAAGATGAAAAATAAGATGAAAAATTAGATAAAAAAATAAGATAAAAAATAAGAATAAAAATAAATATAAAAATAAGAATAAAATAAGATACAAAATAAGTATAAAAATAAGATGAAAAATAAAAATAAAAATAAAAATACAATAAAAAATAAGAATAAAAATAAGATGATAAATAAGATAAAAAATAAGTATAAAAATAAGATTAAAAATAAGAATAAAATTAAGATAAAAAAATAAGATAAAAATTAAGATGTAAAATAAGTATAAAAATATGATGAAAAAAAGATAAAAAATAAGTATAAAAATAAGATAAAAAATAAGTATAAAAATAAGATGAAAAATAAGATAAAAAATAAGATAAAAATAAGAAAAGAAATCAGATAAAAAATAAGTATAAAAATAAGAATTAAAATAAGAATAAAAATAAGATGAAAAATAAGAATAAAAATAAGATGAAAAATAAGAATAAAAATAAGAATAAAAATAAAAATAAAAATACGATAAAAAATAAGAATAAAAATAAAATAAAAAATAAGTATAAAAATAAGAAAAAAAAATAAGATTAAAATTAAGATAAAAAATAAGTATAAAAATAATATGAAAAATAAGATAAAAAATAAGTATAAAAATAAGATGAAAAATAAGAATAAAATTAAAATAAAAAAATAAGATGAAAAATAAGATGATAAATAAGATAAAAAATAAGATGAAAAATAAGTATAAAAATAAGATAAAAAATAAGATGAAAAATAGGTATTAAAATAAGATAAAAAATAAGTATAACAATAAGATAAAAAATAAGATAAAAAATATGAATAAAAATAAGAATAAAAAAAAGATAAAAAATAAGTATAAAAATAAGATGAAAAAATAATTATTAAAATAAGATAAAAAATAAGTATAAAAATAAGTATAAAAAAAAAGAAAAATAAGTATAAAAATAAGATGAAAAATAAGATGCAAAATAAGAATAAAAATAAGATGAAAAAAAGATTAAAAATAAAAAAAAGAAGAAAAATAAGATAAAAATAAGACAAAAAATTACATATAAAATAAGAATAAAAATCAGAATAATAATAAAAATAAAAATACAATAAAAAATAAGAATAAAAATAAGACGAAAAATAAGATGAAAAATAAGTATTAAATAAGAATAAAAATAAGATAAAAAATAAAATAAAAAATAAGATAAAAAATAAGTATAAAAATAAGATAAAAGTAAAGTATAAAAATAAGATGAAAAATAAGATGAAAAATAAGATGAAAAATTAGATAAAAAAATAAGATAAAAAATAAGAATAAAAATAAATATAAAAATAAGAATAAAATAAGATACAAAATAAGTATAAAAATAAGATGAAAAATAAAAATAAAAATAAAAATACAATAAAAAATAAGAATAAAAATAAGATGATAAATAAGATAAAAAATAAGTATAAAAATAAGATTAAAAATAAGAATAAAATTAAGATAAAAAAATAAGATAAAAATTAAGATGTAAAATAAGTATAAAAATATGATGAAAAAAAGATAAAAAATAAGTATAAAAATAAGATAAAAAATAAGTATAAAAATAAGATGAAAAATAAGATAAAAAATAAGATAAAAATAAGAAAAGAAATCAGATAAAAAATAAGTATAAAAATAAGAATTAAAATAAGAATAAAAATAAGATGAAAAATAAGAATAAAAATAAGATGAAAAATAAGAATAAAAATAAGAATAAAAATAAAAATAAAAATACGATAAAAAATAAGAATAAAAATAAAATAAAAAATAAGTATAAAAATAAGACAAAAAAATAAGATTAAAATTAAGATAAAAAATAAGTATAAAAATAATATGAAAAATAAGATAAAAAATAAGTATAAAAATAAGATGAAAAATAAGAATAAAATTAAAATAAAAAAATAAGATGAAAAATAAGATGATAAATAAGATAAAAAATAAGATGAAAAATAAGTATAAAAATAAGATAAAAAATAAGATGAAAAATAAGTATAAAAATAAGATAAAAAATAAGTATAAAAATAAGTATAAAAATAAGTATAAAAATAAGATGAAAAATAAGTATAAAAATCAGATAAAAAATAAGATAAAAAATAAGAATAAAAAGAAGAATAAAAATACGATAAAAAATAAGTATAAAAATAAGATGAAAAATAAGATGAAAAATAAGTATTAAAATAAGATAAAAAATAAGATGACAAATAAGAATAAAAATAAGAATAAAAAAAAGATGAAAAATAAGTATAAAAATAAGATGAAAAATAAGAAGAAAAATAAGATGAAAAATAAGTTTAAAAATAAGAATAAAAATAGAATAAAAAATAAGATGAAAAATAAGATGCAAAATAAGTATAAAAATAAGATGAAAAAATAAGATGAAAAATAAGAATAAAAATAAGAATAAAAAAAGATGTAAAATAAGTATATAAATAAGAATAAAAGTAAGATGAAAAATAAGATGAAAAAATAAACATAATAATAAGATGAAAAATAAGATTAAAAAAGTATAAAAAAAAGATGAAAAATAAGATAAAAAATAAGATGAAAAATATGTATAAAAATAAGATAAAAAATAAGTATAAAAATAAGTATAAAAAAAGATGAAAAATAAGTATAAAGATAAGAATAAAAATAAGATGAAAAATAAGTATAAAAATCAGATAAAAAATAATATAAAAAATAAGAATAAAAATAAGATAAAAAATAAGTATAACAATAAGATAAAAAATAAGATGACAAATAAGAATAAAAATAAGAATAAAAAAAGATGAAAAATAAGTATAAAAATAAGATGAAAAAGAAGAAAAAAAATAAGAATAAAAATAAGATGAAAAATAAGTTTAAAAATAAGAATAAAAAATAAGATAAAAAATAAGATGAAAAATAGGATGCAAAATAAGTATAAAAATAAGATAAAAAATAAGATGAAAAATAAGAATAAAAATTAAGATAAAAAATAAGAATAATAATAATAAAAATACAATAAAAAATAAGAATAAAAATAAGATGAACAATAAATATAAAAATAAGATAAAAAAAAGATAAAAATTAAGATGAAAAATAAGTATAAAAATATGATAAAAAATAAGATGAAAAAATAAGTATAAAAATAAGATAAAAAATAAGAAAACAAATAAGATGAAAAATAAGTATAAAAATAGGAATAAAAAAAGATAAAAAATAGGATAAAAAATAAGTATAAAAATAAGATGAAAAATAAGAATAAAAATAAAAATAAAAAAAGGTGTAAAATAAGTATAAAAATAAGATGAAAAATAAGATGAAAAATAAGAATAAAAATAAGAATAAAAAAAGATGTAAAATAAGTATATAAATAAGAATAAAAGTAAGATGAAAAATAAGATGAAAAAATAAACATAATAATAAGATGAAAAATAAGATTAAAAAAGTATAAAAATAGGATGAAAAATAAGATAAAAAATAAGATGAAAAATATGTATAAAAATAAGATAAAAAATAAGTATAAAAATAAGTATAAAAAAAGATGAAAAATAAGTATAAAGATAAGAATAAAAATAAGATGAAAAATAAGTAGAAAAATAAGATAAAAAATAAGTATAAAAATAAGATAAAAAATAAGTATAACAATAAGATAAAAAATAAGATGAAAAATAAGAATAAAAATAAGATAAAAAATAAGTATAAAAATAAGTATAAAAAAGATGAAAAATAAGTATAAAGATAAGAATAAAAATAAGATGAAAAATAAGTAGAAAAATAAGATAAAAAATAAGTATAAAAATAAGATAAAAAATAAGTATAACAATAAGATAAAAAATAAGATGAAAAATAAGAATAAAAATAAGATAAAAAATAAGTATAAAAATAAGTTGAAAAATAAGATGAAAAATAAGTATAAAAATCAGATAAAAAACAAGATAAAAAATAAGAATAAAAATAAGATAAAAAATAAGTATAACAATAAGATAAAAAATAAGATGAAAAATAAGAATAAAAATAAGATAAAAAATAAGTATAATAATAAGTATAAAAATAAGATGAAAAATAAGATGATAAATAAGAATAAAAATAAGAATAAAAATACGATAAAAAATAAGAACAAAAATAAGAATAAAAATAAGATGAAAAATAAGATAAAAAATAAGATAAAAAAATAAGATGAAAAATAAGTATAAAAATAAGATAAAAAATAAGTATAAAAATAAGTATAAAAATAAGTATAAAAATAAGATGAAAAATAAGTATAAAAATCAGATAAAAAATAAGATAAAAAATAAGAATAAAAAGAAGAATAAAAATACGATAAAAAATAAGTATAAAAATAAGATGAAAAATAAGATGAAAAATAAGTATTAAAATAAGATAAAAAATAAGATGACAAATAAGAATAAAAATAAGAATAAAAAAAAGATGAAAAATAAGTATAAAAATAAGATGAAAAATAAGAAGAAAAATAAGATGAAAAATAAGTTTAAAAATAAGAATAAAAATAGAATAAAAAATAAGATGAAAAATAAGATGCAAAATAAGTATAAAAATAAGATGAAAAAATAAGATGAAAAATAAGAATAAAAATAAGAATAAAAAAAGATGTAAAATAAGTATATAAATAAGAATAAAAGTAAGATGAAAAATAAGATGAAAAAATAAACATAATAATAAGATGAAAAATAAGATTAAAAAAGTATAAAAAAAAGATGAAAAATAAGATAAAAAATAAGATGAAAAATATGTATAAAAATAAGATAAAAAATAAGTATAAAAATAAGTATAAAAAAAGATGAAAAATAAGTATAAAGATAAGAATAAAAATAAGATGAAAAATAAGTATAAAAATCAGATAAAAAATAATATAAAAAATAAGAATAAAAATAAGATAAAAAATAAGTATAACACTAAGATAAAAAATAAGATGACAAATAAGAATAAAAATAAGAATAAAAAAAGATGAAAAATAAGTATAAAAATAAGATGAAAAAGAAGAAAAAAAATAAGAATAAAAATAAGATGAAAAATAAGTTTAAAAATAAGAATAAAAAATAAGATAAAAAATAAGATGAAAAATAGGATGCAAAATAAGTATAAAAATAAGATAAAAAATAAGATGAAAAATAAGAATAAAAATTAAGATAAAAAATAAGAATAATAATAATAAAAATACAATAAAAAATAAGAATAAAAATAAGATGAACAATAAATATAAAAATAAGATAAAAAAAAGATAAAAATTAAGATGAAAAATAAGTATAAAAATATGATAAAAAATAAGATGAAAAAATAAGTATAAAAATAAGATAAAAAATAAGAAAACAAATAAGATGAAAAATAAGTATAAAAATAGGAATAAAAAAAGATAAAAAATAGGATAAAAAATAAGTATAAAAATAAGATGAAAAATAAGAATAAAAATAAAAATAAAAAAAGGTGTAAAATAAGTATAAAAATAAGATGAAAAATAAGATGAAAAAGAAGAATAAAAATAAAATGAAAAATAAGATGAAAAATAAGAATAAAAATAAGAATAAAAAAAGATGTAAAATAAGTATATAAATAAGAATAAAAGTAAGATGAAAAATAAGATGAAAAAATAAACATAATAATAAGATGAAAAATAAGATTAAAAAAGTATAAAAATAGGATGAAAAATAAGATAAAAAATAAGATGAAAAATATGTATAAAAATAAGATAAAAAATAAGTATAAAAATAAGTATAAAAAAAGATGAAAAATAAGTATAAAGATAAGAATAAAAATAAGATGAAAAATAAGTAGAAAAATAAGATAAAAAATAAGTATAAAAATAAGATAAAAAATAAGTATAACAATAAGATAAAAAATAAGATGAAAAATAAGAATAAAAATAAGATAAAAAATAAGTATAAAAATAAGTTGAAAAATAAGATGAAAAATAAGTATAAAAATCAGATAAAAAACAAGATAAAAAATAAGAATAAAAATAAGATAAAAAATAAGTATAACAATAAGATAAAAAATAAGATGAAAAATAAGAATAAAAATAAGATAAAAAATAAGTATAATAATAAGTATAAAAATAAGATGAAAAATAAGATGATAAATAAGAATAAAAATAAGAATAAAAATACGATAAAAAATAAGAACAAAAATAAGAATAAAAATAAGATGAAAAATAAGATGAAAAATAAGATAAAAAATAAGATAAAAAAATAAGATGAAAAATAAGTATAAAAATAAGATAAAAAATAAGTATAAAAATAAGTATAAAAATAAGTATAAAAATAAGATGAAAAATAAGTATAAAAATCAGATAAAAAATAAGATAAAAAATAAGAATAAAAAGAAGAATAAAAATACGATAAAAAATAAGTATAAAAATAAGATGAAAAATAAGATGAAAAATAAGTATTAAAATAAGATAAAAAATAAGATGACAAATAAGAATAAAAATAAGAATAAAAAAAAGATGAAAAATAAGTATAAAAATAAGATGAAAAATAAGAAAAAAAATAAGATGAAAAATAAGATGAAAAATAAGTTTAAAAATAAGAATAAAAATAGAATAAAAAATAAGATGAAAAATAAGATGCAAAATAAGTATAAAAATAAGATGAAAAAATAAGATGAAAAATAAGAATAAAAATAAGAATAAAAAAAGATGTAAAATAAGTATATAAATAAGAATAAAAGTAAGATGAAAAATAAGATGAAAAAATAAACATAATAATAAGATGAAAAATAAGATTAAAAAAGTATAAAAAAAAGATGAAAAATAAGATAAAAAATAAGATGAAAAATATGTATAAAAATAAGATAAAAAATAAGTATAAAAATAAGTATAAAAAAAAGATGAAAAATAAGTATAAAGATAAGAATAAAAATAAGATGAAAAATAGGATGCAAAATAAGTATAAAAATAAGATAAAAAATAAGATGAAAAATAAGAATAAAAATTAAGATAAAAAATAAGAATAATAATAATAAAAATACAATAAAAAATAAGAATAAAAATAAGATGAACAATAAATATAAAAATAAGATAAAAAAAAGATAAAAATTAAGATGAAAAATAAGTATAAAAATAAGATGAAAAAAAAGATGAAAAATTAGTATAAAAATAAAATGAAAAATAAGATAAAAAATAAGAAAACAAATAAGATAAAAAATAAGTATAAAAATAGGAATAAAAAAAGATAAAAAATAGGATAAAAAATAAATATAAAAATAAGATGAAAAATAAGAATAAAAATAAGTATAAAAATAAGATGAAAAATAAGTATAAAAATCAGATAAAAAATAAGATAAAAAACAAGAATAAAAAGAAGAATAAAAATACGATAAAAAATAAGTATAAAAATAAGATGAAAAATAAGATGAAAAATAAGTATTAAAATAAGATAAAAAATAAGATGACAAATAAGAATAAAAATAAGAATAAAAAAAAGATGAAAAATAAGTATAAAAATAAGATGAAAAATAAGAAAAAAAATAAGATGAAAAATAAGATGAAAAATAAGTTTAAAAATAAGAATAAAAATAGAATAAAAAATAAGATGAAAAATAAGATGCAAAATAAGTATAAAAATAAGATGAAAAAATAAGATGAAAAATAAGAATAAAAATAAGAATAAAAAAAGATGTAAAATAAGTATATAAATAAGAATAAAAGTAAGATGAAAAATAAGATGAAAAAATAAACATAATAATAAGATGAAAAATAAGATTAAAAAAGTATAAAAAAAAGATGAAAAATAAGATAAAAAATAAGATGAAAAATATGTATAAAATAAGATAAAAAATAAGTATAAAAATAAGTATAAAAAAAAGATGAAAAATAAGTATAAAGATAAGAATAAAAATAAGATGAAAAATAAGTATAAAAATCAGATAAAAAATTATATAAAAAATAAGAATAAAAATAAGATAAAAAATAAGTATAACAATAAGATAAAAAATAAGATGACAAATAAGAATAAAAATAAGAATAAAAAAAGATGAAAAATAAGTATAAAAATAAGATGAAAAAGAAGAATAAAAATTAAGATAAAAAATAAGAATAATAATAATAAAAATACAATAAAAAATAAGAATAAAAATAAGATGAACAATAAATATAAAAATAAGATAAAAAAAAGATAAAAATTAAGATGAAAAATAAGTATAAAAATAAGATGAAAAAAAAGATGAAAAATTAGTATAAAAATAAAATGAAAAATAAGATAAAAAATAAGAAAACAAATAAGATAAAAAATAAGTATAAAAAAAGGAATAAAAAAAGATAAAAAATAGGATAAAAAATAAATATAAAAATAAGATGAAAAATAAGAATAAAAATAAGTATAAAAATAAGATGAAAAATAAGTATAAAAATCAGATAAAAAATAAGATAAAAAACAAGAATAAAAAGAAGAATAAAAATACGATAAAAAATAAGTATAAAAATAAGATGAAAAATAAGATGAAAAATAAGTATTAAAATAAGATAAAAAATAAGATGACAAATAAGAATAAAAATAAGAATAAAAAAAAGATGAAAAATAAGATGAAAAATAAGTTTAAAAATAAGAATAAAAATAGAATAAAAAATAAGATGAAAAATAAGATGCAAAATAAGTATAAAAATAAGATGAAAAAATAAGATGAAAAATAAGAATAAAAATAAGAATAAAAAAAGATGTAAAATAAGTATATAAATAAGAATAAAAGTAAGATGAAAAATAAGATGAAAAAATAAACATAATAATAAGATGAAAAATAAGATTAAAAAAGTATAAAAAAAAGATGAAAAATAAGATAAAAAATAAGATGAAAAATATGTATAAAAATAAGATAAAAAATAAGTATAAAAATAAGTATAAAAAAAAGATGAAAAATAAGTATAAAGATAAGAATAAAAATAAGATGAAAAATAAGTATAAAAATCAGATAAAAAATTATATAAAAAATAAGAATAAAAATAAGATAAAAAATAAGTATAACAATAAGATAAAAAATAAGATGACAAATAAGAATAAAAAAAGATGAAAAATAAGTATAAAAATAAGATGAAAAAGAAGAAAAAAAATAAGAATAAAAATAAGATGAAAAATAAGTTTAAAAATAAGAATAAAAAATAAGATAAAAAATAAGATGAAAAATAGGATGCAAAATAAGTATAAAAATAAGATAAAAAATAAGATGAAAAATAAGAATAAAAATTAAGATAAAAAATAAGAATAATAATAATAAAAATACAATAAAAAATAAGAATAAAAATAAGATGAACAATAAATATAAAAATAAGATAAAAAAAAGATAAAAATTAAGATGAAAAATAAGTATAAAAATAAGATGAAAAAAAAGATGAAAAATTAGTATAAAAATAAAATGAAAAATAAGATAAAAAATAAGAAAACAAATAAGATAAAAAATAAGTATAAAAATAAGATGAAAAATAAGAATAAAATTAAGATGAAAAATAAGACAAAAAGTAAGATGAAAAATAAGATGAAAAATAAGATAAAAAATAAGTATAAAAATAAGAATAAAAAATAAGATAAAAAATAAGATGAAAAATAAGATGCAAAATAAGTATAAAAATAAGATAAAAAATAAGATGAAAAATAGGTATTAAAATAAGATAAAAAATAAGTATAACAATAAGATAAAAAATAAGATAAAAAATATGAATAAAAATAAGAATAAAAAAAAGATAAAAAATAAGTATAAAAATAAGATGAAAAAATAATTATTAAAATAAGATAAAAAATAAGTATAAAAATAAGTATAAAAAAAAAAGAAAAATAAGTATAAAAATAAGATGAAAAATAAGATGCAAAATAAGAATAAAAATAAGATGAAAAAAAGATTAAAAATAAAAAAAAGAAGAAAAATAAGATAAAAATAAGACAAAAAATTACATATAAAATAAGAATAAAAATCAGAATAATAATAAAAATAAAAATACAATAAAAAATAAGAATAAAAATAAGACGAAAAATAAGATGAAAAATAAGTATTAAATAAGAATAAAAATAAGATAAAAAATAAAATAAAAAATAAGATAAAAAATAAGTATAAAAATAAGATAAAAGTAAAGTATAAAAATAAGATGAAAAATAAGATGAAAAATAAGATGAAAACTTAGATAAAAAAATAAGATAAAAAATAAGAATAAAAATAAATATAAAAATAAGAATAAAATAAGATACAAAAATAAGTATAAAAATAAGATGAAAAATAAAAATAAAAATAAAAATACAATAAAAAATAAGAATAAAAATAAGATGATAAATAAGATAAAAAATAAGTATAAAAATAAGATGAAAAATAAGAATAAAAATAAGAATAAAATTAAGATAAAAAAATAAGATAAAAATTAAGATGTAAAATAAGTATAAAAATATGATGAAAAAAAGATAAAAAATAAGTATAAAAATAAGATAAAAAATAAGTATAAAAATAAGATGAAAAATAAGATAAAAAATAAGATAAAAATAAGAAAAGAAATCAGATAAAAAATTAGTATAAAAATAAGAATTAAAATAAGAATAAAAATAAGTATAAAAATAAGAATAAAAATAAGATAAAAAATAAGAATAAAAATAAGAATAAAAATAAAAAAAAAAATACGATAAAAAATAAGAATAAAAATAAAATAAAAAATAAGTATAAAAATAAGACAAAAAAATAAGATTAAAATTAAGATAAAAAATAAGTATAAAAATAAGATGAAAAATAAGATAAAAAATAAGTATAAAAATAAGATGAAAAATAAGAATAAAATTAAAATAAAAAAATAAGATGAAAAATAAGATGATAAATAAGATAAAAAAAGTATAAAAATAAGAATAAAAATAAGATAAGAAATAAGATGAAAAATAAGTATAAAAATCAGATAAAAAATAAGACAAAAAATAAGATGAAAATTAAGATAAAAAATAAGTATAAAAATAAGATAAAAAAAGAGTATAAAAATAAGATGAAAAATAAGTATAAAAATAAGATAAAAAATAAGATGAAAATAAGATGAAAAATAAGATGAAAAATAAGTATAAAAATAAGATAAAAAATAAGAATAACAATAAGAATAAAAATAAGTTAAAAAAGAAATATAATAATAAGAATATAAATAAGAACAAATAAGATAAAATTATAAGAATAAAAATAAGATGAAAAATAAGTATAAACATAAGAATAATAATAAAAATAAAAATAAGATGAAAAATAAGTATAAAAATAAGAATGAAAATAGGATAAAAAATAAGATGAAAAATAAGAATAAAAATAATAATAAAAATAAGATGAAAAATAACATGAAAAAGAAGTATAAAAATAAGATGATAACTAAGATGAAAAATAAGAATAAAAATAAGATAAAAAATAAGATAAAAAATAAGATGTAAAATAAATATATAAATAAGAATAAAAGTAAGATGAAAAAAAGGATGAAAAAATAAACATAATAATAAAATGAAAAATAAGATTAAAAAAGTATAAAAATAAGATGAAAAATAAGATAAAAAATAAGATGAAAAATATGTATAAAAATAAGATAAAAAAAAGAATAAAAATAAGTATAAAAAAAAGATGAAAAATAAGTATAAAGATAAGAATAAAAATAAGATAAAAAAATAAGTATAAAAATAAGATAAAAAATAAGTATAAAAATAAGATAAAAAATAACATAAAAAAATAAGATAAAAAATAAGAAAACAAATCAGATAAAAAATAAGATGAAAAATAAGATGAAAAAAGGGTATAAAAATAAGACAAAAAATAAAATAAAAATTAAGATAAAAAATAAGTATAAAAATAAAATGAAAAATAAGTATAAAAATAAGACAAGAAATAAGATTAAAATTAAGATAAAAAATAAGATTAAAAATAAGAATAAAAATAAGATAAAAAATAAGTATAAAAAAAAGAATAAAAATAAGATGAAAAATAAGTATAAAAATAAGAATAAAAATAAGATGAAAAATAAGATGAAAAATAAGTATAAAAATCAGATAAAAAATAAGATAAAAAATAAGAATAAAAAAAAGTATAAAAATAAGAATAAAAATAAGATAAAAAATAAGATAAAAAATAAGAAGTAAAATAAATATATAAATAAGAATAAAAGTAAGATGAAAAAAAGGATGAAAAAATAAACATAATAATAAAATGAAAAATAAGATTAAAAAAGTATAAAAATAAGATGAAAAAAAGATAAAAAATAAGTATAAAAATAAGTTAAAAAATAAGTATAAAAATAAGATGAAAAATAAGATAAAAAATAAGATAAAAATAAGAAAAGAAATCAGATAAAAAATAAGTATAAAAATAAGAATTAAAATAAGAATAAAAATAAGTATAAAAATAAGAATAAAAATAAGATGAAAAATAAGAATAAAAATAAGAATAAAAATACGATAAAAAATAAGAATAAAAATAAAATAAAAAATAAGTATAAAAATAAGACAAAAAAATAAGATTAAAATTAAGATAAAAAATAAGTATAAAAATAAGATGAAAAATAAGAATAAAATTAAAATAAAAAAATAAGATGAAAAATAAGATGATAAATAAGATAAAAAAAGTATAAAAATAAGATAAAAAATACGATAAAAAATAAGATGAAAAATAAGATGAAAAATAAGAATAAAAATAAGAATAAAATTAAGATAAAAAAATAAGATAAAAATTAAGATGTAAAATAAGTATAAAAATAAGATGAAAAATAAATATAAAAATAAGAATAAAAATAAGATAAAAAATAAGATGAAAAATAAGATGAAAAATAGGTATTAAAATAAGATAAAAAATAAGTATAACAATAAGATAAAAAATAAGATAAAAAATATGAATAAAAATAAGAATAAAAAAAAGATAAAAAATAAGTATAAAAATAAGATGAAAAAATAATTATTAAAATAAGATAAAAAATAAGTATAAAAATAAGTATAAAAAAAAAAGAAAAATAAGTATAAAAATAAGATGAAAAATAAGATGCAAAATAAGAATAAAAATAAGATGAAAAAAAGATGAAAAATAAAAATAAAAAAAAGATGAAAAATAAGATAAAAATAAGACAAAAAATTACATATAAAATAAGAATAAAAATCAGAATAATAATAAAAATAAAAATACAATAAAAAATAAGAATAAAAATAAGACGAAAAATAAGATGAAAAATAAGTATTAAATAAGAATAAAAATAAGATAAAAAATAAAATAAAAAAATAAGATAAAAAATAAGTATAAAAATAAGATAAAAATAAAGTATAAAAATAAGATGAAAAATAAGATGAAAAATAAGATGAAAAATTAGATAAAAAAATAAGATAAAAAATAAGAATAAAAATAAATATAAAAATAAGAATAAAATAAGATACAAAATAAGTATAAAAATAAGATGAAAAATAAGAATAAAAATAAAAATACAATAAAAAATAAGAATAAAAATAAGATGATAAATAAGATAAAAAATAAGTATAAAAATAAGATGAAAAATAAGAATAAAAATAAGAATAAAATTAAGATAAAAAAATAAGATAAAAATTAAGATGTAAAATAAGTATAAAAATATGATGAAAAAAAGATAAAAAATAAGTATAAAAATAAGATAAAAAATAAGTATAAAAATAAGATAAAAAATAAGATGACAAATAAAAATAAAAATAAGAATAAAAAAAGATGAAAAATAAGTATAAAAATAAGATAAAAAATAAGAATAAAAATAAGAATAAAATTAAGATAAAAAAATAAGATAAAAATTAAGATGTAAAATAAGTATAAAAATATGATGAAAAAAAGATAAAAAATAAGTATAAAAATAAGATAAAAAATAAGTATAAAAATAAGATGAAAAATAAGATAAAAAATAAGATAAAAATAAGAAAAGAAATCAGATAAAAAATAAGTATAAAAATAAGAATTAAAATAAGAATAAAAATAAGTATAAAAATAAGAATAAAAATAAGATGAAAAATAAGAATAAAAATAAGAATAAAAATAAAAATAAAAATACGATAAAAAATAAGAATAAAAATAAAATAAAAAATAAGTATAAAAATAAGACAAAAAAATAAGATTAAAATTAAGATAAAAAATAAGTATAAAAATAAGATGAAAAATAAGATTTTTATCTTATTTTTCATCTTATTTTTATACTTATTTTTTATCTTAATTTTATACTTATTTTTTATCTTAATTTTAATCTTATTTTTTTGTCTTATTTTTATACTTATTTTTTATTTTATTTTTATTCTTATTTTTTATCGTATTTTTATTTTTATTTTTATTCTTATTTTTATCTTTTTTTATCTTATTTTTATACTTATTTTTTAATAAGTATAAAAATAAGATAAAAAAAGAGTATAAAAATAAGATGAAAAATAAGTATAAAAATAAGATAAAAAATAAGATGAAAATAAGATGAAAAATAAGATGAAAAATAAGTATAAAAATAAGATAAAAAATAAGAATAACAATAAGAATAAAAATAAGTTAAAAAAGAAATATAATAATAAGAATATAAATAAGAACAAATAAGATAAAATTATAAGAATAAAAATAAGATGAAAAATAAGTATAAACATAAGAATAATAATAAAAATAAAAATAAGATGAAAAATAAGTATAAAAATAAGAATGAAAATAGGATAAAAAATAAGATGAAAAATAAGAATAAAAATAATAATAAAAATAAGATGAAAAATAACATGAAAAAGAAGTATAAAAATAAGATGATAACTAAGATGAAAAATAAGAATAAAAATAAGATAAAAAATAAGATAAAAAATAAGATGTAAAATAAATATATAAATAAGAATAAAAGTAAGATGAAAAAAAGGATGAAAAAATAAACATAATAATAAAATGAAAAATAAGATTAAAAAAGTATAAAAATAAGATGAAAAATAAGATAAAAAATAAGATGAAAAATATGTATAAAAATAAGATAAAAAAAAGAATAAAAATAAGTATAAAAAAAAGATGAAAAATAAGTATAAAGATAAGAATAAAAATAAGATAAAAAATAAGTATAAAAATAAGATAAAAAATAAGTATAAAAATAAGATAAAAAATAACATAAAAAAATAAGATAAAAAATAAGAAAACAAATCAGATAAAAAATAAGATGAAAAATAAGATGAAAAAAGGGTATAAAAATAAGACAAAAAATAAAATAAAAATTAAGATAAAAAATAAGTATAAAAATAAAATGAAAAATAAGTATAAAAATAAGACAAGAAATAAGATTAAAATTAAGATAAAAAATAAGATTAAAAATAAGAATAAAAATAAGATAAAAAATAAGTATAAAAAAAAGAATAAAAATAAGATGAAAAATAAGTATAAAAATAAGAATAAAAATAAGATGAAAAATAAGATGAAAAATAAGTATAAAAATCAGATAAAAAATAAGATAAAAAATAAGAATAAAAAAAAGTATAAAAATAAGAATAAAAATAAGATAAAAAATAAGATAAAAAATAAGAAGTAAAATAAATATATAAATAAGAATAAAAGTAAGATGAAAAAAAGGATGAAAAAATAAACATAATAATAAAATGAAAAATAAGATTAAAAAAGTATAAAAATAAGATGAAAAATAAGATAAAAAATAAGATGAAAAATATGTATAAAAATAAGATAAAAAAAAGAATAAAAATAAGTATAAAAAAAAGATGAAAAATAAGTATAAAGATAAGAATAAAAATAAGATAAAAAATAAGTATAAAAATAAGATAAAAAATAAGTATTAAAATAAGATAAAAAATAACATAAAAAAATAAGATAAAAAATAAGAAAATAAATCAGATAAAAAATAAGATGAAAAATAAGATGAAAAAAGGGTCTAAAAATAAGACAAAAAATAAAATAAAAATTAAGATAAAAAATAAGATTAAAAATAAGAATAAAAATAAGATAAAAAATAAGTATAAAAAAAAAAAAAAAAATAAGATGAAAAATAAGTATAAAAATAAGAATAAAAATAAGATGAAAAATAAGATGAAAAATAAACATAATAATAAGATGAAAAATAAGATTGAAAAAGTATAAAAATAAGATGAAAAATAGGATAAAAAAAAACATGTAAAATAAGTATAAAAAAAGAATAAAAATAAGATGAAAAATGAGATGAAAAATAAGATAAAAAAAATAAGTTAAAAAATAAGATGAAAAATAAGATGAAAAATAAGATAAAAAATAAGCATAAAAATAAGATAAAAAATAAGATGAAAATTAAGATGAAAAATAAGTATAAAAAAGGATGAAAAATAAGTATAAATATAAGATAAAAAATAAGATGAAAAATAAGATAAAAAATAAGACAAAAAATTACATATAAAATAAGAATAAAAATAAGAATAATAATAAGAATAAAAATACAATAAAAAATAAGAATAAAAATAAGACGAAAAAAAAGATGAAAAATAAGTATAAAAATAAGAATAAAAATAAGATAAAAAATAAGATAAAAAAATAAGATGAAAAATAAGTATAAAAATAAGATGAAAAATAAGTATAAAAATCAGATAAAAAATAACATAAAAAATAAGAATAAAAATAAGTATAAAAATAAGAATAAAATAAGATGAAAAATAAGTATTAAAATAAGATACAAAATAAGTATAAAAATAAGATGAAAAATAAGTATAAAAATAAGAATAAAAATAAGATAAAAAAATAAGTATAAAAATAAGAATAAAAAATAAGATAAAAAATAAGATGAAAAATAAGATGCAAAATAAGTATAAAAATAAGATAAAAAATAAGATGAAAAATAAGATGATAAATAAGAATAAAAATAAGAATAAAAATAAAAATAAAAATACGATAAAAAATAAGATGAAAAATAAGATGAAAAATAAGAATAAAAATAAGAATAAAATTAAGATAAAAAAATAAGATAAAAATTAAGATGTAAAATAAGTATAAAAATAAGATGAAAAATAAGTATAAAAATAAGAATAAAAATAAGATAAAAAATAAGATGAAAAATAGGTATTAAAATAAGATAAAAAATAAGTATAACAATAAGATAAAAAATAAGATAAAAAATATGAATAAAAATAAGAATAAAAAAAAGATAAAAAATAAGTATAAAAATAAGTATAAAAATAAGATGAAAAATAAGATGCAAAATAAGAATAAAAATAAGATGAAAAAAAGATGAAAAATAAAAATAAAAAAAAGATGAAAAATAAGATAAAAATAAGACAAAAAATTACATATAAAATAAGAATAAAAATCAGAATAATAATAAAAATAAAAATACAATAAAAAATAAGAATAAAAATAAGACGAAAAATAAGTATTAAATAAGAATAAAAATAAGATAAAAAATAAAATAAAAAAATAAGTATAAAAATAAGATAAAAGTAAAGTATAAAAATAAGATGAAAAATAAGATGAAAAATAAGATGACAAATTAGATAAAAAAATAAGATAAAAAATAAGAATAAAAATAAATATAAAAATAAGAATAAAATAAGATACAAAATAAGTATAAAAATAAGATGAAAAATAAGAATAAAAATAAAAATACAATAAAAAATAAGAATAAAAATAAGATGATAAATAAGATAAAAAATAAGTATAAAAATAAGATGAAAAATAAGAATAAAAATAAGAATAAAATTAAGATAAAAAAATAAGATAAAAATTAAAATGTAAAATAAGTATAAAAATATGATGAAAAAAAGATAAAAAATAAGTATAAAAATAAGTTAAAAAATAAGTATAAAAATAAGATGAAAAATAAGATAAAAAATAAGATAAAAATAAGAAAAGAAATCAGATAAAAAATAAGTATAAAAATAAGAATTAAAATAAGAATAAAAATAAGTATAAAAATAAGAATAAAAATAAGATGAAAAATAAGAATAAAAATAAGAATAAAAATACCATAAAAAATAAGAATAAAAATAAAATAAAAAATAAGTATAAAAATAAGACAAAAAAATAAGATTAAAATTAAGATAAAAAATAAGTATAAAAATAAGATGAAAAATAAGATAAAAAATAAGTATAAAAATAAGATGAAAAATAAGAATAAAATTAAAATAAAAAAATAAGATGAAAAATAAGATGATAAATAAGATAAAAAAAGTATAAAAATAAGATAAAAAATACGATAAAAAATAAGATGAAAAATAAGATGAAAAATAAGAATAAAAATAAGAATAAAATTAAGATAAAAAAATAAGATAAAAATTAAGATGTAAAATAAGTATAAAAATAAGATGAAAAATAAATATAAAAATAAGAATAAAAATAAGATAAAAAATAAGATGAAAAATAAGATGAAAAATAGGTATTAAAATAAGATAAAAAATAAGTATAACAATAAGATAAAAAATAAGATAAAAAATATGAATAAAAATAAGAATAAAAAAAAGATAAAAAATAAGTATAAAAATAAGATGAAAAAATAATTATTAAAATAAGATAAAAAATAAGTATAAAAATAAGTATAAAAAAAAAAGAAAAATAAGTATAAAAATAAGATGAAAAATAAGATGCAAAATAAGAATAAAAATAAGATGAAAAAAAGATGAAAAATAAAAATAAAAAAAAGATGAAAAATAAGATAAAAATAAGACAAAAAATTACATATAAAATAAGAATAAAAATCAGAATAATAATAAAAATAAAAATACAATAAAAAATAAGAATAAAAATAAGACGAAAAATAAGATGAAAAATAAGTATTAAATAAGAATAAAAATAAGATAAAAAATAAAATAAAAAAATAAGATAAAAAATAAGTATAAAAATAAGATAAAAATAAAGTATAAAAATAAGATGAAAAATAAGATGAAAAATAAGATGAAAAATTAGATAAAAAAATAAGATAAAAAATAAGAATAAAAATAAATATAAAAATAAGAATAAAATAAGATACAAAATAAGTATAAAAATAAGATGAAAAATAAGAATAAAAATAAAAATACAATAAAAAATAAGAATAAAAATAAGATGATAAATAAGATAAAAAATAAGTATAAAAATAAGATGAAAAATAAGAATAAAAATAAGAATAAAATTAAGATAAAAAAATAAGATAAAAATTAAGATGTAAAATAAGTATAAAAATATGATGAAAAAAAGATAAAAAATAAGTATAAAAATAAGATAAAAAATAAGTATAAAAATAAGATAAAAAATAAGATGACAAATAAAAATAAAAATAAGAATAAAAAAAGATGAAAAATAAGTATAAAAATAAGATGAAAAATAAGATAAAAAATAAGATAAAAATAAGAAAAGAAATCAGATAAAAAATAAGTATAAAAATAAGAATTAAAATAAGAATAAAAATAAGTATAAAAATAAGAATAAAAATAAGATTAAAAATAAGAATAAAAATAAAAATAAAAATACGATAAAAAATAAGAATAAAAATAAAATAAAAAATAAGTATAAAAATAAGACAAAAAAATAAGATTAAAATTAAGATAAAAAATAAGTATAAAAATAAGATGAAAAATAAGATAAAAAATAAGTATAAAAATAAGATGAAAAATAAGAATAAAATTAAAATAAAAAAATAAGATAAAAAATAAGATAAGAAATAAGATGAAAAATAAGTATAAAAATCAGATAAAAAATAAGACAAAAAATAAGATGAAAATTAAGATAAAAAATAAGTATAAAAATAAGATAAAAAAAGAGTATAAAAATAAGATGAAAAATAAGTATAAAAATAAGATAAAAAATAAGATGAAAATAAGATGAAAAATAAGATAAAAAATAATAAAAATAAGATAAAAAATAAGAATAACAATAAGAATAAAAATAAGTTAAAAAAGAAATATAATAATAAGAATATAAATAAGAACAAATAAGATAAAATTATAAGAATAAAAATAAGATGAAAAATAAGTATAAACATAAGAATAATAATAAAAATAAAAATAAGATGAAAAATAAGTATAAAAATAAGAATGAAAATAGGATAAAAAATAAGATGAAAAATAAGAATAAAAATAATAATAAAAATAACATGAAAAATAACATGAAAAAGAAGTATAAAAATAAGATGATAACTAAGATGAAAAATAAGTATAAAAATAAGATGAAAAATAAGATGAAAAAATTAGTATAAAAATAAGATGTAAAATAAGTATAAAAATAAGAATAAAATAAGATGAAAAATAAGTATAAAAATAAGATGAAAAATAAGGTAAAAAATAAGATAAAAAATAAGAAAAGAAATCAGATAAAAAATAAGTATAAAAATAAGAATAAAAATAAGTATAAAAATAAGACAAAAAATAAGATTAAAAATAAGTATAAAAATAAGATGAAAAATAAGGTAAAAAATAAGATAAAAAATAAGCATAAAAATAAGATAAAAAATAAGATGAAAATTAAGATAAAAAATAAGTATAAAAAAGGATGAAAAATAAGTATAAATATAAGATAAAAAATAAGACAAAAAATTACATATAAAATAAGAATAAAAATAAGAATAATAATAAAATAAAAATACAATAAAAAATAAGAATTAAAATAAGATGAAAAATAAGTATAAAAATAAGATGAAACAGAAGAAAAAAATAAGATAAAAAATAAGATGAAAAATAAGTATAAAAATAAGACAAAAAATAAGATTAAAAAAAGATGAAAAATAAGTATAAAAATAAGAATAAAAATAAGAATAAAATTAAAATAAAAAAAAAAGATAAAAAAAAGATGAAAAATAAGTATAAAAATAAGATGAAAAATAAGTATAAAAATAAGAAAAAAAAGAGGTGAAAAATAAGTATAAAAATAAGATAAAAAATAAGTATAAAACTAAGATAAAAAATAAGATGAAAAATAAGATAAAAATAAGTATAAAAATAAGATGAAACAAAAGAAAAAAATAAGATAAAAAATAAGATGAAAAATAAGTATAAAAATAAGACAAAAAATAAGATTAAAAATAAGATGAAAAATAAGTATAAAAATAAGAATAAAAATAAGATAAAAAAAAGTATAAAAATAAGATGAAAAATAAGATGAAAAATAAGTATTAAAATAAGATAAAACAAAAGAAAAAAATAAGATAAAAAATAAGACGAAAAATAAGTATAAAAATAAGACAAAAAATAAGATTAAAAATAAGATGAAAAAAAAGTATAAAAATAAGAATAAAAATAAGATAAAAAATAAGTATAAAAATAAGATAAAATAAAAGAAAAAATAAGATAAAAAATAAGATAAAAAATAAGATGAAAAATAAGATGAAAAATAGGTATAAAAATAAGAATTAAAATAAGAATAAAAATAAGTATAAAAATAAGAATAAAAATAAGATGAAAAATAAGAATAAAAATAAAAATAAAAATAAAAATAAAAATACGATAAAAAATAAGAAACAAATCAGATAAATAATAAGTATAAAAATAAGAATAAAAATAAAATAAAAAATAAGTATAAAAATAAGACAAAAAATAAGATTAAAATTAAGATAAAAAATAAGTATAAAAATAAGATGAAAAATAAGATAAAAAATAAGTATAAAAATAAGATAAAAAATAAGAATAAAATTAAAATAAAAAAATAAGATGAAAAATAAGATGAAAAATAAGTATAAAAATAAGATGAAAAAAATAAGATGAAAAATAAGAATAAAAATAAGATGAAAAAAAGATAAAAAATAAGAATAAAAATAAGATGAAAAATAAATTTAAAAATAAGAATAAAAAATAAGATAAAAAATAAGATGAAAAATAAGATGCAAAATAAGTATAAAAATAAGAATAAAAAAAGATGTAAAATAAGTATAAAAATAAGAAGAAAAATAAGTATAAAAATAAGATGAAAAATAAGATAAAAAATAAGATGAAAAATAAGTATAAAAATAAGATAAAAAATAAGTATAAAAATAAGATGACAAATAAAAATAAGAATAAAAAAGATGTAAAATAAGTATAAAAATAAGATGAAAAATAAGATGAA
Organism: Mixophyes australis; assembly: GCA_036250195.1. NCBI lineage: Eukaryota > Metazoa > Chordata > Amphibia > Anura > Limnodynastidae > Mixophyes > Mixophyes australis. The sequence goes on along the minus strand of JAVHZZ010000011.1, from coordinate 48,484,151 downwards.
AAATAAGTATAAAAATAAGAATAAAAATAAGATAAAAAATAAGATAAAAAATAAGATGAAAAATAAGTATAAAAAATAAGATAAAAAATAAGTATAAAAATAAGATGAAAAATAAGTATAAAAATAAGATAAAAAATAAGATGAAAAATCAGATAAAAAAATAAGAATAAAAATAAGAATAAAAAAAGATGAAAAATAAGTATAAAAATAAGATGAAAAATAAGAAAAAAAATAAGAATAAAAATAAGATGAAAAATACGTTTAAAAATAAGAATAAAAAATAAGATAAAAAATAAGATGAAAAATAAAATGCAAAATAAGTATAAAAATAAGAATAAAAAAAGATGTAAAATAAGAATAAAAATAAGATGAAAAATAAGTATAAAAATCAGATAAAAAATAAGATAAAAAATAAGAATAAAAATAAGTATAAAAATAAAAATAAAAATAAGATAAAAAATAAGATAAAAAATAAGATGTAAAATAAATATATAAATAACAATAAAAGTAAGATGAAAAAAAGGATGAAAAAATAAACATAATAATAAGATGAAAAATAAGATTAAAAAAGTATAAAAATAAGATGAAAAATAAGATAAAAAATAAGATGAAAAATATGTATAAAAATAAGATAAAAATAAGAATAAAAATAAGTATAAAAAAAAGATGAAAAATAAGTATAAAGATAAGAATAAAAATAAGATAAAAAAATAAGTATAAAAATAAGATAAAAAATAAGTATAAAAATAAGATAAAAAATAAGATGACAAATAAAAATAAAAATAAGAATTAAAATAAGAATAAAAATAAGTATAAAAATAAGAATAAAAATAAGATGAAAAATAAGAATAAAAATAAGAATAAAAATAAAAATACGATAAAAAAATAAGAATAAAAATAAAATGAAAAATAAGTATAAAAACAAGATAAAAAATAAGATTAAAATTAAGATAAAAAATAAGTATAAAAATAAGATGAAAAATAAGATAAAAAATAAGAATAAAAATAAAATGAAAAATAAGTATAAAAATAAGACAAGAAATAAGATTAATAATAAGATAAAAAATAAGATGTAAAATATATAAATAACAATAAAAGTAAGATGAAAAAAAGGATGAAAAAATAAACATAATAATAAGATGAAAAATAAGATTAAAAAAGTATAAAAATAAGATGAAAAATAAGATAAAAAATAAGATGAAAAATATGTATAAAAATAAGATAAAAATAAGAATAAAAATAAGTATAAAAAAAAGATGAAAAATAAGTATAAAGATAAGAATGAAAATAAGATAAAAAAATAAGTATAAAAATAAGATAAAAAATAAGTATAAAAATAAGATAAAAAATTAGATGACAAATAAAAATAAAAATAAGAATTAAAATAAGAATAAAAATAAGTATAAAAATAAGAATAAAAATAAGATGAAAAATAAGAATAAAAATAAGAATAAAAATAAAAATACGATAAAAAAATAAAATGAAAAATAAGTATAAAAACAAGATAAAAAATAAGATTAAAATTAAGATAAAAAATAAGTATAAAAATAAGATGAAAAATAAGATAAAAAATAAGAATAAAAATAAAATGAAAAATAAGTATAAAAATAAGACAAGAAATAAGATTAAAATTAAGATAAAAAATAAGATTAAAAATAAGAATAAAAATAAGATGAAAAATAAGTATAAAAAAAGAATAAAAATAAGATGAAAAATAAGTATAAAAATAAGAATAAAAATAAGATGAAAAATAAGATGAAAAATAAACATAATAATAAGATGAAAAATAAGATTGAAAAAGTATAAAAATAAGATGAAAAATAGGATGGGAAAAAAAACATGTAAAATAAGTATAAAAAAAGAATAAAAATAAGATGAAAAATGAGATGAAAAATAAGATAAAAAAAATAAGTTAAAAAATAAGATGAAAAATAAGATAAAAAATAAGCATAAAAATAAGATAAAAAATAAGATGTAAAATAAATATATAAATAACAATAAAAGTAAGATGAAAAAAAGGATGAAAAAATAAACATAATAATAAGATGAAAAATAAGATTAAAAAAGTATAAAAATAAGATGAAAAATAAGATAAAAAATAAGATGAAAAATATGTATAAAAATAAGATAAAAATAAGAATAAAAATAAGTATAAAAAAAAGATGAAAAATAAGTATAAAGATAAGAATAAAAATAAGATAAAAAAATAAGTATAAAAATAAGATAAAAAATAAGTATAAAAATAAGATAAAAAATAAGATGACAAATAAAAATAAAAATAAGAATTAAAATAAGAATAAAAATAAGTATAAAAATAAGAATAAAAATAAGATGAAAAATAAGAATAAAAATAAGAATAAAAATAAAAATACGATAAAAAAATAAGAATAAAAATAAAATGAAAAATAAGTATAAAAACAAGATAAAAAATAAGATTAAAATTAAGATAAAAAATAAGTATAAAAATAAGATGAAAAATAAGATAAAAAATAAGAATAAAAATAAAATGAAAAATAAGTATAAAAATAAGACAAGAAATAAGATTAATAATAAGATAAAAAATAAGATGTAAAATATATAAATAACAATAAAAGTAAGATGAAAAAAAGGATGAAAAAATAAACATAATAATAAGATGAAAAATAAGATTAAAAAAGTATAAAAATAAGATGAAAAATAAGATAAAAAATAAGATGAAAAATATGTATAAAAATAAGATAAAAATAAGAATAAAAATAAGTATAAAAAAAAGATGAAAAATAAGTATAAAGATAAGAATGAAAATAAGATAAAAAAATAAGTATAAAAATAAGATAAAAAATAAGTATAAAAATAAGATAAAAAATTAGATGACAAATAAAAATAAAAATAAGAATTAAAATAAGAATAAAAATAAGTATAAAAATAAGAATAAAAATAAGATGAAAAATAAGAATAAAAATAAGAATAAAAATAAAAATACGATAAAAAAATAAGAATAAAAATAAAATGAAAAATAAGTATAAAAACAAGATAAAAAATAAGATTAAAATTAAGATAAAAAATAAGTATAAAAATAAGATGAAAAATAAGATAAAAAATAAGAATAAAAATAAAATGAAAAATAAGTATAAAAATAAGACAAGAAATAAGATTAAAATTAAGATAAAAAATAAGATTAAAAATAAGAATAAAAATAAGATGAAAAATAAGTATAAAAAAAGAATAAAAATAAGATGAAAAATAAGTATAAAAATAAGAATAAAAATAAGATGAAAAATAAGATGAAAAATAAACATAATAATAAGATGAAAAATAAGATTGAAAAAGTATAAAAATAAGATGAAAAATAGGATGGGAAAAAAAACATGTAAAATAAGTATAAAAAAAGAATAAAAATAAGATGAAAAATGAGATGAAAAATAAGATAAAAAAAATAAGTTAAAAAATAAGATGAAAAATAAGATAAAAAATAAGCATAAAAATAAGATAAAAAATAAGATAAAAATTAAGATGAAAAATAAGTATAAAAAAGGATGAAAAATAAGTATAAATATAAGATAAAAAATAAGATGAAAAATAAGATAAAAAATAAGAAAAAAAATTACATATAAAGTAAGAATAAAAATAATAATAATAATAAGAATAAAAATACAATAAAAAATAAGAATAAAAATAAGACGAAAAATAAGATGAAAAATAAGATGAAAAATAAGTATAAAAATAAGAATAAAAATAAGATAAAAAATAAGATAAAAAAATAAGATGAAAAATAAGTATAAAAATAAGATAAAAAATAAGTATAAAAATAAGATGAAAAATAAGTATAAAAATCAGATAAAAAATAACATAAAAAATAAGAATAAAAATAAGTATAAAAATAAGAATAAAATAAGATGAAAAATAAGTATTAAAATAAGATATAAAATAAGTATAAAAATAAGATGAAAAATAATATAAAAAATAAGAATAAAAATAAGATAAAAAAATAAGTATAAAAATAAGAATAAAAAATAAGATAAAAAATAAGATGAAAAATAAGATGATAAATAAGAATAAAAATAAGAATAAAAATAAAAATAAAAATACGTTAAAAAATAAGATGAAAAATAAGATGAAAAATAAGAATAAAAATAAGAATAAAATTAAGATAAAAAAATAAGATAAAAATTAAGATGTAAAATAAGTATAAAAATAAGATGAAAAATAAGTATAAAAATAAGAATAAAAATAAGATAAAAAATAAGATGAAAAATAAGATGAAAAATAGGTATTAAAATAAGATAAAAAATAAGTATAACAATAAAATAAAAAATAAGATAAAAAATATGAATAAAAATAAGAATAAAAAAAAGATAAAAAATAAGTATAAAAATAAGATGAAAAATAAGAGAAAAAATGGATGAAAAAGAAGAATAAAAATAAATTTAAAAAATAAGTATAAAAATAAGTATAAAAAAAAGATGAAAAATAAGTATAAAAATAAGATGAAAAATAAGATGAAAAATAAGTATAAAAATAAGCATAAAAAAAAAATGAAAAAAAAGGTAAAAAATAAAATGAAAAATAAGAAAACAAATCAGATAAAAAATAAGTATATAAATAAGAATAAAAATAAGTATAAAAAAAAGAATAAAATAAGATGAAAAATAAGTATTAAAACAAGATACAAAATAAGTATAAAAATAAGATGAAAAATAAGAAAAAAAATTAAGATGAAAAATAAGTATAAAAATAAGAATAAAATAAGATGAAAAATAAGTATAAAAATAAGATGAAAAATAAGGTAAAAAATAATATAAAAAATAAGAAAAGAAATCAGATAAAAAATAAGTATAAAAAAGGATGAAAAATAAGTATAAATATAAGATAAAAAATAAGACAAAAAATTACATATAAAATAAGAATAAAAATAAGAATAATAATAAAATAAAAATACAATAAAAAATAAGAATTAAAATAAGACGAAAAATAAGATGAAAAATAAGTATAAAAATAAGAATAAAAATAAGATAAAAAATAAGATAAAAAAATAAGATGAAAAATAAGTATAAAAATAAGATAAAAAATAAGTATAAAAATAAGATGAAAAATAAGATGAAAAATCAGATAAATAATAAGATAAAAAATAAGAATAAAAATAAGTATAAAAATAAGAATAAAATAAGATAAAAAATAAGTATTAAAATAAGATACAAAATAAGTATAAAAATAAGAAAAAAATAAGAATAAAAATAAGTATAAAAATAAGAATAAAATAAGATAAAAAATAAGTATTAAAATAAGATAAAAAATAAGTATAAAAATAAGATGAAAAATAAGAATAAAAATAAGAATAAAATTAAGATAAAAAAATAAGATAAAAATTAAAATGTAAAATAAGTATAAAAATATGATGAAAAAAAGATAAAAAATAAGTATAAAAATAAGTTAAAAAATAAGTATAAAAATAAGATGAAAAATAAGATAAAAAATAAGATAAAAATAAGAAAAGAAATCAGATAAAAAATAAGTATAAAAATAAGAATTAAAATAAGAATAAAAATAAGTATAAAAATAAGAATAAAAATAAGATGAAAAATAAGAATAAAAATAAGAATAAAAATACCATAAAAAATAAGAATAAAAATAAAATAAAAAATAAGTATAAAAATAAGACAAAAAAATAAGATTAAAATTAAGATAAAAAATAAGTATAAAAATAAGATGAAAAATAAGATAAAAAATAAGTATAAAAATAAGATGAAAAATAAGAATAAAATTAAAATAAAAAAATAAGATGAAAAATAAGATGATAAATAAGATAAAAAAAGTATAAAAATAAGATAAAAAATACGATAAAAAATAAGATGAAAAATAAGAATAAAAATAAGTATAAAAATAAGAATAAAAATAAGATGAAAAATAAGAATAAAAATAAGAATAAAAATAAAAATACGATAAAAAAATAAGAATAAAAATAAAATGAAAAATAAGTATAAAAACAAGATAAAAAATAAGATTAAAATTAAGATAAAAAATAAGTATAAAAATAAGATGAAAAATAAGATAAAAAATAAGAATAAAAATAAAATGAAAAATAAGTATAAAAATAAGACAAGAAATAAGATTAATAATAAGATAAAAAATAAGATGTAAAATATATAAATAACAATAAAAGTAAGATGAAAAAAAGGATGAAAAAATAAACATAATAATAAGATGAAAAATAAGATTAAAAAAGTATAAAAATAAGATGAAAAATAAGATAAAAAATAAGATGAAAAATATGTATAAAAATAAGATAAAAATAAGAATAAAAATAAGTATAAAAAAAAGATGAAAAATAAGTATAAAGATAAGAATGAAAATAAGATAAAAAAATAAGTATAAAAATAAGATAAAAAATAAGTATAAAAATAAGATAAAAAATTAGATGACAAATAAAAATAAAAATAAGAATTAAAATAAGAATAAAAATAAGTATAAAAATAAGAATAAAAATAAGATGAAAAATAAGAATAAAAATAAGAATAAAAATAAAAATACGATAAAAAAATAAGAATAAAAATAAAATGAAAAATAAGTATAAAAACAAGATAAAAAATAAGATTAAAATTAAGATAAAAAATAAGTATAAAAATAAGATGAAAAATAAGATAAAAAATAAGAATAAAAATAAAATGAAAAATAAGTATAAAAATAAGACAAGAAATAAGATTAAAATTAAGATAAAAAATAAGATTAAAAATAAGAATAAAAATAAGATGAAAAATAAGTATAAAAAAAGAATAAAAATAAGATGAAAAATAAGTATAAAAATAAGAATAAAAATAAGATGAAAAATAAGATGAAAAATAAACATAATAATAAGATGAAAAATAAGATTGAAAAAGTATAAAAATAAGATGAAAAATAGGATGGGAAAAAAAACATGTAAAATAAGTATAAAAAAAGAATAAAAATAAGATGAAAAATGAGATGAAAAATAAGATAAAAAAAATAAGTTAAAAAATAAGATGAAAAATAAGATAAAAAATAAGCATAAAAATAAGATAAAAAATAAGATGTAAAATAAATATATAAATAACAATAAAAGTAAGATGAAAAAAAGGATGAAAAAATAAACATAATAATAAGATGAAAAATAAGATTAAAAAAGTATAAAAATAAGATGAAAAATAAGATAAAAAATAAGATGAAAAATATGTATAAAAATAAGATAAAAATAAGAATAAAAATAAGTATAAAAAAAAGATGAAAAATAAGTATAAAGATAAGAATAAAAATAAGATAAAAAAATAAGTATAAAAATAAGATAAAAAATAAGTATAAAAATAAGATAAAAAATAAGATGACAAATAAAAATAAAAATAAGAATTAAAATAAGAATAAAAATAAGTATAAAAATAAGAATAAAAATAAGATGAAAAATAAGAATAAAAATAAGAATAAAAATAAAAATACGATAAAAAAATAAGAATAAAAATAAAATGAAAAATAAGTATAAAAACAAGATAAAAAATAAGATTAAAATTAAGATAAAAAATAAGTATAAAAATAAGATGAAAAATAAGATAAAAAATAAGAATAAAAATAAAATGAAAAATAAGTATAAAAATAAGACAAGAAATAAGATTAATAATAAGATAAAAAATAAGATGTAAAATATATAAATAACAATAAAAGTAAGATGAAAAAAAGGATGAAAAAATAAACATAATAATAAGATGAAAAATAAGATTAAAAAAGTATAAAAATAAGATGAAAAATAAGATAAAAAATAAGATGAAAAATATGTATAAAAATAAGATAAAAATAAGAATAAAAATAAGTATAAAAAAAAGATGAAAAATAAGTATAAAGATAAGAATGAAAATAAGATAAAAAAATAAGTATAAAAATAAGATAAAAAATAAGTATAAAAATAAGATAAAAAATTAGATGACAAATAAAAATAAAAATAAGAATTAAAATAAGAATAAAAATAAGTATAAAAATAAGAATAAAAATAAGATGAAAAATAAGAATAAAAATAAGAATAAAAATAAAAATACAATAAAAAAATAAGAATAAAAATAAAATGAAAAATAAGTATAAAAACAAGATAAAAAATAAGATTAAAATTAAGATAAAAAATAAGTATAAAAATAAGATGAAAAATAAGATAAAAAATAAGAATAAAAATAAAATGAAAAATAAGTATAAAAATAAGACAAGAAATAAGATTAAAATTAAGATAAAAAATAAGATTAAAAATAAGAATAAAAATAAGATGAAAAATAAGTATAAAAAAAGAATAAAAATAAGATGAAAAATAAGTATAAAAATAAGAATAAAAATAAGATGAAAAATAAGATGAAAAATAAACATAATAATAAGATGAAAAATAAGATTGAAAAAGTATAAAAATAAGATGAAAAATAGGATGGGAAAAAAAACATGTAAAATAAGTATAAAAAAAGAATAAAAATAAGATGAAAAATGAGATGAAAAATAAGATAAAAAAAATAAGTTAAAAAATAAGATGAAAAATAAGATAAAAAATAAGCATAAAAATAAGATAAAAAATAAGATAAAAATTAAGATGAAAAATAAGTATAAAAAAGGATGAAAAATAAGTATAAATATAAGATAAAAAATAAGATGAAAAATAAGATAAAAAATAAGAAAAAAAATTACATATAAAGTAAGAATAAAAATAATAATAATAATAAGAATAAAAATACAATAAAAAATAAGAATAAAAATAAGACGAAAAATAAGATGAAAAATAAGATGAAAAATAAGTATAAAAATAAGAATAAAAATAAGATAAAAAATAAGATAAAAAAATAAGATGAAAAATAAGTATAAAAATAAGATAAAAAATAAGTATAAAAATAAGATGAAAAATAAGTATAAAAATCAGATAAAAAATAACATAAAAAATAAGAATAAAAATAAGTATAAAAATAAGAATAAAATAAGATGAAAAATAAGTATTAAAATAAGATATAAAATAAGTATAAAAATAAGATGAAAAATAATATAAAAAATAAGAATAAAAATAAGATAAAAAAATAAGTATAAAAATAAGAATAAAAAATAAGATAAAAAATAAGATGAAAAATAAGATGATAAATAAGAATAAAAATAAGAATAAAAATAAAAATAAAAATACGTTAAAAAATAAGATGAAAAATAAGATGAAAAATAAGAATAAAAATAAGAATAAAATTAAGATAAAAAAATAAGATAAAAATTAAGATGTAAAATAAGTATAAAAATAAGATGAAAAATAAGTATAAAAATAAGAATAAAAATAAGATAAAAAATAAGATGAAAAATAAGATGAAAAATAGGTATTAAAATAAGATAAAAAATAAGTATAACAATAAAATAAAAAATAAGATAAAAAATATGAATAAAAATAAGAATAAAAAAAAGATAAAAAATAAGTATAAAAATAAGATGAAAAATAAGATGAAAAATAAGTATAAAAATAAGCATAAAAAAAAAATGAAAAAAAAGGTAAAAAATAAAATGAAAAATAAGAAAACAAATCAGATAAAAAATAAGTATATAAATAAGAATAAAAATAAGTATAAAAAAAAGAATAAAATAAGATGAAAAATAAGTATTAAAACAAGATACAAAATAAGTATAAAAATAAGATGAAAAATAAGAAAAAAAATTAAGATGAAAAATAAGTATAAAAATAAGAATAAAATAAGATGAAAAATAAGTATAAAAATAAGATGAAAAATAAGGTAAAAAATAATATAAAAAATAAGAAAAGAAATCAGATAAAAAATAAGTATAAAAAAGGATGAAAAATAAGTATAAATATAAGATAAAAAATAAGACAAAAAATTACATATAAAATAAGAATAAAAATAAGAATAATAATAAAATAAAAATACAATAAAAAATAAGAATTAAAATAAGACGAAAAATAAGATGAAAAATAAGTATAAAAATAAGAATAAAAATAAGATAAAAAATAAGATAAAAAAATAAGATGAAAAATAAGTATAAAAATAAGATAAAAAATAAGTATAAAAATAAGATGAAAAATAAGATGAAAAATCAGATAAATAATAAGATAAAAAATAAGAATAAAAATAAGTATAAAAATAAGAATAAAATAAGATAAAAAATAAGTATTAAAATAAGATACAAAATAAGTATAAAAATAAGAAAAAAATAAGAATAAAAATAAGTATAAAAATAAGAATAAAATAAGATAAAAAATAAGTATTAAAATAAGATAAAAAATAAGTATAAAAATAAGATGAAAAATAAGAATAAAAATAAGAATAAAATTAAGATAAAAAAATAAGATAAAAATTAAAATGTAAAATAAGTATAAAAATATGATGAAAAAAAGATAAAAAATAAGTATAAAAATAAGTTAAAAAATAAGTATAAAAATAAGATGAAAAATAAGATAAAAAATAAGATAAAAATAAGAAAAGAAATCAGATAAAAAATAAGTATAAAAATAAGAATTAAAATAAGAATAAAAATAAGTATAAAAATAAGAATAAAAATAAGATGAAAAATAAGAATAAAAATAAGAATAAAAATACCATAAAAAATAAGAATAAAAATAAAATAAAAAATAAGTATAAAAATAAGACAAAAAAATAAGATTAAAATTAAGATAAAAAATAAGTATAAAAATAAGATGAAAAATAAGATAAAAAATAAGTATAAAAATAAGATGAAAAATAAGAATAAAATTAAAATAAAAAAATAAGATGAAAAATAAGATGATAAATAAGATAAAAAAAGTATAAAAATAAGATAAAAAATACGATAAAAAATAAGATGAAAAATAAGAATAAAAATAAGTATAAAAATAAGAATAAAAATAAGATGAAAAATAAGAATAAAAATAAGAATAAAAATAAAAATACGATAAAAAAATAAGAATAAAAATAAAATGAAAAATAAGTATAAAAACAAGATAAAAAATAAGATTAAAATTAAGATAAAAAATAAGTATAAAAATAAGATGAAAAATAAGATAAAAAATAAGAATAAAAATAAAATGAAAAATAAGTATAAAAATAAGACAAGAAATAAGATTAATAATAAGATAAAAAATAAGATGTAAAATATATAAATAACAATAAAAGTAAGATGAAAAAAAGGATGAAAAAATAAACATAATAATAAGATGAAAAATAAGATTAAAAAAGTATAAAAATAAGATGAAAAATAAGATAAAAAATAAGATGAAAAATATGTATAAAAATAAGATAAAAATAAGAATAAAAATAAGTATAAAAAAAAGATGAAAAATAAGTATAAAGATAAGAATGAAAATAAGATAAAAAAATAAGTATAAAAATAAGATAAAAAATAAGTATAAAAATAAGATAAAAAATTAGATGACAAATAAAAATAAAAATAAGAATTAAAATAAGAATAAAAATAAGTATAAAAATAAGAATAAAAATAAGATGAAAAATAAGAATAAAAATAAGAATAAAAATAAAAATACGATAAAAAAATAAGAATAAAAATAAAATGAAAAATAAGTATAAAAACAAGATAAAAAATAAGATTAAAATTAAGATAAAAAATAAGTATAAAAATAAGATGAAAAATAAGATAAAAAATAAGAATAAAAATAAAATGAAAAATAAGTATAAAAATAAGACAAGAAATAAGATTAAAATTAAGATAAAAAATAAGATTAAAAATAAGAATAAAAATAAGATGAAAAATAAGTATAAAAAAAGAATAAAAATAAGATGAAAAATAAGTATAAAAATAAGAATAAAAATAAGATGAAAAATAAGATGAAAAATAAACATAATAATAAGATGAAAAATAAGATTGAAAAAGTATAAAAATAAGATGAAAAATAGGATGGGAAAAAAAACATGTAAAATAAGTATAAAAAAAGAATAAAAATAAGATGAAAAATGAGATGAAAAATAAGATAAAAAAAATAAGTTAAAAAATAAGATGAAAAATAAGATAAAAAATAAGCATAAAAATAAGATAAAAAATAAGATGTAAAATAAATATATAAATAACAATAAAAGTAAGATGAAAAAAAGGATGAAAAAATAAACATAATAATAAGATGAAAAATAAGATTAAAAAAGTATAAAAATAAGATGAAAAATAAGAATAAAATTAAAATAAAAAAATAAGATGAAAAATAAGATGATAAATAAGATAAAAAAAGTATAAAAATAAGATAAAAAATACGATAAAAAATAAGATGAAAAATAAGAATAAAAATAAGTATAAAAATAAGAATAAAAATAAGATGAAAAATAAGAATAAAAATAAGAATAAAAATAAAAATACGATAAAAAAATAAGAATAAAAATAAAATGAAAAATAAGTATAAAAACAAGATAAAAAATAAGATTAAAATTAAGATAAAAAATAAGTATAAAAATAAGATGAAAAATAAGATAAAAAATAAGAATAAAAATAAAATGAAAAATAAGTATAAAAATAAGACAAGAAATAAGATTAATAATAAGATAAAAAATAAGATGTAAAATATATAAATAACAATAAAAGTAAGATGAAAAAAAGGATGAAAAAATAAACATAATAATAAGATGAAAAATAAGATTAAAAAAGTATAAAAATAAGATGAAAAATAAGATAAAAAATAAGATGAAAAATATGTATAAAAATAAGATAAAAATAAGAATAAAAATAAGTATAAAAAAAAGATGAAAAATAAGTATAAAGATAAGAATGAAAATAAGATAAAAAAATAAGTATAAAAATAAGATAAAAAATAAGTATAAAAATAAGATAAAAAATTAGATGACAAATAAAAATAAAAATAAGAATTAAAATAAGAATAAAAATAAGTATAAAAATAAGAATAAAAATAAGATAAAAAATAAGAATAAAAATAAGAATAAAAATAAAAATACGATAAAAAAATAAGAATAAAAATAAAATGAAAAATAAGTATAAAAACAAGATAAAAAATAAGATTAAAATTAAGATAAAAAATAAGTATAAAAATAAGATGAAAAATAAGATAAAAAATAAGAATAAAAATAAAATGAAAAATAAGTATAAAAATAAGACAAGAAATAAGATTAAAATTAAGATAAAAAATAAGATTAAAAATAAGAATAAAAATAAGATGAAAAATAAGTATAAAAAAAGAATAAAAATAAGATGAAAAATAAGTATAAAAATAAGAATAAAAATAAGATGAAAAATAAGATGAAAAATAAACATAATAATAAGATGAAAAATAAGATTGAAAAAGTATAAAAATAAGATGAAAAATAGGATGGGAAAAAAAACATGTAAAATAAGTATAAAAAAAGAATAAAAATAAGATGAAAAATGAGATGAAAAATAAGATAAAAAAAATAAGTTAAAAAATAAGATGAAAAATAAGATAAAAAATAAGCATAAAAATAAGATAAAAAATAAGATAAAAATTAAGATGAAAAATAAGTATAAAAAAGGATGAAAAATAAGTATAAATATAAGATAAAAAATAAGATGAAAAATAAGATAAAAAATAAGAAAAAAAATTACATATAAAGTAAGAATAAAAATAATAATAAGAATAAGAATAAAAATACAATAAAAAATAAGAATAAAAATAAGACGAAAAATAAGATGAAAAATAAGATGAAAAATAAGTATAAAAATAAGAATAAAAATAAGATAAAAAATAAGATAAAAAAATAAGATGAAAAATAAGTATAAAAATAAGATAAAAAATAAGTATAAAAATAAGATGAAAAATAAGTATAAAAATCAGATAAAAAATAACATAAAAAATAAGAATAAAAATAAGTATAAAAATAAGAATAAAATAAGATGAAAAATAAGTATTAAAATAAGATATAAAATAAGTATAAAAATAAGATGAAAAATAATATAAAAAATAAGAATAAAAATAAGATAAAAAAATAAGTATAAAAATAAGAATAAAAAATAAGATAAAAAATAAGATGAAAAATAAGATGATAAATAAGAATAAAAATAAGAATAAAAATAAAAATAAAAATACGTTAAAAAATAAGATGAAAAATAAGATGAAAAATAAGAATAAAAATAAGAATAAAATTAAGATAAAAAAATAAGATAAAAATTAAGATGTAAAATAAGTATAAAAATAAGATGAAAAATAAGTATAAAAATAAGAATAAAAATAAGATAAAAAATAAGATGAAAAATAAGATGAAAAATAGGTATTAAAATAAGATAAAAAATAAGTATAACAATAAAATAAAAAATAAGATAAAAAATATGAATAAAAATAAGAATAAAAAAAAGATAAAAAATAAGTATAAAAATAAGATGAAAAATAAGAGAAAAAATGGATGAAAAAGAAGAATAAAAATAAATTTAAAAAATAAGTATAAAAATAAGTATAAAAAAAAGATGAAAAATAAGTATAAAAATAAGATGAAAAATAAGATGAAAAATAAGTATAAAAATAAGCATAAAAAAAAAATGAAAAAAAAGGTAAAAAATAAAATGAAAAATAAGAAAACAAATCAGATAAAAAATAAGTATATAAATAAGAATAAAAATAAGTATAAAAAAAAGAATAAAATAAGATGAAAAATAAGTATTAAAACAAGATACAAAATAAGTATAAAAATAAGATGAAAAATAAGAAAAAAAATTAAGATGAAAAATAAGTATAAAAATAAGAATAAAATAAGATGAAAAATAAGTATAAAAATAAGATGAAAAATAAGGTAAAAAATAATATAAAAAATAAGAAAAGAAATCAGATAAAAAATAAGTATAAAAAAGGATGAAAAATAAGTATAAATATAAGATAAAAAATAAGACAAAAAATTACATATAAAATAAGAATAAAAATAAGAATAATAATAAAATAAAAATACAATAAAAAATAAGAATTAAAATAAGACGAAAAATAAGATGAAAAATAAGTATAAAAATAAGAATAAAAATAAGATAAAAAATAAGATAAAAAAATAAGATGAAAAATAAGTATAAAAATAAGATAAAAAATAAGTATAAAAATAAGATGAAAAATAAGATGAAAAATCAGATAAATAATAAGATAAAAAATAAGAATAAAAATAAGTATAAAAATAAGAATAAAATAAGATAAAAAATAAGTATTAAAATAAGATACAAAATAAGTATAAACATAAGAAAAAAATAAGAATAAAAATAAGTATAAAAATAAGAATAAAATAAGATAAAAAATAAGTATTAAAATAAGATAAAAAATAAGTATAAAAATAAGATGAAAAATAAGAATAAAAATAAGAATAAAATTAAGATAAAAAAATAAGATAAAAATTAAAATGTAAAATAAGTATAAAAATATGATGAAAAAAAGATAAAAAATAAGTATAAAAATAAGTTAAAAAATAAGTATAAAAATAAGATGAAAAATAAGATAAAAAATAAGATAAAAATAAGAAAAGAAATCAGATAAAAAATAAGTATAAAAATAAGAATTAAAATAAGAATAAAAATAAGTATAAAAATAAGAATAAAAATAAGATGAAAAATAAGAATAAAAATAAGAATAAAAATACCATAAAAAATAAGAATAAAAATAAAATAAAAAATAAGTATAAAAATAAGACAAAAAAATAAGATTAAAATTAAGATAAAAAATAAGTATAAAAATAAGATGAAAAATAAGATAAAAAATAAGTATAAAAATAAGATGAAAAATAAGAATAAAATTAAAATAAAAAAATAAGATGAAAAATAAGATGATAAATAAGATAAAAAAAGTATAAAAATAAGATAAAAAATACGATAAAAAATAAGATGAAAAATAAGATGAAAAATAAGAATAAAAATAAGAATAAAATTAAGATAAAAAAATAAGATAAAAATTAAGATGTAAAATAAGTATAAAAATAAGATGAAAAATAAATATAAAAATAAGAATAAAAATAAGATAAAAAATAAGATGAAAAATAAGAATAAAAATAAGATGAAAAAAAGATGAAAAATAAAAATAAAAAAAAGATGAAAAATAAGATAAAAATAAGACAAAAAATTACATATAAAATAAGAATAAAAATCAGAATAATAATAAAAATAAAAATACAATAAAAAATAAGAATAAAAATAAGACGAAAAATAAGATGAAAAATAAGTATTAAATAAGAATAAAAATAAGATAAAAAATAAAATAAAAAAATAAGATAAAAAATAAGTATAAAAATAAGATAAAAATAAAGTATAAAAATAAGATGAAAAATAAGATGAAAAATAAGATGAAAAATTAGATAAAAAAATAAGATAAAAAATAAGAATAAAAATAAATATAAAAATAAGAATAAAATAAGATACAAAATAAGTATAAAAATAAGATGAAAAATAAGAATAAAAATAAAAATACAATAAAAAATAAGAATAAAAATAAGATGATAAATAAGATAAAAAATAAGTATAAAAATAAGATGAAAAATAAGAATAAAAATAAGAATAAAATTAAGATAAAAAAATAAGATAAAAATTAAGATGTAAAATAAGTATAAAAATATGATGAAAAAAAGATAAAAAATAAGTATAAAAATAAGATAAAAAATAAGTATAAAAATAAGATAAAAAATAAGATGACAAATAAAAATAAAAATAAGAATAAAAAAAGATGAAAAATAAGTATAAAAATAAGATGAAAAATAAGATAAAAAATAAGATAAAAATAAGAAAAGAAATCAGATAAAAAATAAGTATAAAAATAAGAATTAAAATAAGAATAAAAATAAGTATAAAAATAAGAATAAAAATAAGATGAAAAATAAGAATAAAAATAAGAATAAAAATAAAAATAAAAATACGATAAAAAATAAGAATAAAAATAAAATAAAAAATAAGTATAAAAATAAGACAAAAAAATAAGATTAAAATTAAGATAAAAAATAAGTATAAAAATAAGATGAAAAATAAGATAAAAAATAAGTATAAAAATAAGATGAAAAATAAGAATAAAATTAAAATAAAAAAATAAGATAAAAAATAAGATAAGAAATAAGATGAAAAATAAGTATAAAAATCAGATAAAAAATAAGACAAAAAATAAGATGAAAATTAAGATAAAAAATAAGTATAAAAATAAGATAAAAAAAGAGTATAAAAATAAGATGAAAAATAAGTATAAAAATAAGATAAAAAATAAGATGAAAATAAGATGAAAAATAAGATAAAAAATAATAAAAATAAGATAAAAAATAAGAATAACAATAAGAATAAAAATAAGTTAAAAAAGAAATATAATAATAAGAATATAAATAAGAACAAATAAGATAAAATTATAAGAATAAAAATAAGATGAAAAATAAGTATAAACATAAGAATAATAATAAAAATAAAAATAAGATGAAAAATAAGTATAAAAATAAGAATGAAAATAGGATAAAAAATAAGATGAAAAATAAGAATAAAAATAATAATAAAAATAACATGAAAAATAACATGAAAAAGAAGTATAAAAATAAGATGATAACTAAGATGAAAAATAAGTATAAAAATAAGATGAAAAATAAGATGAAAAAATTAGTATAAAAATAAGATGTAAAATAAGTATAAAAATAAGAATAAAATAAGATGAAAAATAAGTATAAAAATAAGATGAAAAATAAGGTAAAAAATAAGATAAAAAATAAGAAAAGAAATCAGATAAAAAATAAGTATAAAAATAAGAATAAAAATAAGTATAAAAATAAGACAAAAAATAAGATTAAAAATAAGTATAAAAATAAGATGAAAAATAAGGTAAAAAATAAGATAAAAAATAAGCATAAAAATAAGATAAAAAATAAGATGAAAATTAAGATAAAAAATAAGTATAAAAAAGGATGAAAAATAAGTATAAATATAAGATAAAAAATAAGACAAAAAATTACATATAAAATAAGAATAAAAATAAGAATAATAATAAAATAAAAATACAATAAAAAATAAGAATTAAAATAAGATGAAAAATAAGTATAAAAATAAGATGAAACAGAAGAAAAAAATAAGATAAAAAATAAGATGAAAAATAAGTATAAAAATAAGACAAAAAATAAGATTAAAAAAAGATGAAAAATAAGTATAAAAATAAGAATAAAAATAAGAATAAAATTAAAATAAAAAAAAAAGATAAAAAAAAGATGAAAAATAAGTATAAAAATAAGATGAAAAATAAGTATAAAAATAAGAAAAAAAAGAGGTGAAAAATAAGTATAAAAATAAGATAAAAAATAAGTATAAAACTAAGATAAAAAATAAGATGAAAAATAAGATAAAAATAAGTATAAAAATAAGATGAAACAAAAGAAAAAAATAAGATAAAAAATAAGATGAAAAATAAGTATAAAAATAAGACAAAAAATAAGATTAAAAATAAGATGAAAAATAAGTATAAAAATAAGAATAAAAATAAGATAAAAAAAAGTAGAAAAATAAGATGAAAAATAAGATGAAAAATAAGTATTAAAATAAGATGAAACAAAAGAAAAAAATAAGATAAAAAATAAGACGAAAAATAAGTATAAAAATAAGACAAAAAATAAGATTAAAAATAAGATGAAAAATAAGTATAAAAATAAGAATAAAAATAAGATAAAAAATAAGTATAAAAATAAGATAAAATAAAAGAAAAAATAAGATAAAAAATAAGATAAAAAATAAGATGAAAAATAAGATGAAAAATAGGTATAAAAATAAGAATTAAAATAAGAATAAAAATAAGTATAAAAATAAGAATAAAAATAAGATGAAAAATAAGAATAAAAATAAAAATAAAAATAAAAATAAAAATACGATAAAAAATAAGAAACAAATCAGATAAAAAATAAGTATAAAAATAAGAATAAAAATAAAATAAAAAATAAGTATAAAAATAAGACAAAAAATAAGATTAAAATTAAGATAAAAAATAAGTATAAAAATAAGATGAAAAATAAGATAAAAAATAAGTATAAAAATAAGATAAAAAATAAGAATAAAATTAAAATAAAAAAATAAGATGAAAAATAAGATGAAAAATAAGTATAAAAATAAGATGAAAAAAATAAGATGAAAAATAAGAATAAAAATAAGATGAAAAAAAGATAAAAAATAAGTATAAAAATATGATGAAAAAAAATAAGAATAAAAATAAGATGAAAAATAAATTTAAAAATAAGAATAAAAAATAAGATAAAAAATAAGATGAAAAATAAGATGCAAAATAAGTATAAAAATAAGAATAAAAAAAGATGTAAAATAAGTATAAAAATAAGAAGAAAAATAAGTATAAAAATAAGATGAAAAATAAGATAAAAAATAAGATGAAAAATAAGTATAAAAATAAGATAAAAAATAAGTATAAAAATAAGATGACAAATAAAAATAAGAATAAAAAAGATGTAAAATAAGTATAAAAATAAGATGAAAAATAAGATGAAAAATAAGTATAAAAATAAGAATAAAAATAAGATAAAAAATAAGATAAAAAATAAGATGAAAAATAAGTATAAAAAATAAGATAAAAAATAAGTATAAAAATAAGATGAAAAATAAGTATAAAAATAAGATAAAAAATAAGATGAAAAATCAGATAAAAAAATAAGAATAAAAATAAGAATAAAAAAAGATGAAAAATAAGTATAAAAATAAGATGAAAAATAAGAAAAAAAATAAGAATAAAAATAAGATGAAAAATACGTTTAAAAATAAGAATAAAAAATAAGATAAAAAATAAGATGAAAAATAAAATGCAAAATAAGTATAAAAATAAAAATAAAAAAAGATGTAAAATAAGAATAAAAATAAGATGAAAAATAAGTATAAAAATCAGATAAAAAATAAGATAAAAAATAAGAATAAAAATAAGTATAAAAATAAAAATAAAAATAAGATAAAAAATAAGATAAAAAATAAGATAAAAAATAAGATGTAAAATAAATATATAAATAACAATAAAAGTAAGATGAAAAAAAGGATGAAAAAATAAACATAATAATAAGATGAAAAATAAGATTAAAAAAGTATAAAAATAAGATGAAAAATAAGATAAAAAATAAGATGAAAAATATGTATAAAAATAAGATAAAAATAAGAATAAAAATAAGTATAAAAAAAAGATGAAAAATAAGTATAAAGATAAGAATAAAAATAAGATAAAAAAATAAGTATAAAAATAAGATAAAAAATAAGTATAAAAATAAGATAAAAAATAAGATGACAAATAAAAATAAAAATAAGAATTAAAATAAGAATAAAAATAAGTATAAAAATAAGAATAAAAATAAGATGAAAAATAAGAATAAAAATAAGAATAAAAATAAAAATACGATAAAAAAATAAGAATAAAAATAAAATGAAAAATAAGTATAAAAACAAGATAAAAAATAAGATTAAAATTAAGATAAAAAATAAGTATAAAAATAAGATGAAAAATAAGATAAAAAATAAGAATAAAAATAAAATGAAAAATAAGTATAAAAATAAGACAAGAAATAAGATTAATAATAAGATAAAAAATAAGATGTAAAATATATAAATAACAATAAAAGTAAGATGAAAAAAAGGATGAAAAAATAAACATAATAATAAGATGAAAAATAAGATTAAAAAAGTATAAAAATAAGATGAAAAATAAGATAAAAAATAAGATGAAAAATATGTATAAAAATAAGATAAAAATAAGAATAAAAATAAGTATAAAAAAAAGATGAAAAATAAGTATAAAGATAAGAATGAAAATAAGATAAAAAAATAAGTATAAAAATAAGATAAAAAATAAGTATAAAAATAAGATAAAAAATTAGATGACAAATAAAAATAAAAATAAGAATTAAAATAAGAATAAAAATAAGTATAAAAATAAGAATAAAAATAAGATGAAAAATAAGAATAAAAATAAGAATAAAAATAAAAATACGATAAAAAAATAAGAATAAAAATAAAATGAAAAATAAGTATAAAAACAAGATAAAAAATAAGATTAAAATTAAGATAAAAAATAAGTATAAAAATAAGATGAAAAATAAGATAAAAAATAAGAATAAAAATAAAATGAAAAATAAGTATAAAAATAAGACAAGAAATAAGATTAAAATTAAGATAAAAAATAAGATTAAAAATAAGAATAAAAATAAGATGAAAAATAAGTATAAAAAAAGAATAAAAATAAGATGAAAAATAAGTATAAAAATAAGAATAAAAATAAGATGAAAAATAAGATGAAAAATAAACATAATAATAAGATGAAAAATAAGATTGAAAAAGTATAAAAATAAGATGAAAAATAGGATGGGAAAAAAAAACATGTAAAATAAGTATAAAAAAAGAATAAAAATAAGATGAAAAATGAGATGAAAAATAAGATAAAAAAAATAAGTTAAAAAATAAGATGAAAAATAAGATAAAAAATAAGCATAAAAATAAGATAAAAAATAAGATAAAAATTAAGATGAAAAATAAGTATAAAAAAGGATGAAAAATAAGTATAAATATAAGATAAAAAATAAGATGAAAAATAAGATAAAAAATAAGAAAAAAAATTACATATAAAGTAAGAATAAAAATAATAATAATAATAAGAATAAAAATACAATAAAAAATAAGAATAAAAATAAGACGAAAAATAAGATGAAAAATAAGATGAAAAATAAGTATAAAAATAAGAATAAAAATAAGATAAAAAATAAGATAAAAAAATAAGATGAAAAATAAGTATAAAAATAAGATAAAAAATAAGTATAAAAATAAGATGAAAAATAAGTATAAAAATCAGATAAAAAATAACATAAAAAATAAGAATAAAAATAAGTATAAAAATAAGAATAAAATAAGATGAAAAATAAGTATTAAAATAAGATATAAAATAAGTATAAAAATAAGATGAAAAATAATATAAAAAATAAGAATAAAAATAAGATAAAAAAATAAGTATAAAAATAAGAATAAAAAATAAGATAAAAAATAAGATGAAAAATAAGATGCAAAATAAGTATAAAAATAAGATAAAAAATAAGATGAAAAATAAGATGATAAATAAGAATAAAAATAAGAATAAAAATAAAAATAAAAATACGATAAAAAATAAGATGAAAAATAAGATGAAAAATAAGAATAAAAATAAGAATAAAATTAAGATAAAAAAATAAGATAAAAATTAAGATGTAAAATAAGTATAAAAATAAGATGAAAAATAAGTATAAAAATAAGAATAAAAATAAGATAAAAAATAAGATGAAAAATAAGATGAAAAATAGGTATTAAAATAAGATAAAAAATAAGTATAACAATAAAATAAAAAATAAGATAAAAAATATGAATAAAAATAAGAATAAAAAAAAGATAAAAAATAAGTATAAAAATAAGATGAAAAATAAGAGAAAAAATGGATGAAAAAGAAGAATAAAAATAAATTTAAAAAATAAGTATAAAAATAAGTATAAAAAAAAGATGAAAAATAAGTATAAAAATAAGATGAAAAATAAGATGAAAAATAAGTATAAAAATAAGCATAAAAAAAAAATGAAAAAAAAGGTAAAAAATAAAATGAAAAATAAGAAAACAAATCAGATAAAAAATAAGTATATAAATAAGAATAAAAATAAGTATAAAAAAAAGAATAAAATAAGATGAAAAATAAGTATTAAAACAAGATACAAAATAAGTATAAAAATAAGATGAAAAATAAGAAAAAAAATTAAGATGAAAAATAAGTATAAAAATAAGAATAAAATAAGATGAAAAATAAGTATAAAAATAAGATGAAAAATAAGGTAAAAAATAAGATAAAAAATAAGAAAAGAAATCAGATAAAAAATAAGTATAAAAAAGGATGAAAAATAAGTATAAATATAAGATAAAAAATAAGACAAAAAATTACATATAAAATAAGAATAAAAATAAGAATAATAATAAAATAAAAATACAATAAAAAATAAGAATTAAAATAAGACGAAAAATAAGATGAAAAATAAGTATAAAAATAAGAATAAAAATAAGATAAAAAATAAGATAAAAAAATAAGATGAAAAATAAGTATAAAAATAAGATAAAAAATAAGTATAAAAATAAGATGAAAAATAAGATGAAAAATCAGATAAATAATAAGATAAAAAATAAGAATAAAAATAAGTATAAAAATAAGAATAAAATAAGATAAAAAATAAGTATTAAAATAAGATACAAAATAAGTATAAAAATAAGAAAAAAATAAGAATAAAAATAAAAATAAAAATACGATAAAAAATAAGAATAAAAATAAGAATAAAATTAAGATAAAAAAATAAGATAAAAATTAAGATGTAAAATAAGTATAAAAATATGATGAAAAAAAGATAAAAAATAAGTATAAAAATAAGATGAAAAATAAGTATAAAAATAAGAATAAAATAAGATGAAAAATAAGTATAAAAATAAGATGAAAAATAAGGTAAAAAATAAGATGAAAAATAAGATGCAAAATAAGTATAAAAATAAGATAAAAAATAAGATGAGAAATAAGAATAAAATTAAGAATAAAAAAAAGATAAAAAATAAGTATAAAAATAAGATGAAAAATAAGAGAAAAAATGGATGAAAAAGAAGAATAAAAATAAATTTAAAAAGAGGATGAAAAATAAGTATAAAAATAAGATGAAAAAATAAGATGAAAAATAAGTATTAAAATAAGATAAAAAATAAGTATAAAAATAAGTATAAAAAAAGATAAAAAATAAGTATAAAAATAAGAATAAAAATAAGATAAAAAATAAGTATAAAAATAAGATAAAAAATAAGTATAAAACTAAGATAACAAATAAGATGACAAATAAGAATAAAAATAAGTATTAAAATAAGATACAAAATAAGTATCAAAATAAGATGAAAAATAAGAAAAAAATAAGAATAAAAATAAGATAAAAAATAAGCATAAAAATAAGAATAAAAAATAAGATAAAAAATAAGATGAAAAATAAGATGCAAAATAAGTATAAAACTAAGATAACAAATAAGATGACAAATAAGAATAAAAATAAGAATAAAAAAAGATGAAATATAAGTATAAAAAAAAGATGAAAAATAAGTATGAAACTAAGATAAAAAATAAGATGACAAATAAGAATAAAAATAAGAATAAAAAAAGATGAAAAATAAGTATAAAAATAAGAAAAAAAATAAGAATAAAAATAAGATGAAAAATACGTTTAAAAATCAGAATAAAAAATAAGATAAAAAATAAGATGAAAAATAAAATGCAAAATAAGTATAAAAATAAGAATAAAAAAAAGATGTAAAATAAGAATAAAAATAAGATGAAAAATAAGTATAAAAATCAGATAAAAAATAAGATAAAAAATAAGAATAAAAATAAGTATAAAAATAAGAATAAAAATAAGATAAAAAATAAGATAAAAAATAAGATGTAAAATAAATATATAAATAAGAATAAAAGTAAGATGAAAAAAAGGATGAAAAAATAAACATAATAATAAAATGAAAAATAAGATTAAAAAAGTATAAAAATAAGATGAAAAATAAGATAAAAAATAAGATGAAAAATATGTATAAAAATAAGATAAAAAAAAGAATAAAAATAAGTATAAAAAAAAGATGAAAAATAAGTATAAAGATAAGAATAAAAATAAGATAAAAAATAAGTATAAAAATAAGATAAAAAATAAGTATAAAAATAAGATAAAAAATAACATAAAAAATAAGATAAAAAATAAGAAAACAAATCAGATAAAAAATAAGATGAAAAATAAGATGAAAAAAGGGTATAAAAATAAGACAAAAAATAAAATGAAAATTAAGATAAAAAATAAGTATAAAAATAAAATGAAAAATAAGTATAAAAATAAGACAAGAAATAAGATTAAAATTAAGATAAAAAATAAGATTAAAAATAAGAATAAAAATAAGATGAAAAATAAGTATAAAAAAAAGAATAAAAATAAGATGAAAAATAAGTATAAAAATAAGATGAAAAATAAGATGAAAAATAAGATGAAAAATAAACATAATAATAAGATGAAAAATAAGATTGAAAAAGTATAAAAATAAGATGAAAAATAGGATGAAAAAAAACATGTAAAATAAGTATAAAAAAAGAATAAAAATAAGATGAAAAATGAGATGAAAAATAAGATAAAAAAATAAGTTAAAAAATAAGATGAAAAATAAGATGAAAAATAAGATAAAAAATAAGCATAAAAATAAGATAAAAAATAAGATGAAAATTAAGATGAAAAATAAGTATAAAAAAGGATGAAAAATAAGTATAAATATAAGATAAAAAATAAGATGAAAAATAAGATAAAAAATAAGACAAAAAATTACATATAAAATAAGAATAAAAATAAGAATAATAATAAGAATAAAAATACAATAAAAAATAAGAATAAAAATAAGACAAAAAATAAGATGAAAAATAAGTATAAAAATAAGAACAAAAATAAGATAAAAAATAAGATAAAAAAATAAGATGAAAAATAAGTATAAAAATAAGATGAAAAATAAGTATAAAAATCAGATAAAAAATAACATAAAAAATAAGAATAAAAATAAGTATAAAAATAAGAATAAAATAAGATGAAAAATAAGTATTAAAATAAGATACAAAATAAGTATAAAAATAAGATGAAAAATAATAAAAAAATAAGAATAAAAATAAGATAAGAAAATAAGTATAAAAATAAGAATAAAAAATAAGATAAAAAATAAGATGAAAAATAAGATGCAAAATAAGTATAAAAATAAGATAAAAAATAAGATGAAAAATAAGATGATAAATAAGAATAAAAATAAGAATAAAAATAAAAATAAAAATACGATAAAAAATAAGATGAAAAATAAGATGAAAAATAAGAATAAAAATAAGAATAAAATTAAGATAAAAAAATAAGATAAAAATTAAGATGTAAAATAAGTATAAAAATAAGATGAAAAATAAGATAAAAAATAAGATGAAAAATAAGATGAAAAATAGGTATTAAAATAAGATAAAAAATAAGTATAACAATAAGATAAAAAATAAGATAAAAAATATGAATAAAAATAAGAATAAAAAAAAGATAAAAAATAAGTATAAAAATAAGATGAAAAATAAGAGAAAAAATGGATGAAAAAGAAGAATAAAAATAAATTTGAAAAATAAGTATAAAAATAAGTATAAAAAAAGATGAAAAATAAGTATAAAAATAAGATGAAAAATAAGATGAAAAGTATAAAACTAAGATAAAAAATAAGATGACAAATAAGAATAAAAATAAGAATAAAAAAAGATGAAAAATAAAAAAAAAATGAAAAATAAGGTAAAAAATAAAATGAAAAATAAGAAAACAAATCAGATAAAAAATAAGTATATAAATAAGAATAAAAATAAGTATAAAAAAAAGAATAAAATAAGATGAAAAATAAGTATTAAAACAAGATACAAAATAAGTATAAAAATAAGATGAAAAATAAGAAAAAAAATTAAGATGAAAAATAAGTATAAAAATAAGAATAAAATAAGATGAAAAATAAGTATAAAAATAAAATGAAAAATAAGGTAAAAAATAAGATAAAAAATAAGAAAAGAAATCAGATAAAAAAATAAGTATAAAAAAGGATGAAAAATAAGTATAAATATAAGATAAAAAATAAGACAAAAAATTACATATAAAATAAGAATAAAAATAAGAATAATAATAAAATAAAAATACAATAAAAAATAAGAATTAAAATAAGACGAAAAATAAGATGAAAAATAAGTATAAAAATAAGAATAAAAATAAGATAAAAAATAAGATAAAAAAATAAGATGAAAAATAAGTATAAAAATAAGATAAAAAATAAGTATAAAAATAAGATGAAAAATAAGATGAAAAATAAGATGAAAAATCAGATAAAAAAATAAGATAAAAAATAAGAATAAAAATAAGTATAAAAATAAGAATAAAATAAGATAAAAAATAAGTATTAAAATAAGATACAAAATAAGTATAAAAATAAGAAAAAAATAAGAATAAAAATAAAAATAAAAATACGATAAAAAATAAGAATAAAAATAAGAATAAAATTAAGATAAAAAAATAAGATAAAAATTAAGATGTAAAATAAGTATAAAAATATGATGAAAAAAAGATAAAAAATAAGTATAAAAATAAGATGAAAAATAAAGATAAAAAATAAGAAAACAAATAAGATGAAAAATAAGTATAAAAATAAGAATAAAATAAGATGAAAAATAAGTATAAAAATAAGATGAAAAATAAGGTAAAAAATAAGATAAAAAATAAGAAAACAAATCAGATAAAAAATAAGTATAAAAATAAGAATAAAAATAAGACTAAAATAAGATGAAAAATAAGTATTAAAATAAGATACAAAATAAGTATCAAAATAAGATGAAAAATAAGAAAAAAATAAGAATAAAAATAAGATAAAAAATAAGTTTAAAAATAAGAATAAAAAATAAGATAAAAAATAAGATGAAAAATAAGATGCAAAATAAGTATAAAAATAAGATAAAAAATAAGATGAGAAATAAGAATAAAATTAAGAATAAAAAAAAGATAAAAAATAAGTATAAAAATAAGATGAAAAATAAGAGAAAAAATGGATGAAAAAGAAGAATAAAAATAAATTTAAAAAGAGGATGAAAAATAAGTATAAAAATAAGATGAAAAAATAAGATGAAAAATAAGTATTAAAATAAGATAAAAAATAAGTATAAAAATAAGTATAAAAAAAGATAAAAAATAAGTATAAAAATAAGAATAAAAATAAGATAAAAAATAAGTATAAAAATAAGATAAAAAATAAGTATAAAACTAAGATAACAAATAAGATGACAAATAAGAATAAAAATAAGTATTAAAATAAGATACAAAATAAGTATCAAAATAAGATGAAAAATAAGAAAAAAATAAGAATAAAAATAAGATAAAAAATAAGCATAAAAATAAGAATAAAAAATAAGATAAAAAATAAGATGAAAAATAAGATGCAAAATAAGTATAAAACTAAGATAACAAATAAGAATAAAAATAAGAATAAAAAAAGATAAAATATAAGTATAAAAAAAAGATGAAAAATAAGTATGAAACTAAGATAAAAAAATAAGATGACAAATAAGAATAAAAATAAGAATAAAAAAAGATGAAAAATAAAAAAAAAATGAAAAATAAGGTAAAAAATAAAATGAAAAATAAGAAAACAAATCAGATAAAAAATAAGTATATAAATAAGAATAAAAATAAGTATAAAAAAAAGAATAAAATAAGATGAAAAATAAGTATTAAAACAAGATACAAAATAAGTATAAAAATAAGATGAAAAATAAGAAAAAAAATTAAGATGAAAAATAAGTATAAAAATAAGAATAAAATAAGATGAAAAATAAGTATAAAATAAAATGAAAAATAAGGTAAAAAATAAGATAAAAAATAAGAAAAGAAATAAGATAAAAAATAAGTATAAAAAAGGATGAAAAATAAGTATAAATATAAGATAAAAAATAAGACAAAAAATTACATATAAAATAAGAATAAAAATAAGAATAATAATAAAATAAAAATACAATAAAAAATAAGAATTAAAATAAGACGAAAAATAAGATGAAAAATAAGTATAAAAATAAGAATAAAAATAAGATAAAAAAATAAGATAAAAAAATAAGATGAAAAATAAGTATAAAAATAAGATAAAAAATAAGTATAAAAATAAGATGAAAAATAAGATGAAAAATAAGATGAAAAATCAGATAAAAAATAAGATAAAAAATAAGAATAAAAATAAGTATAAAAATAAGAATAAAATAAGATAAAAAATAAGTATTAAAATAAGATACAAAATAAGTATAAAAATAAGATGAAAAATAAGAAAAAAATAAGAATAAAAATAAAAATAAAAATACGATAAAAAATAAGAATAAAAATAAGAATAAAATTAAGATAAAAAAATAAGATAAAAATTAAGATGTAAAATAAGTATAAAAATATGATGAAAAAAAGATAAAAAATAAGTATAAAAATAAGATGAAAAATAAAGATTAAAAATAAGAAAACAAATAAGATGATAAATAAGTATAAAAATAAGAATAAAATAAGATGAAAAATAAGTATAAAAATAAGATGAAAAATAAGGTAAAAAATAAGATAAAAAATAAAACAAATCAGATAAAAAATAAGTATAAAAATAAGAATAAAAATAAGACTAAAATAAGATGAAAAATAAGTATTAAAATAAGATACAAAATAAGTATCAAAATAAGATGAAAAATAAGAAAAAAATAAGAATAAAAATAAGATAAAAAATAAGTATAAAAATAAGAATAAAAAATAAGATAAAAAATAAGATGAAAAATAAGATGCAAAATAAGTATAAAAATAAGATAAAAAATAAGATGAGAAATAAGAATAAAATTAAGAATAAAAAAAAGATAAAAAATAAGTATAAAAATAAGATGAAAAATAAGAGAAAAAATGGATGAAAAAGAAGAATAAAAATAAATTTAAAAAGAGGATGAAAAATAAGTATAAAAATAAGATGAAAAAATAAGATGAAAAATAAGTATTAAAATAAGATAAAAAATAAGTATAAAAATAAGTATAAAAAAAGATAAAAAATAAGTATAAAAATAAGAATAAAAATAAGATAAAAAATAAGTATAAAAATAAGATAAAAAATAAGTATAAAACTAAGATAACAAATAAGATGACAAATAAGAATAAAAATAAGAATAAAAAAAGATGAAATATAAGTATAAAAAAAAGATGAAAAATAAGTATGAAACTAAGATAAAAAATAAGATGACAAATAAGAATAAAAATAAGAATAAAAAAAGATGAAAAATAAGTATAAAAATAAGAAAAAAAATAAGAATAAAAATAAGATGAAAAATACGTTTAAAAATAAGAATAAAAAATAAGATAAAAAATAAGATGAAAAATAAAATGCAAAATAAGAAAACAAATCAGATAAAAAATAAGTATATAAATAAGAATAAAAATAAGTATAAAAAAAAGAATAAAATAAGATGAAAAATAAGTATTAAAACAAGATACAAAATAAGTATAAAAATAAGATAAAAAATAAGAAAAAAAATTAAGATGAAAAATAAGTATAAAAATAAGAATAAAATAAGATGAAAAATAAGTATAAAAATAAAATGAAAAATAAGGTAAAAAATAAGATAAAAAATAAGAAAAGAAATCAGATAAAAAAATAAGTATAAAAAAGGATGAAAAATAAGTATAAATATAAGATAAAAAATAAGACAAAAAATTACATATAAAATAAGAATAAAAATAAGAATAATAATAAAATAAAAATACAATAAAAAATAAGAATTAAAATAAGACGAAAAATAAGATGAAAAATAAGTATAAAAATAAGAATAAAAATAAGATAAAAAATAAGATAAAAAAATAACATGAAAAATAAGTATAAAAATAAGATAAAAAATAAGTATAAAAATAAGATGAAAAATAAGATGAAAAATAAGATGAAAAATCAGATAAAAAATAAGATAAAAAATAAGAATAAAAATAAGTATAAAAATAAGAATAAAATAAGATAAAAAATAAGTATTAAAATAAGATACAAAATAAGTATAAAAATAAGAAAAAAATAAGAATAAAAATAAAAATACGATAAAAAATAAGAATAAAAATAAGAATAAAATTAAGATAAAAAAATAAGATAAAAATTAAGATGTAAAATAAGTATAAAAATATGATGAAAAAAAGATAAAAAATAAGTATAAAAATAAGATGAAAAATAAAGATAAAAAATAAGAAAACAAATAAGATGAAAAATAAGTATAAAAATAAGAATAAAATAAGATGAAAAATAAGTATAAAAATAAGATGAAAAATAAGGTAAAAAATAAGATAAAAAATAAGAAAACAAATCAGATAAAAAATAAGTATAAAAATAAGAATAAAAATAAGACTAAAATAAGATGAAAAATAAGTATTAAAATAAGATACAAAATAAGTATCAAAATAAGATGAAAAATAAGAAAAAAATAAGAATAAAAATAAGATAAAAAATAAGTTTAAAAATAAGAATAAAAAATAAGATAAAAAATAAGATGAAAAATAAGATGCAAAATAAGTATAAAAATAAGATAAAAAATAAGATGAGAAATAAGAATAAAATTAAGAATAAAAAAAA
Organism: Mixophyes australis; assembly: GCA_036250195.1. Classification (NCBI taxonomy): domain Eukaryota; kingdom Metazoa; phylum Chordata; class Amphibia; order Anura; family Limnodynastidae; genus Mixophyes; species Mixophyes australis. The sequence goes on along the minus strand of JAVHZZ010000011.1, from coordinate 48,453,107 downwards.
GATAAAAAATAAGTATAAAAATAAGATGAAAAATAAGAGAAAAAATGGATGAAAAAGAAGAATAAAAATAAATTTAAAAAGAGGATAAAAAATAAGCATAAAAATAAGATAAAAAATAAGATGAAAATTAAGATGAAAAATAAGTATAAAAAAGGATGAAAAATAAGTATAAATATAAGATAAAAAATAAGATGAAAAATAAGATAAAAAATAAGACAAAAAATTACATATAAAATAAGAATAAAAATAAGAATAATAATAAGAATAAAAATACAATAAAAAATAAGAATAAAAATAAGACAAAAAATAAGATGAAAAATAAGTATAAAAATAAGAACAAAAATAAGATAAAAAATAAGATAAAAAAATAAGATGAAAAATAAGTATAAAAATAAGATGAAAAATAAGTATAAAAATCAGATAAAAAATAACATAAAAAATAAGAATAAAAATAAGTATAAAAATAAGAATAAAATAAGATGAAAAATAAGTATTAAAATAAGATACAAAATAAGTATAAAAATAAGATGAAAAATAATAAAAAAATAAGAATAAAAATAAGATAAGAAAATAAGTATAAAAATAAGAATAAAAAATAAGATAAAAAATAAGATGAAAAATAAGATGCAAAATAAGTATAAAAATAAGATAAAAAATAAGATGAAAAATAAGATGATAAATAAGAATAAAAATAAGAATAAAAATAAAAATAAAAATACGATAAAAAATAAGATGAAAAATAAGATGAAAAATAAGAATAAAAATAAGAATAAAATTAAGATAAAAAAATAAGATAAAAATTAAGATGTAAAATAAGTATAAAAATAAGATGAAAAATAAGATAAAAAATAAGATGAAAAATAAGATGAAAAATAGGTATTAAAATAAGATAAAAAATAAGTATAACAATAAGATAAAAAATAAGATAAAAAATATGAATAAAAATAAGAATAAAAAAAAGATAAAAAATAAGTATAAAAATAAGATGAAAAATAAGAGAAAAAATGGATGAAAAAGAAGAATAAAAATAAATTTGAAAAATAAGTATAAAAATAAGTATAAAAAAAGATGAAAAATAAGTATAAAAATAAGATGAAAAATAAGATGAAAAATAAGTATAAAACTAAGATAAAAAATAAGATGACAAATAAGAATAAAAATAAGAATAAAAAAAGATGAAAAATAAAAAAAAAATGAAAAATAAGGTAAAAAATAAAATGAAAAATAAGAAAACAAATCAGATAAAAAATAAGTATATAAATAAGAATAAAAATAAGTATAAAAAAAAGAATAAAATAAGATGAAAAATAAGTATTAAAACAAGATACAAAATAAGTATAAAAATAAGATGAAAAATAAGAAAAAAAATTAAGATGAAAAATAAGTATAAAAATAAGAATAAAATAAGATGAAAAATAAGTATAAAAATAAAATGAAAAATAAGGTAAAAAATAAGATAAAAAATAAGAAAAGAAATCAGATAAAAAAATAAGTATAAAAAAGGATGAAAAATAAGTATAAATATAAGATAAAAAATAAGACAAAAAATTACATATAAAATAAGAATAAAAATAAGAATAATAATAAAATAAAAATACAATAAAAAATAAGAATTAAAATAAGACGAAAAATAAGATGAAAAATAAGTATAAAAATAAGAATAAAAATAAGATAAAAAATAAGATAAAAAAATAAGATGAAAAATAAGTATAAAAATAAGATAAAAAATAAGTATAAAAATAAGATGAAAAATAAGATGAAAAATAAGATGAAAAATCAGATAAAAAAATAAGATAAAAAATAAGAATAAAAATAAGTATAAAAATAAGAATAAAATAAGATAAAAAATAAGTATTAAAATAAGATACAAAATAAGTATAAAAATAAGAAAAAAATAAGAATAAAAATAAAAATAAAAATACGATAAAAAATAAGAATAAAAATAAGAATAAAATTAAGATAAAAAAATAAGATAAAAATTAAGATGTAAAATAAGTATAAAAATATGATGAAAAAAAGATAAAAAATAAGTATAAAAATAAGATGAAAAATAAAGATAAAAAATAAGAAAACAAATAAGATGAAAAATAAGTATAAAAATAAGAATAAAATAAGATGAAAAATAAGTATAAAAATAAGATGAAAAATAAGGTAAAAAATAAGATAAAAAATAAGAAAACAAATCAGATAAAAAATAAGTATAAAAATAAGAATAAAAATAAGACTAAAATAAGATGAAAAATAAGTATTAAAATAAGATACAAAATAAGTATCAAAATAAGATGAAAAATAAGAAAAAAATAAGAATAAAAATAAGATAAAAAATAAGTTTAAAAATAAGAATAAAAAATAAGATAAAAAATAAGATGAAAAATAAGATGCAAAATAAGTATAAAAATAAGATAAAAAATAAGATGAGAAATAAGAATAAAATTAAGAATAAAAAAAAGATAAAAAATAAGTATAAAAATAAGATGAAAAATAAGAGAAAAAATGGATGAAAAAGAAGAATAAAAATAAATTTAAAAAGAGGATGAAAAATAAGTATAAAAATAAGATGAAAAAATAAGATGAAAAATAAGTATTAAAATAAGATAAAAAATAAGTATAAAAATAAGTATAAAAAAAGATAAAAAATAAGTATAAAAATAAGAATAAAAATAAGATAAAAAATAAGTATAAAAATAAGATAAAAAATAAGTATAAAACTAAGATAACAAATAAGATGACAAATAAGAATAAAAATAAGTATTAAAATAAGATACAAAATAAGTATCAAAATAAGATGAAAAATAAGAAAAAAATAAGAATAAAAATAAGATAAAAAATAAGCATAAAAATAAGAATAAAAAATAAGATAAAAAATAAGATGAAAAATAAGATGCAAAATAAGTATAAAACTAAGATAACAAATAAGAATAAAAATAAGAATAAAAAAAGATAAAATATAAGTATAAAAAAAAGATGAAAAATAAGTATGAAACTAAGATAAAAAAATAAGATGACAAATAAGAATAAAAATAAGAATAAAAAAAGATGAAAAATAAAAAAAAAATGAAAAATAAGAAAACAAATCAGATAAAAAATAAGTATATAAATAAGAATAAAAATAAGTATAAAAAAAAGAATAAAATAAGATGAAAAATAAGTATTAAAACAAGATACAAAATAAGTATAAAAATAAGATGAAAAATAAGAAAAAAAATTAAGATGAAAAATAAGTATAAAAATAAGAATAAAATAAGATGAAAAATAAGTATAAAAATAAAATGAAAAATAAGGTAAAAAATAAGATAAAAAATAAGAAAAGAAATCAGATAAAAAAATAAGTATAAAAAAGGATGAAAAATAAGTATAAATATAAGATAAAAAATAAGACAAAAAATTACATATAAAATAAGAATAAAAATAAGAATAATAATAAAATAAAAATACAATAAAAAATAAGAATTAAAATAAGACGAAAAATAAGATGAAAAATAAGTATAAAAATAAGAATAAAAATAAGATAAAAAATAAGATAAAAAAATAACATGAAAAATAAGTATAAAAATAAGATAAAAAATAAGTATAAAAATAAGATGAAAAATAAGATGAAAAATAAGATGAAAAATCAGATAAAAAATAAGATAAAAAATAAGAATAAAAATAAGTATAAAAATAAGAATAAAATAAGATAAAAAATAAGTATTAAAATAAGATACAAAATAAGTATAAAAATAAGAAAAAAATAAGAATAAAAATAAAAATAAAAATACGATAAAAAATAAGAATAAAAATAAGAATAAAATTAAGATAAAAAAATAAGATAAAAATTAAGATGTAAAATAAGTATAAAAATATGATGAAAAAAAGATAAAAAATAAGTATAAAAATAAGATAAAAAATAAAGATAAAAAATAAGAAAACAAATAAGATGAAAAATAAGTATAAAAATAAGAATAAAATAAGATGAAAAATAAGTATAAAAATAAGATGAAAAATAAGGTAAAAAATAAGATAAAAAATAAGAAAACAAATCAGATAAAAAATAAGTATAAAAATAAGAATAAAAATAAGACTAAAATAAGATGAAAAATAAGTATTAAAATAAGATACAAAATAAGTATCAAAATAAGATGAAAAATAAGAAAAAAATAAGAATAAAAATAAGATAAAAAATAAGTTTAAAAATAAGAATAAAAAATAAGATAAAAAATAAGATGAAAAATAAGATGCAAAATAAGTATAAAAATAAGATAAAAAATAAGATGAGAAATAAGAATAAAATTAAGAATAAAAAAAAGATAAAAAATAAGTATAAAAATAAGATGAAAAATAAGAGAAAAAATGGATGAAAAAGAAGAATAAAAATAAATTTAAAAAGAGGATGAAAAATAAGTATAAAAATAAGATGAAAAAATAAGATGAAAAATAAGTATTAAAATAAGATAAAAAATAAGTATAAAAATAAGTATAAAAAAAGATAAAAAATAAGTATAAAAATAAGAATAAAAATAAGATAAAAAATAAGTATAAAAATAAGATAAAAAATAAGTATAAAACTAAGATAACAAATAAGATGACAAATAAGAATAAAAATAAGTATTAAAATAAGATACAAAATAAGTATCAAAATAAGATGAAAAATAAGAAAAAAATAAGAATAAAAATAAGATAAAAAATAAGCATAAAAATAAGAATAAAAAATAAGATAAAAAATAAGATGAAAAATAAGATGCAAAATAAGTATAAAACTAAGATAACAAATAAGAATAAAAATAAGAATAAAAAAAGATAAAATATAAGTATAAAAAAAGATGAAAAATAAGTATGAAACTAAGATAAAAAATAAGATGACAAATAAGAATAAAAATAAGAATAAAAAAAGATGAAAAATAAAAAAAAAATGAAAAATAAGGTAAAAAATAAAATGAAAAATAAGAAAACAAATCAGATAAAAAATAAGTATATAAATAAGAATAAAAATAAGTATAAAAAAAAGAATAAAATAAGATGAAAAATAAGTATTAAAACAAGATACAAAATAAGTATAAAAATAAGATGAAAAATAAGAAAAAAAATTAAGATGAAAAATAAGTATAAAAATAAGAATAAAATAAGATGAAAAATAAGTATAAAATAAAATGAAAAATAAGGTAAAAAATAAGATAAAAAATAAGAAAAGAAATCAGATAAAAAATAAGTATAAAAAAGGATGAAAAATAAGTATAAATATAAGATAAAAAATAAGACAAAAAATTACATATAAAATAAGAATAAAAATAAGAATAATAATAAAATAAAAATACAATAAAAAATAAGAATTAAAATAAGACGAAAAATAAGATGAAAAATAAGTATAAAAATAAGAATAAAAATAAGATAAAAAATAAGATAAAAAAATAAGATGAAAAATAAGTATAAAAATAAGATAAAAAATAAGTATAAAAATAAGATGAAAAATAAGATGAAAAATAAGATGAAAAATCAGATAAAAAATAAGATAAAAAATAAGAATAAAAATAAGTATAAAAATAAGAATAAAATAAGATAAAAAATAAGTATTAAAATAAGATACAAAATAAGTATAAAAATAAGATGAAAAATAAGAAAAAAATAAGAATAAAAATAAAAATAAAAATACGATAAAAAATAAGAATAAAAATAAGAATAAAATTAAGATAAAAAAATAAGATAAAAATTAAGATGTAAAATAAGTATAAAAATATGATGAAAAAAAGATAAAAAATAAGTATAAAAATAAGATGAAAAATAAAGATTAAAAATAAGAAAACAAATAAGATGATAAATAAGTATAAAAATAAGAATAAAATAAGATGAAAAATAAGTATAAAAATAAGATGAAAAATAAGGTAAAAAATAAGATAAAAAATAAAACAAATCAGATAAAAAATAAGTATAAAAATAAGAATAAAAATAAGACTAAAATAAGATGAAAAATAAGTATTAAAATAAGATACAAAATAAGTATCAAAATAAGATGAAAAATAAGAAAAAAATAAGAATAAAAATAAGATAAAAAATAAGTATAAAAATAAGAATAAAAAATAAGATAAAAAATAAGATGAAAAATAAGATGCAAAATAAGTATAAAAATAAGATAAAAAATAAGATGAGAAATAAGAATAAAATTAAGAATAAAAAAAAGATAAAAAATAAGTATAAAAATAAGATGAAAAATAAGAGAAAAAATGGATGAAAAAGAAGAATAAAAATAAATTTAAAAAGAGGATGAAAAATAAGTATAAAAATAAGATGAAAAAATAAGATGAAAAATAAGTATTAAAATAAGATAAAAAATAAGTATAAAAATAAGTATAAAAAAAGATAAAAAATAAGAATAAAAATAAGAATAAAAATAAGATAAAAAATAAGTATAAAAATAAGATAAAAAATAAGTATAAAACTAAGATAACAAATAAGATGACAAATAAGAATAAAAATAAGAATAAAAAAAGATGAAATATAAGTATAAAAAAAAGATGAAAAATAAGTATGAAACTAAGATAAAAAATAAGATGACAAATAAGAATAAAAATAAGAATAAAAAAAGATGAAAAATAAGTATAAAAATAAGAAAAAAAATAAGAATAAAAATAAGATGAAAAATACGTTTAAAAATAAGAATAAAAAATAAGATAAAAAATAAGATGAAAAATAAAATGCAAAATAAGTATAAAAATAAGAATAAAAAAAAGATGTAAAATAAGAATAAAAATAAGATGAAAAATAAGTATAAAAATCAGATAAAAAATAAGATAAAAAATAAGAATAAAAATAAGTATAAAAATAAGAATAAAAATAAGATAAAAAATAAGATAAAAAATAAGATGTAAAATAAATATATAAATAAGAATAAAAGTAAGATGAAAAAAAGGATGAAAAAATAAACATAATAATAAAATGAAAAATAAGATTAAAAAAGTATAAAAATAAGATGAAAAATAAGATAAAAAATAAGATGAAAAATATGTATAAAAATAAGATAAAAAAAAGAATAAAAATAAGTATAAAAAAAAGATGAAAAATAAGTATAAAGATAAGAATAAAAATAAGATAAAAAATAAGTATAAAAATAAGAATAAAAAATAAGATAAAAAATAAGATGAAAAATAAGATAAAAAATAAGAAAACAAATCAGATAAAAAATAAGATGAAAAATAAGATGAAAAAAGGGTATAAAAATAAGACAAAAAATAAAATGAAAATTAAGATAAAAAATAAGTATAAAAATAAAATGAAAAATAAGTATAAAAATAAGACAAGAAATAAGATTAAAATTAAGATAAAAAATAAGATTAAAAATAAGAATAAAAATAAGATGAAAAATAAGTATAAAAAAAAGAATAAAAATAAGATGAAAAATAAGTATAAAAATAAGAATAAAAATAAGATGAAAAATAAGATGAAAAATAAACATAATAATAAGATGAAAAATAAGATTGAAAAAGTATAAAAATAAGATGAAAAATAGGATAAAAAAACATGTAAAATAAGTATAAAAAAAGAATAAAAATAAGATGAAAAATGAGATGAAAAATAAGATAAAAAAAATAAGTTAAAAAATAAGATGAAAAATAAGATGAAAAATAAGATAAAAAATAAGCATAAAAATAAGATAAAAAATAAGATGAAAATTAAGATGAAAAATAAGTATAAAAAAGGATGAAAAATAAGTATAAATATAAGATAAAAAATAAGATGAAAAATAAGATAAAAAAATAAGACAAAAAATTACATATAAAATAAGAATAAAAATAAGAATAATAATAAGAATAAAAATACAATAAAAAATAAGAATAAAAATAAGACGAAAAATAAGATGAAAAATAAGTATAAAAATAAGAATAAAAATAAGATAAAAAATAAGATAAAAAAATAAGATGAAAAATAAGTATAAAAATAAGATGAAAAATAAGTATAAAAATCAGATAAAAAATAACATAAAAATCAGATAAAAAATAACATAAAAAATAAGAATAAAAATAAGTATAAAAATAAGAATAAAATAAGATGAAAAATAAGTATTAAAATAAGATACAAAATAAGTATAAAAATAAGATGAAAAATAATAAAAAAATAAGAATAAAAATAAGATAAAAAAATAAGTATAAAAATAAGAATAAAAAATAAGATAAAAAATAAGATGAAAAATAAGATGCAAAATAAGTATAAAAATAAGACAAAAAATAAGATGAAAAATAAGATGATAAATAAGAATAAAAATAAGAATAAAAATAAAAATAAAAATACGATAAAAAATAAGATGAAAAATAAGATGAAAAATAAGAATAAAAATAAGAATAAAATTAAGATAAAAAAATAAGATAAAATTAAGATGTAAAATAAGTATAAAAATAAGATGAAAAATAAGTATAAAAATAAGAATAAAAATAAGATAAAAAATAAGATGAAAAATAAGATGAAAAATAGGTATTAAAATAAGATAAAAAATAAGTATAGCAATAAGATAAAAAATAAGATAAAAAATATGAATAAAAATAAGAATAAAAAAAAGATAAAAAATAAGTATAAAAATAAGATGAAAAAATAATTATTAAAATAAGATAAAAAATAAGTATAAAAATAAGTATAAAAAAAAAAGAAAAATAAGTATAAAAATAAGATGAAAAATAAGATGCAAAATAAGAATAAAAATAAGATGAAAAAAAGATGAAAAATAAAAATAAAAAAAAGATGAAAAATAAGATAAAAATAAGACAAAAAATTACATATAAAATAAGAATAAAAATAAGAATAAAAATAAGATAAAAAATAAGATGAAAAATAAGTATTAAATAAGAATAAAAATAAGATAAAAAATAAAATAAAAAAATAAGATAAAAAATAAGTATAAAAATAAGATAAAAATAAAGTATAAAAATAAGATGAAAAATAAGATGAAAAATAAGATGAAAAATTAGATAAAAAAATAAGATAAAAAATAAGAATAAAAATAAATATAAAAATAAGAATAAAATAAGATACAAAATAAGTATAAAAATAAGATGAAAAATAAGAAACAAAATAAGAATAAAAATAAAAATACAATAAAAAATAAGAATAAAAATAAGATGATAAATAAGATAAAAAATAAGTATAAAAATAAGATGAAAAATAAGTATAAAAATAAGAATAAAATTAAGATAAAAAATAAGATAAAAATTAAGATGTAAAATAAGTATAATATGATGAAAAAAAGATAAAAAATAAGTATAAAAATCAGATAAAAAATAAGTATAAAAATAAGAATTAAAAGAATAAAAATAAGTATAAAAATAAGAATAAAAATAAGATGAAAAATAAGAATAAAAATAAGAATAAAAATAAAAATAAAAATACGATAAAAAATAAGAATAAAAATAAAATAAAAAATAAGTATAAAAATAAGACAAAAAAATAAGATTAAAATTAAGATAAAAAATAAGTATAAAAATAAGATGAAAAATAAGATAAAAAATAAGTATAAAAATAAGATGAAAAATAAGAATAAAATTAAAATAAAAAAATAAGATGAAAAATAAGATGAAAAATAAGTATAAAAATAAGATAAAAAATAAGATGAAAATAAGATGAAAAATAAGATGAAAAATAATAATAAAAATAAGATAAAAAAATAAGAATAACAATAAGAATAAAAATAAGTTAAAAAAGAAATATAATAATAAGAATATAAATAAGAACAAATAAGAAAAAATTATAAGAATAAAAATAAGATGAAAAATAAGTATAAACATAAGAATAATAATAAAAATAAAAATAAGATGAAAAATAAGTATAAAAATAAGAATAAAAATAGGATAAAAAATAAGATGAAAAATAAGAATAAAAATAATAATAAAAATAAGATGAAAAATAACATGAAAAAGAAGTATAAAAATAAGAGTATAACTAAGATGAAAAATAAGTATAAAAATAAGACAAAAAGTAAGATGAAAAATAAGTATAAAAATAAGATGAAAAAAAGATAAAAAATAAGTATAAAAATAAGATAAAAAATAAGATGACAAATAGGAATAAAAATAAGAATAAAAATAAAGATAAAAATACAATAAAAAATAAAAATAAAAATACGATAAAAAAAGTATAAAAATAAGATGAAAAATAAGATAAGAAATAAGATGAAAAATAAGTATAAAAATCAGATAAAAAATAAGACAAAAAATAAGATGAAAATTAAGATAAAAAATAAGTATAAAAATAAGATAAAAAAGAGTATAAAAAAAAGATGAAAAATAAGTATAAAAATAAGATAAAAATAAGTATAAAACTAAGATAAAAAATAAGATGAAAAATAAGTATAAAAATAAGATGAAACAAAAGAAAAAAAATAAGATAAAAAATAAGATTAAAAAAAGATGAAAAATAAGTATAAAAATAAGAATAAAAATAAGATGAAAAATAAGAATAAAAATAAGAATAAAAATAAAAATAAAAATACGATAAAAAATAAGAATAAAAATAAAATAAAAAATAAGTATAAAAATAAGACAAAAAAATAAGATTAAAATTAAGATAAAAAATAAGTATAAAAATAAGATGAAAAATAAGATAAAAAATAAGTATAAAAATAAGATGAAAAATAAGAATAAAATTAAAATAAAAAAATAAGATGAAAAATAAGATGAAAAATAAGTATAAAAATAAGATGAAAAAAGTATAAAAATAAGATAAAAAATAAGATGACAAATAGGAATAGAAATAAGAATAAAAATAAAAATAAAAATACGATAAAAAATAAAAATAAAAATACGATAAAAAATAAGATGAAAAATAAGAATAAAAATAAGATAAAAAATAAGATGAAAAATAAGATGAAAAATAAGATAAAAAATAAGAATAACAATAAGAATAAAAATAAGTTAAAAAAGAAATATAATAATAAGAATATAAATAAGAACAAATAAGATAAAATAATAAGAATAAAAATAAGATGAAAAATAAGTATAAACATAAGAATAATAATAAAAATAAAAATAAGATGAAAAATAAGTATAAAAATAAGAATGAAAATAGGATAAAAAATAAGATGAAAAATAAGAATAAAAATAATAATAAAAATAAGATAAAAAATAACATGAAAAAGAAGTATAAAAATAAGATGATAACTAAGATGAAAAATAAGTATAAAAATAAGTTGAAAAATAAGATGAAAAAATTAGTATAAAAATAAGATGTAAAATAAGTATAAAAATAAGAATTAAAAGAATAAAAATAAGTATAAAAATAAGAATAAAAATAAGATGAAAAATAAGAATAAAAATAAGAATAAAAATAAAAATAAAAATACGATAAAAAATAAGAATAAAAATAAAATAAAAAATAAGTATAAAAATAAGACAAAAAAATAAGATTAAAATTAAGATAAAAAATAAGTATAAAAATAAGATGAAAAATAAGATAAAAAATAAGTATAAAAATAAGATGAAAAATAAGAATAAAATTAAAATAAAAAAATAAGATGAAAAATAAGATGATAAAGATAAAAAAAGTATAAAAATAAGATAAAAAATAAGATAAGAAATAAGATGAAAAATAAGTATAAAAATCAGATAAAAAATAAGACAAAAAATAAGATGAAAATTAAGATAAAAAATAAGTATAAAAATAAGATAAAAAAAGAGTATAAAAATAAGATGAAAAATAAGTATAAAAATAAGATAAAAAATAAGATGAAAATAAGATGAAAAATAAGATGAAAAATAATAATAAAAATAAGATAAAAAAATAAGAATAACAATAAGAATAAAAATAAGTTAAAAAAGAAATATAATAATAAGAATATAAATAAGAACAAATAAGATAAAATTATAAGAATAAAAATAAGATGAAAAATAAGTATAAATATAAGAATAATAATAAAAATAAAAATAAGATGAAAAATAAGTATAAAAATAAGAATGAAAATAGGATAAAAAATAAGATGAAAAATAAGAATAAAAATAATAATAAAAATAAGATGAAAAATAACATGAAAAAGAAGTATAAAAATAAGAGTATAACTAAGATGAAAAATAAGTATAAAAATAAGATAAAAAATAAGATGAAAAAATTAGTATAAAAATAAGATGTAAAATAAGTATAAAAATAAGAATAAAAATAAGATGAAAAATAAGACAAAAAGTAAGATGAAAAATAAGTATAAAAATAAGATGAAAAAAAGATAAAAAATAAGTATAAAAATAAGATAAAAAATAAGATGACAAATAGGAATAAAAATAAGAATAAAAATAAAGATAAAAATACAATAAAAAATAAAAATAAAAATACGATAAAAAAAGTATAAAAATAAGATGAAAAATAAGATAAGAAATAAGATGAAAAATAAGTATAAAAATCAGATAAAAAATAAGACAAAAAATAAGATGAAAATTAAGATAAAAAATAAGTATAAAAATAAGATAAAAATAAGTATAAAACTAAGATAAAAAATAAGATGAAAAATAAGTATAAAAATAAGATGAAACAAAAGAAAAAAATAAGATAAAAAATAAGATTAAAAAAAGATGAAAAATAAGTATAAAAATAAGAATAAAAATACAATGAAAAAAGTATAAAAATAAGATAAAAAATAAGATGACAAATAGGAATAGAAATAAGAATAAAAATAAAAATAAAAATACGATAAAAAATAAAAATAAAAATACGATAAAAAATAAGATGAAAAATAAGAATAAAAATAAGATAAAAAATAAGATGAAAAATAAGATGAAAAATAAGATAAAAAATAAGAATAACAATAAGAATAAAAATAAGTTAAAAAAGAAATATAATAATAAGAATATAAATAAGAACAAATAAGATAAAATAATAAGAATAAAAATAAGATGAAAAATAAGTATAAACATAAGAATAATAATAAAAATAAAAATAAAAATAAGATGAAAAATAAGTATAAAAATAAGAATGAAAATAGGATAAAAAATAAGATGAAAAATAAGAATAAAAATAATAATAAAAATAAGATAAAAAATAACATGAAAAAGAAGTATAAAAATAAGATGATAACTAAGATGAAAAATAAGTATAAAAATAAGTTGAAAAATAAGATGAAAAAATTAGTATAAAAATAAGATGTAAAATAAGTATAAAAATAAGAATAAAAATAAGATGAAAAATAAGTATAAAAATAAGATCAGAAATAACATGAAAATTAAGATGAAAAATAAGAATTAAAAAATAAGTATAAAAATAAGATGAAAAATAAGATAAAAAATAAGATGAAAAATAAGATTAAAAATAAAAATAAAAATAAGATGAAAAATAAGAATAACAATAAGAATAAAAATAAGTTAAAAAATAAATATAATAATAAGAATATAAATAAAAACAAATAAGATAAAAAATAAGATGAAAAATAAGTATAAACATAAGAATAATAATAATAAAAATAAAAATAAAAAAAAGATGAAAAATAAGTATAAAAATAAGATAAAAAATAAGTATAAAACTAAGATAAAAAATAAGATGAAAAATAAGATGAAAAATAAGTATAAAAATAAGATGAAACAAAAGAAAAAAATAAGATAAAAAATAAGATTAAAAAAAGATGAAAAATAAGTATAAAAATAAGAATAAAAATACAATGAAAAAAGTATAAAAATAAGATAAAAAATAAGATGACAAATAGGAATAGAAATAAGAATAAAAATAAAAATAAAAATACGATAAAAAATAAAAATAAAAATACGATAAAAAATAAGATGAAAAATAAGAATAAAAATAAGATAAAAAATAAGATGAAAATAAGATGAAAAATAAGATGAAAAATAAGAATAACAATAAGAATAAAAATAAGTTAAAAAAGAAATATAATAATAAGAATATAAATAAGAACAAATAAGATAAAATAATAAGAATAAAAATAAGATGAAAAATAAGTATAAACATAAGAATAATAATAAAAATAAAAATAAGATGAAAAATAAGTATAAAAATATGAATGAAAATAGGATAAAAAATAAGATGAAAAATAAGAATAAAAATAATAATAAAAATAAGATGAAAAATAACATGAAAAAGAAGTATAAAAATAAGATGATAACTAAGATGAAAAATAAGTATAAAAATAAGTTGAAAAATAAGATGAAAAAATTAGTATAAAAATAAGATGTAAAATAAGTATAAAATAAGAATAAAAATAAGATGAAAAATAAGTATAAAAATAAGATCAGAAATAACATGAAAATTAAGATGAAAAATAAGAATTAAAAAATAAGTATAAAAATAAGATGAAAAATAAGATAAAAAATAAGATGAAAAATAAGATTAAAAATAAGAATAATAATAAGAATAAAAAATAAGAATAAAAATAAGATGAAAAATAAGATAAAAAAATAACTGTAAAAATAAGATGAAAAATAAGATGAAAATTAAGATAAAAAATTAGATAAAAAATAAGAATAAAAATAAAAATAAGATGAAAAATAAGAATAACAATAAGAATAAAAATAAGTTAAAAAATAAATATAATAATAAGAATATAAATAAAAACAAATAAGATAAAAAATAAGATGAAAAATAAGTATAAACATAAGAATAATAATAATAAAAATAAAAATAAGATGAAAAATAAGTATAAAAATAAGAATAAAAATAAGAATGAAAATAAGATAAAAAATAAGATGAAAAATAAGAATAAAAATAGGAATAAAAATAAGAATACAAATAAGATAAAAAATAAGATGAAAAATAAGAATAAAAAAAGTTAAAAAATAAGTTAAAAAATAACGTGTCAATTGCGCTCGAAATTGAGTAGACATTGCTGTGTTCACAGCTGTATATTATGACTTGGTTCTGGGAATGCACAGAGTGATTTTGCGTACGATATGCACATAATCGGCAGATATATGCCTTGATGAATCAGGCCCAACATTTCTGTCTCTCCTGAGAAGTGAAACTTTTTTTTTCTTTTCTATTCAACAAGCTGACCTAATTCTAACCAAAAAATTCTACCAAAACTTTAAGGGACAAATATCCATCTTAGTCAACAATGCTGAAAGGCAAGAAAACTCATTATAAGGGTTTCTGTGATTATTTTGCAGGGATATCATAGCCCGAAACTTGTCCAACGAGACCAAACTCCCCTCAGAGGTCAGAGTAGACAGACTCCAATGAAGAAGACTTAACCCCTATCACCCAGAGTGATTTCCTTTAAAAAATCAGAGAGATGAAAGACCTAAGATCATCCATACGCGCAGCCACTATCTTCCAGAAAATTAGAGCAACCAGAGGTGGACTTAACCTTCTCATGTCAAACTAAGGGGCCAACAAACAAATTAAGGTGTTTGAGACAAACCTTTTTATAAGTTGATAACTTATTAGCTTCCAAGCTACATGCCAAAGTTTCTTCTCACAATCTTTTAGCAATCATAGAAACAAGGAAAACCTTGAATATGACTCCCAAAAGATTAGATCACATTTTAACTATTACTACCAAAGGAATCCCAGACATATATAATAGAAAAGTTTCTGAATGAGGCAAATCTCTCCATACTCACCACGGAGATTGTGAACCAGCTTAATGGTGAAATCACTGATGGAGATATTATCCAAGTCATCAAAGTGAAAAAATCTGGCAAGCCAAAGGCCCAGAAGGATTCTTGGGACCTTATTACAATAAATTTGTAAACATCCTTCTCATTCACCTATACATTCTCTTCAATTCTGTTCTGGTTGGGGCCCCTTGGTCTGGTGAAGCATTAGAGGTTTTTGACAGGATGTCATTGCAATGTATGATACAAACCCTGCAACATTTTGGCCTGTCTAGAAACTTTCTCATGATAGTCAAGACTCTTTTACACTTGCCTTTCTGTTAGAATAATGGTCAATGATACCCCCTTAAACACTGTCTTTATTAAAAATTGCCAGGTTGCCCATTATCCACCTTAATAGTCGCTTTGGTAATTGAACTTTCGATGGCATCCAATAGAACCTCTCTAAAATTTTGAGGTGTGGAGGTGAGGATCTTAGAAAATAACATTTCACTCTTTGCCAATGATATTTTATTAAACCTCCAGCACCTAACACATACCTCCCTAATCTTTTCAAAACTACAACAAATTGTTAGGTTATAAAATGAACTATTCAAAGTCCGAGGAGAACCTTCTGAACATCCTCCGTCCCGAGCGACAAAGCTTTGCTTCTCACTTCAACTTCAAATGGCAGTAAAAGATCAAGTATTTGGGGGTCTATATATTATGCACTGCTACGAGTCTCTGTTTTCCAAATAATTACTTGCCCCCCTCTCTAGGATCAAATTGTATCATTACTCTTGGAGACACATCATAATTTCATAGCTGGACAGAGTCATTGCATTAAAATTAATATCCTCCCCAAAATCTTTACTTACACCCCTTCTTAGAATTTGTAGCCATTCAAAACTGCTTCTCTAACTTTGTATGGAATAAGAAACCACTTATGCCTAAAGTCAAATTACAGCCTCCTTTCCTCCTACCTAACTACCCCTAACTCTATGTCCAATATTTGGGGGCTCTCCAATTAACACAGCAAAATGTTATCAAATAATTTATTACCCTGTGTTTTCCAGCCGTGACCTGAGAGTCAATTCACAATCGACTTACCTCTCCATACTCACACTATGTGACAATCCTGAGTTTCTCCTGGGTATCTCCCAGCACTACTCTCAACCCTGAATTCAGACAGATATATGCTTAGCCTATGACCTCTCTGACAGAAGTTACTGGTTGACTTTTGATGGCTTACAAATTAAGCACCCTGAACTCTCGCAACAACTCTTAAATTTCATACAATTGAGACACTTCTTGAGCTCTATCCAAGAGACACAGAAGTGTCTCTTTTTCTTAACTAAGAAAAACTTTGTATCTCCTCCCTCCTGAAAAGTGGTATGATATACTATTGGACAACATCTTGGAGTCCAAAACAGACAGAAGCAGGAAAGAGATCTAGGTTTCCCTACTGATGAGGACTGCTGGAAAGCAATCAGGGAAAAGATATTGGCTAGCTCAATTTCAACTCTGATTACAACAAAATTCCTACAAAGTTTATTACAGGTTACACTACACCACTGACAAATTTGTTGCAATGTTCCCCTCTACCACTCAAAATTGTTGGATGGAATGTGATCAGAGAGGACTGTACTGGTATATTTGGTGGACCTGGCCAAAACTTTTATCTTACTTGCAAAAGATTCAGGATCTTATGGTCCCACTTCTGCCATGTTCTGACAGTAATAACCCCCTGGTCCTTCCTACTGTACTCTTCGCTACAAGATTCAGGCAAAACCTCTGCCAAACTAGCCTCCCACATCCCGACGGCTATGAATCTGAATCTTGTTAAATAATGAAAAAGAATCACTAAGTTAACCCACTAGAATATGCGGTCCTCGGAGCCTATACTACAGAAACATTATTTAGCCCACAATGGGAGATTTTTGAAATGGCCAAATCTTCCCCATTCTGTCACCAATAAACTATGGGACCCCTCAACAGCATAGTTCTTTCAAATGATGTGTGCCTTTAGCAGTTATTGTCTGGTGATCACCAGACAATACCACTCTATGTTACAGAAAGTGTTAAAAAGTCCAGAGAAGAGTGAAAGGTTATATTACCCAGATCTCCCCATCCTCCTCCTTGTGCTTGCTCTTAGTGTGGGGGAAATGTGGAACTGCTCTATCACATCTACTTTGTGAAACAGATAAACTACTAAGTGCCAAATTTCAATGAAGCAAGTAAAGAGAGATAGAACTATTAAACAATAACCTTAAATTTTATGGACCTGATTCAGAGTGAGATCTGCTCCCAATTGCATAGCGAATATGTGTGTTTTTCGCACTGTGCATGCTCAGAAAGTGAATGTATGCACCTACGGCTATTCAGACCTGCAAATTTTTGTAACTCTCGACTCTTATACCTGAAGAGGCGTGGTGGAGGAGGGAAGGAGTGTTCTAACGTAGGCAATGTACAGTAAGCATTTGTTCGTGCAAGTGCATGCGTATTCAGACTGGGACGTAAGCACAGACACGGCTGAAAAAGCTATTTTAGTTGTGAGTAGTCAGGGGCAGGTATAAGTAGCGTATTATGATGAACAACCAAACTAGCAAACTGCTTGTAATTAGAGGTTTGCAAATGATTTACAGAAGTTTATTGAGACTTTAGTAGTTACTCACCCATAGATGAAGATTTGCCATGCATGTTGTAGTAAAAAATAAATAAATTTCATTTTGTATGCATGTTGGGAAGTTGTTCCTGCTGTATTAGCTAAAGTTATTCAAGTTTAAATGATGCTTAATAGCAAAGGCAGCTGTTACAAATAAAATAAAAGGTTTTTGTACATATTCGCAAGTTAGACTTACATGTCTGTGGGAGCCTTATAGGAATCTAGACTCCGTGGAGTAGGGTTTGACTTAGCAGATGAGTGAGTAAGTCTTTTCTCACTCTCGGATCTATTGTAAGGACAGTCTTGCCCTGTACCAGATTTCTTTGTCCTGAATGGATCTCATGAGTTCCCTCAGATCCCTCCTTTTGGCAAATCGTGCTAGAATTGGAGTTTGGTGTTCTCATATAGAACATGTGGTTTACCCCAGACAGATTCCATAATGCGCTCTTTGTCTTTGAAGCTCAGGACTCAGATGGGGACATCACATGGCAGCTCGTTTTCCCTTGGTTTATGGCAGAGGGTCCTATGTACTCTTTCTATTGGTAATGTGGGCTGAGATCAGGGGTCATACAGGCAAACAGACACTGAAGATATGATTATGGGTTATCTTGAGTGATGATTCCAATAGATCCCTGATTCTTCTGTTATCACAATGCATGCTGTTTTGAAGGTTTTCCTTAGTATTTCTTAGATCTCCTATCTCACTGGTAAGGTGCTCCAGGTCTCTGCTGGTGTCTTGTTGGAACCTTTGAAATCTGTCTTTTATATGGTTATTTAAAGCCAGAATATTGTGCTTTGTACACAGAGCAGGTGTTTGTAAATCTACATGTTTTATATGGGTCTGTGGAGATGGTGGACTTTTTTTGGATGGCACCCACTCTATGGAAATCTCTCCCTCGCACAATAAGACTCTCCTATGGTCTACAAAGTTTCAAGCGTTCTCTGAAAACCCACCTCTTCAGACAAGCTTATAATATTCCTCAACCACCCTCTTAACCTCACTACATTACCCTATTACCACCAGTTACACAATTTCACACAAGACAACTACCCTTTGACCAACATTGCTGTGTAACAGGATAATTTAGCTTGAGTCACTTTTACCCTTGCAGTCTGGCTGGGCTGAAATGCAAAATGTAGACTTAACCTCATGTGTCAAACTCCCATTGTCCCATAGATTGTAAGCTTGCGAGCAGGGCCTTCTCACCTCTTTGTCCGTTTTACCCAGTTTGTTTATTAGTTTCCTATGTTTGTCCCAAATTGTAAAGCGCTACGGAATATGTTGGCGCTATATAAATAAATGATGATAATGATGATGGGATTTGTTGCAAGGAGACTTTATCCTGCCAAGTGAAGTAGTGGTGATCTCCAAGAAGGAGCTTTTTTTGTATTTACTTGTTGATCACTGTATGGAGAAGTCCCAAGTAGAAACTATTGTAAGTAAGGACAAAATTAAAGGTTTAGTAATTGTTTTCAGAGATCAGGTAATATTTGCCCAAGAAGGTTGGGAAAACCTCCTTAGGTACCCATTATTCTTGAGAGCAGTTAATTCTTATTTGACCAGAAACATGGCAGTGTATTTATTAGATGTTACAATTTTGCCTAGCAGGAGCTCAGTAAAATATTAATTTGCTTCAGACTTTAATATAAAGAATGACCACTAAATAACAGCAAACCTCTATTGATGTGTAGTACTATACTGTAAGATCCGTTCATAAGATTTGTCTCTGCAGTTTCCAAAGGGTTGTGTCTGCTCTAGTACTTTTATAGCATATTTGTGGCTAAATGACATCCAGTGATATCCATCTGCTTTGTTGGGGTCAAAATAAGAGACTAAATAGTAATAAAACTATGTAATTGTTTATGTAATCTCGGTTTTCTTTTATCCTTATTCTCTTTGAAGTTTTCTTAACAGAGCACTACTTGGACAGAGAGGTTTGAATTGCACAGAAGCTTTCCCAGCATCTGGCTGAATATAGGCCACAGCTCTTAATCAGGGTTATAGGGGTGATTGAAGTGATCCTCTGCCATGGGGACTAACAGCAAGAGGGTACTGAATTTGCAGGTAAAAGATCCAAAGCACTGTTCTTTTTACATTAGGTTCTCTGCCCCCACCCACTCCAAACTAGTTCTAGAATTGTTACCCACATGCTGGACTCCAAGTAGGAAGACTAGTGTGAGTGGGGACAGAAAATCCAGCTCAGCCTAGATACTGTCAGCTGATTGGTGCAGTCCTGGCACATCTCACTAGGCCTGAGTATTAGAGCAAGTTGGTTAATACTTACCAAAATCCCACACAATGGCACCTGGTCTTCTGTAAGTGGCCAAGCAGGATCTCGAAAGGCTCCAATTTGGGCACTGATGCAGCCTGTGAAGAGAAGGCTGGAGCTAGGTCACAGGTGTTGCTGGCAACCATGTTCTGCTATGGGAGCTTAAAATTCAGATTAAGTATAAGAGGGCTAAACACAAAATATATAGAGATTCCCCAATGGAGAAACATCTAAGACCCGGATGATGGTGCTCTAAGGAATCACTTCTGCCTCGGTCTGCTGTTAGGCTACACCTCAAAGTGTTGCCATTTATTTGAGTTCAGTCACCAATATTTTTTTAAAAGTGAGTTTATAAAGAGTCATGCATATTTTTGGGAAGATGAATTCACAAATATGCAATGCTGTGTTTTGCCTATTGCAGTCCAAGTGATCCGCTCCATAGGGGTTAAGTTGCACTCCCTAAGGCATGAGAAATAGACTAATCAATATTCACAGCAATTTTTTTTTCCTTGATAGGTATGGGTATGGCCCAATTGGGTTTGCAATGTAAAGGAGTAAGTCATCTGCAAATGCAGAAATAAAAATATTATGGTACAGCGCTCTCTTGTGTCTCAAATGCTGCTCCTCATATAAATCAAATAATAACACTAGGGGGTAAATGTATCAACATCTGATTTAGAAAATCCCGCAAATTTCTAAGGGAGAATTGAAACTCGCCGATGTATTAACCTAAGATTTGATGTAAAGTCAAAAGTTTTCCAACTCGGAGCAAATCGCTGTCCCAATTTTTCCCCTATACAAGTCTCCAAATGTCTGAAGCTCCGATTTTGCTAACCCAACAGAGTTTAAACTAAAAATCGCCAGATACAACACCCTGCTTCCTAGATGCGAGATTAGCAAACACATCACTGTTACACTGCAGGGCTATACAGCCGCAGGTCCCGGCGGCTGTCAAAGTTTAAAAATAGATAATGTTTGAAAAAAAATGCGTGGGCTCCCCCCATCCCAGCACTATTAACCCTAGTGCTACCAGCCTACTGCTGGATGCTCGAAAATCTGGGAAAAAGTTGCGTGTGTTCCCCCCAATTTCCACGTAACCAGTACTAGGCAAACCAGCTGGGGTGATTGGCACTATAGCAGGGGGGCAGGTGGCAGGGGTCCCCCTGCCATAGTGACAAACCAACCCTAGGCTGTTTAGCGCTGGGCTAGATTCCCTAGGGAGTGGGGTCTGTAAAAAAAAAAAATCAAGCGCCCCCTCTAGGAATAAACAGCCCAGTGCTGAAAGCACTAGGGGCTAGATTTACTAAGCTGCGGGTTTGAAAAAGTGGGGATGTTGCCTATAGCAACCAATCAGATTCTAGCTGTCATTTTATAGAATGTACTAAATAAATGAAAGCTAGAATCTGATTGGTTGCTATAGGCAACATCCCCACTTTTTCAAACTCGCAGCTTAGTAAATCTAGCCCTAGGACTCTTTCTACACCCCTGGGCAGTGGGTGTAGGGTAATAACGGCAATGAAATTGTAACAAAAACAAAAAAAAACAGACGCCATTTATATTTGTGGAACCGGGCTGCCCTAAACAGTCTGGGGATGCTGATGCTTGTAGAACTACAAGCATCAGCATACCCATGGCAGCCAGGTCATGCTGGCACTTGGAGAACCGCAAGTGCCAACATGGTCTGGCTGCGACCTGTAGTTCTAAAGCAAAAATGTTAAAAAAAAGGCACTCTCTTTAATACCACATCTATTTATTAAAAATAATAAAATCCCATATACTCACCAATATGTCAGCAGTTTCTAATCCAAAAATGCTTGTAAACCATATCCACAAATATTTGTATTCTAAAGTAAGATCCATGACGATGTACCCAAAATATTTGTAATTCCAAAAGTCTATGCTTGAATAAAATCTTCTGTTCTTCGGGTCACATGAACCCCCATATTTGTAATTGCAAAAGTCCATGCTTGTAAACAATATTCTGTTCTTCGGGTCACATAGACCCCAATATTTGTAATTCCAAAAGTCCAAAAAGAGGGCGCAAAAACTAAATGTCTCTGATATGTATATGACAAGGTAACTATGAGTGTATATGTCGCCTTTGAGATACAGAATATGAAAAGATGAGGACAACACAAGAAAGTACAATGCAAAATAAATAAAAATATAATAAATAAATGGCACAATGTTAAAGCTCTTTTGTCTGATTGTTACCTTAGTTTCCAGAAGGACTGTCAATCATTCATAAAGAGGAGAGATCTTGCTCTACTGATCTGTCTCTGCTCTGTCCCGGCTCTTTGTTGGACGTAATGGGTAGACAAACTCCTTCTGAAGTCTTCAGGCTGCAAATTGGCGGTGGCCGTCTTAGTTCAAAAAAGGTAGAGAGTGTCAGAATATGGTCCTAAATAAGTTATTATGTCCCCTCTGTTCATTTAAGTTCATTGGTTCAGGAGTGTGCCCAATTACTCCCTTTGTTCCCTATACAGTTATAGAACACCTGAGGATTATACCAGTCAAAATACCTAATATATCAACTCGATATCATTGCATGGTTTCTCCTTTATATGTTCTTTGAATCCAAATGGTGGGTTCGACCCTTTGAGAAAGCTAGAGTGAAATACACATTCAGGGAGTGCAAGTTGAATGTAAATGTGGCTCATTTAGTTTATCCGGTCCAGATATGGCTGTTGGAATAGAACATAATATGTGAGAAGAAATCACAGTTACAAGTTATTTGTGAGGAACTCAAAAAGTAGGGGCAGGGGGGCATATGTCCCCGGGCCGGTCCCATAGTGGGCTACCTTGTGCGGACCACCAGATTTTTTTTTCCTTTAAAATGTTCCTAATAGGCGAGTCGAGTCTTGTCCCCAGGTTAAAATTTGCCAGCCCTCCCCTGTCCAAAAGTATGTTGAAATAACTATAGGAGATTTGGAACGGGGTTAATCATTTACAACAGCCCCTGTCTGACTTGAATTTATAATCCTATACAGCCGCCTGATCCCCCGGCATTAAACAGGAATAAAAATAAATAAATGTTTTAAAAAAAAATGTCCCACCCCCTCCCCAGTCATATTAACCATACTGCTGTCAGCCTAGTGCTGGTCGGAGAAAAATTGGGGGGACAAACAGCGTATTGGCCCCCCTACTATGATTTCATAACAGGGCTGGATTACCTAGGGAGATGGTGTCCACTAAAAATTGTGAGCTCCCTCTCAAAGGGTACCCAGCCCCGTGCTGACAGCACTTGGGCTCTTCCCACGTCCCTGGGTGGTGGGTGTGTAAATAAAATGAAAAAATTAATTAAACTCTATTTTACATTGGTGAACTACATGTTCCAGCAAGCCCGGGCAGCAATGAAAAGTCTGGGCATGCTGGTGCGTGTAGTACCAACATACCCATGGCTGCTAGGGCATGCTGGCACTTGGGGAACCACAAGTACCAGCATGCCCTGACACCCAGGGCCTGTTGTGTCCTGTAGTGCACCAATGTAAAATGTAAATAAAAGACGCCCCTCGTTAAAACCACAACATTTTCAAATTCTAATAGCCAGCAGGTCTACAGTATTTATAACCTGGGGCTGCGCCTCTAACAACATGGGAAAAAGTGTCCCTTGCGACGGCGTTAGGGTCAGGGACGCCATTCATAGCAGCCTGGGCTTGTTGGAACCTGTAGTTCACCAATGTAAAATAATGTTTAATTCATTTTTTTATTTTTATTTACACATTTATTATATCACACCCACTGCCCAGGGGTGTGGGAAGAGCCCTATTGCTGTCTGCCTGGGTTCTTTTTTCCTTTTTTATCATCATTTGGAATATTTTTTGGGGTTCTTTTTTTTATCATTTCTAACTTTGGGGTTACAGCTTACAATAATGGGTTGTAAATAAGAAAGAAGAACAGAGTTGGTAAGTATGATTTTTTTTTTTTTAAATAAAATGTTATGGTTTCAACGAAGGATGTCTTTTATTTACATCTTGCATTGGTGCACAACCAGGACACAGCAGGCCCTGGGTGTTGTGGCATGCCGGCTTCATGGCAGGAAGACCCCCTGCTTCGGGTTCCTTTGCTTTGATGCCACCAGCCCCAGCTTGCTAAGCCTAGGGCTGGTTGGATGAGAAATAGGAGGGGTCCCACACTGTTTGTCCACCCAATTTTATCCCTGTTAACTGCCGGCGGGTCCAGCGGCTCTATAGCATTGTGACTTAAAACATTTTTTGGTTGTCGGCAATCACACTGACGATATTTTATCAATGTACGTATTTTCTCTATGTTGGTATTTACACTGGTAGGAATTTTCTCCATGCCGGTATTTAGGCTGTAGGTATTTTCTCCATCTCAGTATTTAGTATCGTTTTTTCGTGTTGGTCATATTTCCATTGGTATTTCCACCGTCGGAAATATATGTGGGGCATTTGAGAAGGTCTGAGTAGCATGTGGGGAGATGTGAATGGCACGTGAGGTGATCTGAATGGCATATGGGGGGACTGATTGGCATTTGTGGGGCATGTCAGGTGGTCAGAGTAGCATATGGAGAGGAGTGAGAGGCACATGGAGAGGTCTGAGTGGCATGTGAGGAGGTCTGATTGGCATGTGGTGAGATCTGAGTGGCATGTGAAGAGGTCTGAGTGGCATGCGGGGAGGTGTGAGTGGAATATTGGGGGTTCGAGTGGCATTTTGTGGGACAAGTAGGGGGATCTGAGTTGCATATGGGCAGGTGTGTTTGGCATGTGGGGATTTGTAAGTGGTATGTTGGGAGGTCTGCCCAAGGCATGTTGAGGGCATGCAGGGAGGTATGATTGGCATGTGGGTTTTAGTGGGGAAGTTTTGGAGTACATGTGGGCTTTTGATGGTCTAAGATTGGCATATGCAGCCAGGTTGCCCATCGCTGTTGCACATAGATTAAAACATTAACGCTAAATCTCTACAAAGCAAACTGGTTCAAATGTGTTCTAGCTTTTGTATGTGAACAGCAAATTCAAACTTCAAACAATAGTATTCACTGTTCGAATTAAGAAAACTTTTAAAAGTACCATAACATGTAGCCATTTAAGCTCAAACAAAAAGCAACTTTTAATAGTTTATTGTAATGTATATTAACTGCTGGGAACTTTGATCTTTAAATTTGAGTTAACAGTCTAGCACAGTGATAGCAACCTGCAACACTTCAGGGGCTTCATGGTGTCGTCCTCTAACCTTCAAAAGGACAGCATATTATCCTTAATCTCACTAATAAGTTAAAACAATACATTAATCAATGAAAGAGACATTTATATGGAATAACATATCAGCAGGCATTTTAAAAAAGTGTTACAAGTATAACAAACAAATCTGACAATGAAACAGGAAGGAGCTGGGAGGCACAGGTTAAGGCTCGTAGGGCTGCTTGCCGCCCATCACTGAAAGAGACAGTGGGACTGATGCAGAGTTGTCCACAAAATTGGAGTGAATTAATCTTAACAGAAATAAGGGGCATAGAATCGAGTGTATTTACGTCCATATGCAAAGCCATACACATCCCCACCTCTGCATGAGCAGCATGATTTACGATAACCCATCATCATCAGCGAGTATTTGCAGGTGTAAAGATACGCCTCCTAACTGGGGTATATGCCTATTTCCTATGGATTGTATAACCCAAATTTGCATAAACACATCTTTACTGTACTCTTTATAGTGTTCCTTTCCTTCCCCTGTCCCACCACTCTGTGCGCAGGCAGGCGTAGGTGCCAGAAACATGCAAGTGTGCATAGGTGCATATGCATATGCTGGGCATACATAGAGAATATTCACACACGATATGCTACTGTAGTAAGACTCCTTACAAAGAGATATCCAACCTACTATATGCCTGGATATCTGCACAGTTTTTTTAGCCTCATTTATGTCTTAAATGACTCATGGTAGAATTCACACATTTATTCATTTTTTTTTTTACAAAGTTAGCCAGGAAGGTGCAAAAGTCCCTTTGCAAGGATAAATACTCAGTAAATCAGTACCAGCAGTAAACCAGTGGGTGCTCCAGTAAATGCATCCTCCCCAACCTTTGAATCTAATTTAATTATCCTGACCAAAAACACTACATTTCAATTTTGCATCGGGGGTAAAATGAGGCACATAGCCCCTGTTTATTTATTAACTCCTTCTGCCATTTTACTGTGCAAGCCCAATAAAATCAGATACAAAGGTAGGCTCATGCCATCACAAAGTGTCATTTGTCCTTTAAACCCTCAATTTTACATTTTAATGATTGGCCCTTGCTCTGCTACTTCACCTACATCTGGAATGACAATGCTGCATGTGTGGCCCAAAAAAAGAAGCACAATGCCAAAAAATGACTATGATTATGACTTGCCTGTAAATCCAGCTGTAAAGTGACTTATCTGTGGCAGGATGGTCCCAGAGTGAGCTAATTTGGGCTGGGTCACTGGACTAGATAGGTTTTTTTTTTTTCTTTAAAATGTTTCTAATGGGCTGCTGAACCGCGCCTGGCTCCCCCTCCCCACGGGCTAAAATTTGCCAGCCAGCCCTTGGGCAGAACTCCAATTGGTTGAGTTAAATAATTTGGACATCAACAAAAGTTGGATGTTACTCTGTCACACTCTGCTTAGGTCAAGTGACTGGATCAGCCAAGATTATATCACATATCAAATAGGATAAGACAGGTGAGGGGAGCCTGGTTTTGCATCTCAATATAATGCTTCAGCTGGGTAAACACTACACGGTTTTCGTCCAATAATCGGCTCAATCAGCCGACATACGACCGCTCGTTCAAAAGTCGGGTCAGTGTGTGTAGTGACACGATGGTCGAAAGTCTGCCCAAATGGACGATTGTCGCCTCATTTGGTTGGTTGTACCGTTTAATATTTTCGTTCCAATCTCGTTTCCGTTGTGTAGTGTGTATAAACTGCCGACCGATCCACAACAGTGAGTACGAAATTACAGTCATTGCTCACAACAATATGGCTGTAAAAAGTCGCTAAAGGGACGTCCACTCTTCCGTTTATCATCCTAAACAAGGCTAGTGTGTATGCAGTCCATGGACCGAGCGATCGGACCATCGATCGCATGTAAAATCGCTCGGCATAAAAAGATGGTTGAAATTTCTGTAGTGTGTACCCAGCTTTAGGATAGTGACATACTGAACAGAATAGGTAGAGTCATCAACATAGTTTATAGCTAGTCTTTCTCAGTAGAGTCAACATCTAGTTAATAATTAACCTTAAAGTACACAACACTCAACACTGAATCAAAACATGAACTAGGTGTGTATTATCAATGTTTTTCAACAGAGAGAGATTACTACAGTGTCGGACAGGGGCATGAAGGGCCCACCGGGGGAATGCAGTGATAGGGGCCCACTATATTGGGGTGTGGCCAACTGTAAGAGTGGGTGTGGCCAGTCAAGGGGGTGCAGTCAGCCCATGTAGGGCAACTTTTTAATATATATATATATATATATATATATATATATATATATATATATATATATACACACTAAATTCTCATTCAAGCTTTAATAAAAGTGGCTGGCTTATGTGATTACTTTACTAATGAAACATTAATTTTAATGTTCAGTGTATATTTATTGAGATGTAGCTGATAAAAAAATAGACATATGTATATACATATTTAAGAAGACCCTTCAAAGCATGATTATTACTTGACTGCTTGATTAAATATGTCAAATGTAGCCACCTATAGCAGCAAGAATATATATATATATATTCTCACTGCTATAGGTGACATATTTAATCAAGCAATAAACATGCTATGCTGTGAAGGGCCTTCTTGATATTTATGTTTTATCGGTATAAATCTGCACAGTGAAACTGACACTCACCTGCTAACTTTCTTGTTGCTTCCTGAAGCTGCTGCTGCTGCCAGGGCCAGATTAAGACATTGTAGGCCCCTGGGCTACGGGTACTGCGAGGCCCCCATTTGTCAAGTGACTTATGCCCAATCCGTTATTATTGGGAGCCCCCCAGTAATATCAGATTGGGCATAAGTCGCTTGATAAATGTTCATTTTAATATACCTACACAGTGTTTTCAAAATGCAATAAAGAACTACCATTAACTTACAACACTTAAGTGCCACTCTAAGCATAATATCCTAGTGCCTGGAGATAACAAAGACCATCTACACAGCACCATAACCACAGACATATATGTACAATGAACACAAGTAGGGAGGATGATATAACTATGAAGGCACTATCTATTAAAAACAAGTTTGCTGGCTTCAGGGTATAGTTCTAGCAGCTTAAGCAAACAGTTTGCAAAGCAACTGCTGTGGAACTACAAGTAACAGCATAACCTGATAACTGACTTTTCAGTTTCCACAGAACTACAAGTTCAAGCAACACCTGCCCGTTAAATACCCAGCTCAGTGCTGGCATACTGGGACTTATAGTACCACAACTTCTGTAGCCTTTAAATTACACACGTAGCAGTACCCCCCACAAGCACACTAATATCATAATCAGCTCATACAACTCACGGCCATTACTTCTCTTCATAACTTTAAGTAGCTGGCATTGTCCCAGAGGATGCGGGAAAAATTTAATTGGATATCTGCCCACCGTCACTGAGGAAACAGTCACCACTGCCTGTGCAGTCATGTGACACTGAGCCTCCCCTGCTTATTGGATGAAGTGTGTGATGTACCCATAATCTGACACCGGCCAATAGCTAAAGACAAGTTTGCACGACTTGCAGCACGCCAAATTATGACTGACACATATCGTACACACATATAGCACACACATAGTACACATATAGCACACACATAGTACACATATAGCACACACATATAGCACACACATATAGCACACACATATAGTACACACATATAGTACACACATAGATACTGAGAACTTTTCCAGTGTTCATTTAATAAGAAACTGATGAATATAACATACATTATACACTTATAACTAACGGATAATTGAAGCTACAGTTGACCGTTGTGATGCGTGGTACCTACACAGATTGTACACGTGTGGTATGACAACTGGAAGGGGGAATTGGCAAATATAAGGGTGATTTTGGGGTGCAAACTGCAGAATGTAAGTTATACTTTATAAACACCTGCAAAGATGTAACTGTATCCCGTGACAGATACATCAATCTGCAGCTTGTGACAGTAATATGGGACAGAGCACAATCCTCTGACACTGTCTTTAGGTCCTGACTCTCTCTCTCTGGTCCTGACTCTCTCTGGGTCCTGACTCTCTCTGGGTCCTGACTCAATCGCTCTCTCTGGTACCTGACTCTCTCTCTGGGAACTGACTCTCTCTCCCTGGGAACTGATTCTCTCTCTCTGGGAACTGACTCTCTCAATCTTTCTCTCTGGGAACTGACTCTCTCTCTGGATCTGTGTCTCTATTTGTGATAACTGTTGCCAGCTGTCCGCTGCCTGTTGGCATAGGGCATTACCTTGTGCTAGGTGTCAGGCTGGTGGAGGGAAGAAGCGGGCTGCATGCAGAAGGATTACAGACCTGTCTGTATTCACTCAGCTGCTTGTTCTCTGCGCTCTGATCCTTCCTGATCCTTCTCCTCTCAGTCCCCAAACAGCTGAGAAAGAGTCCAGACAAACACTCCAACCACCCACCATCTGCTGCCAGATTATGACTGACTTGACATCTGAATTCCGGTAAGCTCCGCCCCAACAGCAGAGGGGGCGGAGCTTCAACCCCGCCGGGCCTACCGGTGGATAGTCCGGCTGCCCGGCAGGCCAGTCCGAGGCTGGATTACTAGTGATTACAGTATTTTTGGCCTACTGGTCTTAGTTCACTGTGGGGCTGGTTTACAATTAGGTGAAAATTTTGTACAGGTGCAGAATTTGCAGCCAGGCAAAACATGTTGTAGTACAAGGGGTTCAAATTAAAACCTTTTGTGTGCAATCAGGGCAATTATTGAGCTTGGTTGCATGCTGCACAACACACATATACTGACCACACATACTGATCAGCTTTAATTTTACATTTCATTGTAGGGTTGGGAAAGGCCACACCCACCTCACAATTCATCACATCAGGTTGGGCATGTAACATTGCATGCCTCTGCAGCATAGAAAAAGTTTCCAGGTGCAAATTTAGTACCAAGTGCCCCTATTTATGTACCCACAGATAGTACCAGTTGTAGAAAACTTTCAGAACTATTATGACATTAAGCTGGCCACAGATTCTATCCCTACCTATGTGATTCAAAATCAGCATGATGATCAATTATAATACTGTTTACATTCATTGGATCATATTTGGGTATGTTTGTAATTGCAGTAGGAAGATACAATTATCCATATGTGTATGGTTGTCTTCATATCATTTATGTCCACATGTTTGGCAAATTTAAGAAGTGATAACATTGTTCATGTTTGTTTTAATAACTTTCCTGTTTTCTAAAATGTAAATGTATTTTTTGTTAACAAATATTAGCATGAAATTGGAAAGTTGCAGAAACTATTAAAATATTCTTAAAAAGTTACTTTATTCATTAGAAAAGACATGCTCTTTATAGGATTAATAACAGTGACCACCTCATGTTTTGGGGCTTTCTTCACAGTCTAAGAAGCCATAAACAAAGTTAAAAAGCAACATTATTGTGCTCAGCTGGAAAATAATATTAGTATATGACCCTATTTATATCCATAGACATAGTTGCCAAATGTCGGTAGTGTCATTTGTATTTCAACTTGAATTGCATGCACTTGGGATAACTGGCATAATGTCAGTTTCTGAGCATGTGCAGAGCAATTTCAAGCAAAATATTGTATGCAATGGGACTTACATCCAAAGATAATTCAGTCCCTATATCATAGTTTGAAAGCCATAATAAAAACGAGTAGCGAAATGCGCTTCGCCGTTCAACCTCTCTATGTGACCGCAAGTCTATTACGCAAACCACTATAACCTTAGACTAGGCAACATAGAGAATTCCTACTACAAGTCAGTCAGTTAGTGATAAACAAGTGGGGAGGAAGAATGTAGCTTATAGAGTCAAATTTAACCCTCTTTACAGAATTGAGATTCTATTACTGTTAAAAAAACAGTTTCTCAGGGATATCATAATAGCAGTTGTTAGCAGTAACTGCAGTTAATAATGATAACATTTAACAGAGATGATAAAATGCTGCTAATATAACAAGTTTTAGTAATATAACAACAGCAGCTGCTAACATTAACTGCATTTATAGCAATAGCTTTTAATAGGCATGATTAATCTCTACACCACTGACAGCAAATTATTTGGCTAATTACAATTCCCCATTGGCAAATATACAATGACATATAGACAGTAGTAAGAATCACTTAAATCAACAATTTGTTCTTACCAGTCTGTTTTATTTCAGCGTATTAGCAACAGTGTGAAGCAGTGTATTTGTATATATATTAATAAATGGAATCCTGCATATTGGGGGTATATTTACCAACCTGCTTGTTTGAAAAAGTTGTGATGTTGCCTATAGCAACCAAACAGATTCTAGCTCTCATTTTGTAGAATGTACCTAATAAATGATAACTAGAATCTGATTGGTTGTTATAGGCAACATCTCCCCCGTTTTAACTCGCAGTTTAGAAACTATACCCCTTAGCCTTCCCTGATATAAAGGCACACAGGTGGTTGTATAATTTTTATTTGAAAGTATTAATAATAAATAAAGATTTGAACAGCAACATAGAATTATATTCAACACTATATTTGATAAGGCTCTACTAGCTAGGGGGCATAGAGGACCATAATAGGGGGACAATAATCTATTTTCTCCCCCTGATTTTAATTCTATTGCATCATGTTCTCAACTAATTCACCAATTTTATCCCATATTTCACAACATTAACCAAAAATTGCCATACATAACAAGTCATTACTTACAAAAATACTTGAAATAAAGTTTATCTTTTTAATGTATCTATGTCAATGAGACAAGATTGCGAGTGAGTCTATGTACTGGTATCTAAAATAGTGCCTCCGATATCATAATTTTCTTTTTCTCGTTTGCTTTGGACTACAGTGTAATTTAGCAGCAAAGGGCCCCTGAAAACTATTTTAAAATGTTGGAAACTATGAAATAACAGCTCACAAAATGGTTTATTTACTAACATTACTCAAAGTTGCAAATAAACTCTAAACCAAGGATAGGCAACCTGGTACACTTCAAAGGTTGCATGGGTGGCACTAAAATATCCAAAAGGGCCACACACTACAGTAAATCTCAGTTGAATTGTTAAACTAATACATTTAATCAAAGAAAGAGACTACTATCTGTAATAACATACCAGCTGGTATGTTAAACAAGTGTTACAAGCTATAACAAACAAATCTGTCAGTAAAGCAGGAAGGAGCTGTGAGCCGCAAATGAAGTGTTGCATGTGGTCAGAGGGTCACATCTGGCCCCAGGGCCGCTCTTTGCCCATGACTGCACTAAACCATAGCAAACTATTTCATTTTGTTACCTAGTTTTTGCAAGACTTAGAACACACATCCTTCTACTTTCATTCCCACTAGATCAAATGAAAGTAATCAAAATCCAATCAAAATTGTGATCTGGCACAGAAAAGGGATTTTGTGCTTAATTTTATAGGAAGTCTGTGAATTTGCATGTCAAGATGGTGGTATCAATTGGGATACAAAAGGTGTCAGTTTGTGATGCTAGGAGCTGCAAGAATTGGGGTGTTTCTGGCTGAATTAGGGTTGAGCGCACTCACACATCTCATGTTACCCCCACAAACAAAAGCAAGATTTTTTTGTGCTATAACATATTTAAATGGAAGAGGCTACATTTAGAAAGGGTGTTCCTTGTTTAGTGGGCGGCTACAGTAATCTGGAGTCCTATTCTTGGGTATGCAAATACCTAGGTAATAAAAGTATGTGTTTGGTCACATCCCCTTATGACAGCAAGCAACAGCATATGGGCCAGGAACCTATACTGGACTGTTATGCAGCATTCAGTTATCCTCAAAAATATTGTTGCCTCACATTTTACTATCAGTTTACAGCTTATATTCACAATGCCTAAAACCAAGAAATCCTCCAGCTATGAACTCTCACAATTTTTCTGCAGAAAACACCTGCTGACAAAAGCTGAAAGTGCAGACTCATCCTGTGAGTACCTAATAAGACATTTGTTATTGCTAATATATTTAATCCAGATGTATTATTCATCTATATTCCAGGCTGCTTTATTATGTTAAGTTGTCAGTCTATGTGCTATGTTTTCAAGGCTCCCTGCCTCTCTGACTAGTTCAACCTGTGATCAGACCACCTCTCTTTATTTCTCAAATTTCTACCCCCTGATTACTTACTGAAATGTAATGATCCCATGTTGGAAAGATTAATACCATCCACTTCCTTAAATGTAGAAAGTCAGGTATTAACCTGCCTCAATACCACTTAGGCTTAACTCTCATTGCTGTCACACTGGTGTCCTGTGCATGTTCCGTCTTCTTCCTTTCCAGGGCAATAGGCTGTTGCTTTTTAATTGTATGACCTTATTGTCCTTAATCCTTCCAACACTGTCCTATTCCTGTCCTTACCCTTCTATAGATATGCCCAATCACTTGTGCCATAAACTTATCACACTTTCCTTAAAAAATGATAACAAAGTGCTGGGAATCGTAAGCAATCATAGTAAATATTCCCCTTAGTTTTTCTTAATTAAACTCAGTTTTCCTAAACCCGGCACCCAGAGCTGCATTCAAAATTATATCCCTTAACCTCCCATACATGAGACGCAAAACAGAATAACCGAGTAGGAGTGACTATCTTTTAGTTAGACACCTTATTTTGAGCTTCTTGATTACCAATAGGATGAACAGGGTGGTTTCTTAATCCTGAATAGAAAGCTGAACAACCATGTACTGTATATGTTACAATACTGGCAGGGCCGGATTGGCCATCTGGCTCTTCTGGCAAATGCCAGAAGGGCCGTTGGCTATATGGGCCGGCCCGACTCCCCCTGTCTTCTTGGTGGCTGGAGGAACCAGCCACCTCTGCTGCGCGCTCCCCAGCTCCCTCCCCCGTTATGCTGTGCAGCCAGTTACACTGGTGAGTTTCCTGTCTTTTTTAATTTGTTTTTTTTTTTTACTGAAGACGAGGGGGGTGCCCGCGATTTTCAGGGGGGGGTCGCGGGAGTGCCGCGATTTTCGGGCGGGGGTGCCCGCGATTTTCAGGGGGGGGGGGGTCGCGGGGGTGCCGCGATTTTCGGGCGGGGGTGCCCGCGATTTTCAGGTGGTGAGAGCCAGGGAGTGCTGGGAAAGGGGGTGAGAGCCAGGGAGTGCTGGGAAAGTGGGTGAGAGCCAGGGGGTGCTGGGAAAGGGGGTGAGAGCTAGGGGGTGCTTGGAGAGGGGGTGAGAGAGCCGGAGGGGGTGCTGGGAAAGGGGGTGAGAGAGCCAGGGGGTGCTGGGAGAGGGGGTGAGAGAGCGGAAGGGGGTGCTGGGAAAGGGGGTGAGAGAGCTGAAGGGGGTGCTGGGAGAGGGGGTGAGAGAGCTGAAGGGGGTGCTGGGAGAGGGGGTGAGAGAGCTGAAGGGGGTGCTGGGAGAGGGGGTGCTGGGAAAGGGGGTGAGAGCCAGGGGGTGCTGGGAGAGGGGGTGAGAGAGCCCAAGGGGGTGCTGGGAAAGGGGGTGAGAGAGCTGAAGGGGGTGCTGGGAGAGGGGAAGGGGGTGCTGGGAAAGGGGGTGAGAGCCAGGGGGTGCTGGGAGAGGGGGTGAGAGAGCCAAAGGGGGTGCTGGGAACGGAGGTGAGAGAGCCGAAGGGGGTGAGAGAGCCAGGGTGGTAGGGGGTGCAGGAAGAGGAGTGAGAGAGCCGGGGGGTAGAGGGTGCAGGAAGACGTGTGAGAGAGCCAGGGGAGTAGGTGGTACAGGAAGATGTGTGAGAGCCAGCGGAGAAGGTGGTGCAGGGGGTTAAGTGAGAGGGACAAAGGAGAAGATGGTGCAGGGGCATAGGTAAAAGAAAGTGTAAAGGGAGAGACATCTTAAGAATGGGAATGTCAGGGATGCAGCCATCATAAAACACAAGTAGTAATAAAGAATGGAAATGCACAGAGGGGACAAGTGTTAAAAAAAATAAAAAATCAAGCCTTCATACTCCATTCACTTATATTTTCTATACCCCCACTCCTAAATTTCTGCTTCGACCACTGCCCTCTATTCCTGCTCCCGACTGCCTGTGTGAGCTGACAGCTGCTGATCCCTCCTCGCCCAGCGCGCCCACTAGGAGAACAGAACACAGGATGCCATAATCAGGTAAGTTCATATATTTTCTCGTGTGCAATATGTTTTTAACCATCCTTTCTTGAACTGGGGACACTACAGTGTATCCAATAATGTGTAACACTATGTATTGCTCATTATTGCGCTGTAATGTTTTTTGCATATTTATCTGTACAGAGATTTTTAATTAAGAGGAAAAAACATTGCTTGTCATAAATTTTATCTGTAATTGTGTCAATATATCTATTTTTGTTTGCATTGTAAATGATGTATTAAGCTGCTCTTGGGACTCACACTCAGTATCTGATATGCTGTAGCAATTTTTATTTGTGAATGAGTTTTTATCTGAGCTTTACTAATGATTTGGGGGCACTACTATGCCATAATATGATTTGTGGGCACTTCTGCATGACCAAATATGAATTGAGGGTAATACTATGTGGCATAATATGACCTTGGGGCACTACAATGTGGCATAATATGAACTGGGCACACTACGGTGTGGCATCATATGAACTTCTGCCAAAGGCAAGTCTTTCATTGTTGAATATGATGGGAGCCCAAAGAAGTTGCTGTATCGGGGCCCAAAATTCCTCTTGTCAGCCCTGCCTGTGAGTCAAGGGGGTAGACGCCTCCAGGTAAATAATCTAAATGTTTCCTATCAAATCAAACTGATGGATCACATCCAATTATTTCTCACCCACCTCCTCTATCCCCCTTAATTTATATACTGTGTTATTTAAAATGAATAGAAAAGACGCATATCCAATTACTGTAGTAAAACAAAAATATTTTTCTCTGACATTTTGCTGTAGATGGAAATACTTTTAATGCGGCCGTGTGGATTCAACTGATCATTCAATAGTTATGTTTTTTTTAGATATATGTTAGTTTTATTTCATGTGGAATGATTCATGAAAATTCTGCCATTACTATTTAATTGAGGGAAAAGGGTACCTGTTACCTATATGTGTGTAAGTACTCTGTTCGTTGTTGCTATTTTGTGGGAGATTTGAAAAAAGCAAAACATTGTTTCCTACAGTGGCGTCTGTATAATTGGTGGTATTGCTGTAGTATGGGGTGGCGTGCTGGTGGCAGTGTTGTAGTGTGTTTGGTGCTTAGTATTGCTAATAAGTAGGAGAGGGTATTGCTATAATGTGGGGGTGATGCCGGTTGCTGTAATGTGGGGAGTGATGCCGGTTGATGTAATGTGGGGGGTGATGCCAGTTGCTGTAATGTGGGGGTAATGCTGGACGCTGTAATGTGGGGGTGATGCCGGTTGCTGTAATGTGGGGGTGATGCTGGTTGCTGTAATGTGGGGGGTGATGCCGGTTGCTGTAATGTGTGGGGTGATGCCGGTTGCTGTAATGTGGGGATGATTGATGT
Source organism: Mixophyes australis (assembly GCA_036250195.1). Lineage (NCBI taxonomy): Eukaryota > Metazoa > Chordata > Amphibia > Anura > Limnodynastidae > Mixophyes > Mixophyes australis. The sequence continues at coordinate 48,416,099 of JAVHZZ010000011.1, read as the reverse complement.
AGTATGAGTGTGTGTGGGGGGTTATTTATTGCTGTAATTTGGGTACTAATAATGTATTGTCATGGTGTTTATTGATGTAATTGGGGTGCTAATAATGTAATGTTGAGGGTCATTAGGAGAAATAAATACCCCCCCCCCCCACACACACACACACTCATACTACATCATGTTGTACTGCGCCAGCATCAGTGTGCAACAATATAGTGCATGGAGCCCACAACACGTGGGCCTGTGTGCTTTAAATGCCAGGGCTGATTTTTAGTCCCAGTCCGGCCCTGAATACTGGTATGCCAACGCTAAAACCTGCAGCGCCAGCTTCCAAAAGTCTTCACCTATAGCATCTAACGTTCTTATAGGACACAAGTTGCTCACCAATATTTGGGAGCACCCAGGGCCGGTGAAAAGTTTCTGAGTGCCCTAGGCAAAGCTTCAGCCTGCCGCCTGTACCCTTCACTCAGTCGCACACACACACACAAACTTGAATTCTGAAAATTATATATATATATATATATATATATATATGATTGTTATATTACAAGGTTATTACAACACATCTCAACATACACTGGATCTGATGTGTTTTTTAATATATTCCTTATTTCAATTTTCGAACAAAGGTAACAAAGGGGAACCATAGTAACAAGTTACTCTTGTAAGATAAAATGGTATTGTGAACAGTATCATGGTAACCAGCACATTACTACATTGTAGGAACAACTTTTGCATGTTTAGTTTGAAAGAAAACAGAGATGGACAAACGGACAAAACAAATAGACTGGTGGGATATGGGATCGGGGAGAAATCAGGGTAAAATGGGGGGAATAAGCTGAGAGGGGAAGTTGGGTGAGCACAGAGAGGCAATGGAGTCTCATCGTGAGTTCAAACTGTAGAAATCAGCAAATTGGATAAAGTCATTTCAATTAATATCGAGCAAACTTGGTTGTCTTTGTCTGAAATTATGCGTAGAGCACGCTACGGCGTGGAAGGGCGTATACAGCCGCAACACGTGACAATAACAGGTTTTTACACTTTTACACACATTCACACGAACACACACATTTGTAATTAGTATACATTAATAGTAGTTGCAACACATAGTTATTTATGTCAAGATATAGCAGTATTTATGTTTAAAAAGATGAGATATATGCATGTTAGTGAAACTCAAGGTTCAGGTTGCAGAAACTGTGTCATGTTTCGTATCATTTTAATCCCCTATTCATCAGCAGCTGTCCGGTTCATTCACCAAAGAGATCGCACATTGCATACTCTAGTTATTGATGTCAGGGAATAAATGTTTAAAGTGATACCAACTGTAAAATGCTAATAGACTAGTTGAAACTGGATGCTTGGCGGGAAAGTCGGAGCACATCCCTTGGACAGATGACCCCCACCTTTGGATATTTTAGTTTGAACTGGCCTATGACCTGCAGTACACTGGACCTTCCTGAAGCCTGGACCAATAGAAGCAAGCCACACCATCTGCATTGTTTTACTGTATTTCTGACTGCATATAAGCAGGAGCTTTGGGCTTAGTGACCAGTCTTCTTTGACCACAGCCTTCAGACCTGAATGACTGTTCACTGGATCCAGAGCGCCTGTGATAAGTAACGGCTGTACTTATTTTTATTTCGCTTTAATTATTCTGCTACTTTTGGATAATAAATTACTTTGTGCTTTGGAAACACAAATCGAAATTCGACAATCGCTATTGGATAGCGACAAAAAGTGAATCAGGCAATCCGTATTCGCGGTGGGCATATACAGAAATGAACAATATTCTATGTATTCCGAATTTAAAATGTGACTTATATGTGAGTATCCTCAAATTCTAGCCATAAAAGCTAGGTGGCTGTAAACTCCAGAGGTTTATTTACCACCGTCAATGTTCATCCATGAACAGGTAATAATCAATGCGACTGAACCACTCCTTAATGGTGGGAGGAGAGGCTGACATCTAATGTACTGGAATAACTGCCTTGGTGGTGTTATTGAGATGTCTCTGACGAAGCTTCTTGTAATTGGATATCAAGGAATTGGAGGGTAAGAGAGGAGCCAAAATTGTAGGTCTCCTGGGACCTTTGACCCCATAATCTCCTTGGATAGAGTGAACACGGCCAATATGCACAAAGTTTGGGGCAATCCCACCATATATGTAAAAATGTGTCCAAGTTGCATCTCTAGCAGGAAGCAGAGATTGTTGGTAAGAATTTATGCAATTTAGGAATCCTATACCACCTTGATAATTAGAGATGTTCAGGCTCGGTTTTTTTCTGAAAACCGAGCCCACCCGAACTTAGGGGATCCGAGTAGGCTCTCGAGCCGGCTCAGTATCTCTGCGCATCCTCGGATCTGAATCGAGGCAAAACGTCATTGTTGCGTTGTTGGATCTCGCGAGTTTTGGATTCCATAAGTACCTCCCTCCCCAGGATATCCAGCGCCATTGCTCACACAGAAACAAGGGTAGCAGTTTTCTTCTCGCTCTCCTTTCTCCAGTGACATTGCTCAGTGCCATTGCTCACACAGAAACAGGGGTAGCAGTGTTTTTGTTCTTGTCACTCTCCAGTCTCCAGTGCCGTTGCTCATACAGAAACAGGAGGGGTAGCAGTGTTTTTGTTACTTGACAAAAATTGACTGGAAATTACTGTAAATTAATGTTATTGCGGTTAATAATATTGTACGGATAAAATGATGTGATTTTAGCAAATAAAATGGGGATTTTAGAAAAATAATTGGATCCAAAACCAAAACACGCGAGGGTGGTTTTGCCAAAACCAAAACCAAAACACGAAGTTAATCCTGATCCAAAACCTAAACCAAAACATCTCTATTGGTGATAATATTTTGAATTGTGTCTCCACTACTAAGAGAATGGGTGAAAAAGCGTGGGGAGCTTGGAATATTTTCACCCATTCAATGTCAGTAAAAAGTCTAGACAGATCTGTAGTCCAAGCATCTACAAATCGTGGCATGAGATGAGATAAATTGTCCAGGAGTCATTTTTAGAGAATGGCAATGGAATGCCTCGGAACAGGGACAGTCATACAACGTAATTTAAAAAAATCTAGGTGTATAAATGGACCTTTACAGTAATTGCAATTAGTGTGGAGGGTTATTGTTTATTTATTAAATTTCATATTTTAAGTATTTTAAAACTATCACTTAGGCAGGTTACACACTGCTGTGTTTATAGCCATTTATCGGGCCAATCAGGCAATAAACGACTGATTGGCCCAATATCACAGTAATGTGTATCCTGGAATGAAGATCAATCATTGTTCCAAAGGACACAAAATCGGTGATTGAGATTTTCAAACTGACTTGAACGGATGAGGAGATTAGTACAGCTTCAATCCTGGGATTAAGCTTCAGCTGCCAGAGGTGAAGCTGACACACTGTATTTACAGCCAGCTACACTGTATGGGCCTGTGCATTCTCGTTGTTTTCCCTTGTTTCTCTTCCTTAAAGATCACTTGCAGAAGACCACACAGCTCCAGCAATGCACCCTTTCTGCCCTAATCCCCACTCCAATATGATGACAAGAGTGTCACTTGCTGTCGAGGGTTATGACAGATGAAGAGCACTGATCGAAAGAAAATCTTGTATAGTGAGTACACAGGAATCGGCAGACTGATTGGAACTTCGTTCATAAAATCAATAGAGATAACAAATTGATCTAAAGTTTTTGTAGCATGTACCCAGCCTAAAAACTGCTGCTGCTATTCAGAGGCTAATCTGCATAACCTTCATTGCTCTTTCTTCAGCTCCACCATTGAAAGATAATGACTGGCCTGGAGTGAAGGGTGGGGTGCCTCATTGCACAGCTGGCTTCCATGTTACTGAATGACATTTGAAGCTCAGTTGCAGTAAGTCATCAGCAATGGTCGAAAGTGGCATGCGTGGCAGCTAGCCTCATTAGATGTTTGCCTAATTATGATCATTAAATAGAGTAATAATGTCTCATTCAGAGACATAAATGTTTGTACCTGGATTCTGTGGTGCCCCCAAGAGCCCGGCGCCCTAGACAGCTATCTAAATCTTCATAATGGAAACACCAGTTCTGGGTGCACTAAGGTCTTAGTCAGGTCAGGTTGATTTCTAGCAAAGTTCAAATACAGTTTAAAGGTCGTGACAGGCAGTGTTCAAGTGCAGTCAAGATTCTTGGAATCCAAAGCTTGGGGAAGGCACCCTCATTTGAAACAAACTGGAAGTGTGGAGAAAGCATTTAGCACAAACACTGGAACTTTTTGGACACTTTTCTTTATTTTGTATAATTTAGCATTATTTTTATATCACTTTGATGGGTTAAGGACATCACCTGAATTACACTATGTTGTTTATAATTTTTGCTTCAAATGTTAACTCAATTTTGGGAGAAAGAGAAAAAAGAAGAGCCAAAAAGACAAAGGACGACAGTGAAAATTTGAGTATTGTGGTGCGTGGCTTGGTAGCCATACTAACTGGTTGGACTCTCCATTAGCTCTCCACTAACCAAGCTTAAATTGCAGACCATCGTTGTTTTGCCGCCTTCCCACCTGCTGGTGACCAACAATGGGGACATACTCCCCACTACATCTGGGAGCTTAAATTTCCTCCCTAGCTGCCCCATGATACCCAGACTGAGCTAGGGCCTGCACAAATGCGGATCCACGGGCTGGCATGGCCCAAACCTAGGAGACGGGGCTTTCAAATACAGCCAACACTAGCAGTGTCTCTTACCCCTGGTCCCAGTGGCTCTCACAGAGTGCCCGGATTGCTCCAAAACCTTGGCCGCTTCCCCTGCGAACGGGCATACACAGATCTGCAGACTAGCTCCCCGGCTGCGCACAACACTTTCTGGGACCTTCAGGGTCCCTATCTGCAGCTCGATGCCTCTAGTCGCATGTGGTGATCTTACTGCTTGGCAGGGCTTCCTGGGTGCGCATCTTCTACTGCCGGAGGAACCGGAAGTTCTCAGCCCATTCATGCACCCACACTTCTAGTTCACTGCCGACCAAGACTTCCTCATCAGCAAAACCGGAAGTTCCCAGCCCTCAGTACTTCCGGCAGCCTCCGGCCATACTCCTATGTTTGACCGCAAGCTCCCAGTCCGCGGGGGTACATTGAGATATCTCAACCGAAGCGCCTGTATGCGTGGATTGCTTGCTGAGGTTCAGCCACCCAGCATCTAATGAGATACCCTTTTGTAGTCTACTGTCCAGCGATGGCAGTGGCCTCGGAGCAGTAAGTCCTTGCAAACATCCAGTGAACCGGAGTGGGAGTCTGTTAACCCACTGAGTGGACAGGTTAGTGTCTGATATTGTGCCTCATCTGCTTTCTACACTAGACTTTGCAGCACTACTGATTCTCATAGAATCATATTTGAGACTCTGCTGTCACCCTGTGGCAAAATACAAAGAGCGCAGACAACACTTGTATCTATTACATAAGCCTTGCCCAGTTCCACTGCTTGGTATATGTTACAGAACATTTCAGGCTTGCTGGCCTGAGAGCATAGCAGGAACTCCACCACACTCCTCACTGAACCAGCTGAACCAGCATTGCTAACTCCTAACCATGTGAGAGTAATGCAGATACATGGCTGTCTAGGCCACTTTGTGGGGAATGTGACTAAAGGTAACTATATACTTCGCTCCATCCATGTAGCTTATGGCTGTTTTCTCTAACCTAACTTCAGTGCAACGCCTGCCTCTCATGGGCAAATATAGGAGAGGCCCTGCAAAACGGGACTCCAGAAAACCTGTTGACACGCCTCAACGCTCTGATCTCAGAAAGTTCCTCAAGAGCTCCACATTTTCTTCCGCTTCAGTTGCCTCACCTGAAGCCTCCTCCCCACGCTCCTCAGTTTCTGATATCTCCTCTTCGGCTGACATGGCGACTTCTGAATCAGCCTCTCAATCTGGCCAAAATCTAAGCACTATTTTGCAACTTATTAAGTCCCTTCCCACAAAGGAAGAACTCCTGATGAAAAAAGTCTTCCAAGCCCTGGAAAATAGACTCCACAAGGCTATTCATAAGGAAGTGGCTCATCTCCAATCGAACTTTGCTCAGCTTGCCTCGAGTTTGGCCATAGTGGAGGCCCACAGGGAGGAATCAGAGGAACGTTAAGACAGGCTTCAAGAGGCACTGGAGAGGCAAGCACTTGAGTTTCAACTGCTCTATACTCGGGTAGACAATAGAGGCCGCAGAAACAAATTATGGATTTGTAGCATCCCTGAAGACAATTTGCTCCCAGATCTGGTCCCATTTCTAACTAAAATCTCCAACGAAATTTTAGCTGAAGACCAGTCCACGCTCATTCATTTCGATAGAGCCCATAGGGCCCTGAAACCACAGGGTGCTCAATCAGACCAACCAAGAGATGTTATATGTTGTGTCCACTACTACACCCAAAAAGAGGCAATCATTCAAAAAGTGAGGACTCTAGGTGGAATTGATTATAATGGACAGAAAATTAAAACTTTCCTCTCTTGGCATACACTTCAACTTAGACATATGCTTAAGCCTTTTGGCTTTCAGGTTACCCTCAATGGGCGAACCGAATCTGTGTGAGCACCATTAGATCTGGCCACTTTTGTTCAGCCCTGGACATCCATAATATCGAACTGCTGGAATGGTAGGATTACTTTGCAAGACTTAACCCTCTGACGATAGGGACCTGGCAGACAGCCGGCAACCCGAGTACATCGTCTAATCGAAGACAGAGCCGGACGGACAGCTGAACAAAGTACAAATAATCGGGGTGGGAACCAGCACTCCCTATTGTCTTGTGGGAATTTCTGCCTTAGAGAAAGGGAAGTCCCAACCCATAAAATGTATATATAGATGAATTCCCCTAGGCGCAGTGATGCGCAGTACATATGTGGATATATAGATGGTGGTATAGTAAAACAGGATTAGCCTAGAACTGTGATGAAATTCGCAACACTGTACAGTCAGGTGCAGTCCAACAATGTGGTCATGCAATTTAATACATACATATATGTGTATCAAAATTGTACATATAACCAGAGTTGCAGCCCTTGTGCATCATACATACAGAGACAATATAATGTAGTGGTATAGTCGTCAACTTACACTGTATGTTAAAGCATATGCATAGCCAAGAAACACTAATTCCGAAATGTCCCTTTAGAGTCATGTCATGGCATACCAATTTAGTAGACACCGTTCCAGTAAAAGGATCAATGTATCATATAGTCTCAGTTCATGAATATAAAGTATTAAGAGTCCAGAACTGTGTGGCCCTCAAAGGTAGGGCTGATGTGCAGGCTCTGTGTAATACAACGTGTGTAGAGCTAGTTTTCCATAAACCGGGAGGCTGATAAGTTGGCGCTGTATATAGCAAAAATTAATATCGTGGAATCGTAAAGTAGGGAGCAAGAGCTAATAAATTGTTCATATACCAAACAGCTAGGTGAACTTTGTGAGGCAGAACCACTGCAGACGAGCGGTAGCGGGGCAGGTGGTAACAGAGACTTGCCCCTATGTAGGATTGAGGATGTATTCATTCTCTCCAATCCCTTCCGCATTGCAGGCAGTGTGTGGAGATGTCAAGGTGGTAGCCCTGGAGACAGAATAATCGCGGCCGTGGCTGAGTCCAGGTTGCGCATGCGCAGGAGGCGGTACATGTAGAGGAGTCCCTTGTTGTATCACAGTATTAATGAAGCGAACAAATAGACGAGGAGTCGCAGTAATGGTTAATACCGACGCGTTTCACCCTTAGGCTTCCTCAGGGATATAGGTGGTCCACTTTGTTTAAAGGGAGGTTTAAATAGGCGCCATGCCTAGTGGTAGTTCGTGATTGGTTAATTCTTGCTCAGTCTTACATAGGTCCATGATGTGACAGACCCAGTCCTCCATAGTTACTTCTTTAATACTTAAGCTCTAGTAGTTTCCTTGGTCAGCAACCTCTATTGACCCCCACCGCTGTGTGTTTTTGCAGAAGATGGGAGTGGCTTCAACCTTCACCTCCATCTGGAGCTGTGTATACTATGTTTCATTTACAATATATGTAAGCTCTTTGTTCTCTCTCTGTATTTTCCTTTTTTCCACCTTACTCCTCTCTTTCCCTTGTCCCACCCTCCTCCATACCCTTGGGAGCTTTCTCCTATAAGATATATATATAGAGCTTTAAATATTGCTGTATCCACTACCTGCTTACCCACATGACCAGCACCCTTAAAGTTGTCTCGATAAATGTTAACGGGTTAAACCTCCCCAAAAAACGTTAACATGCCTTGCGTGAATTCCACAGAGAAGAAATAATGTTTTTTTCGTACAGGAGACACACTTTAAGTATGGTTCCTCCCCGGTCTTACAAGATCGCTTTTACCCTAGCTCGTACTTTAGCAACAACAGCGCTGGTAAAACCCTTGGCGTTGCCATACTCTTTTCTAAACGATTCCATTTTTCCATATTACAGAAGACCAGACTGGTAGAGGGGAGAGCCCTCTTGGTTAAATATAAGCTATACAACACTGTTTATACGTTTGTTAACTTATATTCTCCAAACCAGGGCATTCACCCCTTCCTGGCTTCAGTCCTGGAGAAGATTGAGGATCTAGCGTAGGGTGTGCTGGTGGTAGGGGGCGATCTCATTTTGTCTCTTCATCCAGAAATGGACACATCCAATGGAGCTCCCAGAATCCGTAGGTCTCTAGGTAAGGTAAGGCACACCTTGCACAGTATTCAGCTGGAGTGGACTGGAGTGCCTCAAGAACCAACTCCTTTTTGGGTGATCTATTTCACCACTTGTCCTTTAAATACAGTTTTCAGCTAGTCGACACGTGGAAATTACAACACCCAACAGTCAGAGACTATACCTTATTCTCGCACCCACATGGAGTTTACTCCCGCATCGACTATCTATTCTACTAACAAAGACATCTCCATTTGGTTCATTCCACATCCATAGGCCAAGTGACCTGGACCGACCAGGCCCCAATATCCCTAATTCTACACCTGGCCCAACCTAGGATGAAAAGCTGTTCATGGAGACAATGAACTTTTCCTACAAGATTCATATTGTAGGATTCAAATTGAACAGGCCCTTGACGACTATATAGAATTAAACTCCACCTCGGATGTCTCAGCTGTGTCACTCTGGAAAGCCCAATAGTGTGTTCTTCATTGTAAACTAGTTCAACTAGGCTCCTGCATGAAAAAAAGAGAAGGAAGCCCTCAAAAACTAACTCCTCCTAAAAATCATAGATCTTGAATCCAGACATAAAGCAACTTTGGCCCCTGAGATACTAGCGGAGCGTGCAGAAGCTACGTTAGCCCTAAATAAACTCTTATATGACATAATTAAATTAGATTAGTGTATATGCCATAATCAAAATATCTCATATCAGCTGCTATTGCATTCCGACCCACTAAAGGTTCCCCACTCCCCGTGTCCATTGGGGAATGGTTCCAAAAAGTAGAATTCTATAGATCAATGGATGAGTTGATATTCTCTTCAATGGATAAGTTTGCAGATTACTATGCCACATGGTGTCTTTGGTTTGCATTTAAGGACTCAGGGAAACTAGCGCCACTGACAAGCTCAACTCCCATCTCCTCAGCAGATATTGCCCCATCCTAATCATATTCACAATTAGGTAGCCCCCCCCATAGAGACTTACCTGTCCCTCGCTCCTGTTCTCGATCACAGTCGCTGCTCTGTTCTTCCGGGTGGACGGAGCACAGCTGCGGTCATGTGACACAGAGGCGGGAATTGGAATTCCTTTCCCATATATCTTGCACGCTCTGGCACACTGCCTGTGTCAGAGCAATAAGTTACAGCATGGCGTCTGGCTCTCTTTCTCTTAGTGTATCCTGTGCTGCTTCCTGGTGTTCCTCCGTGTATGACCTCTGGCTTGTTAGACCACTTCTTCTGGATTACACTACTGCTCGTGCTCCTGTGTATCTGACCCAGCTAATCTTACTGACTACTCTACTACCCGTCCTCCTGTGTATCCGACCCGGCTGTTCATATTGACTACTCTGCTGCCTGTTCTCCTGTGTATCTGACCCGGCTATTCATACTGACTACTCTGCTACCTGTGACTCCGTGTATCCGAACCGGTTTTTACTATTGTCCATTCCGCTGTCTGAGTATCAGTGTATCTGACTCTCCTGAATGTGGTATCTCTTCAGTGTATCTGACCTGGTGTTCCACTGATACATGACGGGATTCTTCGGTGTGTGCTGATCTGTCTCAGCTAAATTATGCTGCCGTGCTTTATCGCTTCAGAGTCTGCTCTCCGGATCTCTCATCTACAGCCTCTCACCTATTACGTCAGGGGACTAACCTAACGGCCACGACCTGCGGGCCTCCAGCAGCAAAACCCATCCCGCCATTAGATTCCGTGCCTTCGGAAGGCCTGTGATAACTCTGACTAACAGGAGTCTCCCGTGAGATGTAACAGCATCTACTAAAGTAAGAACAGGACTATAATGGTCTAAGCCAAAGGCAATATCCACCTGCTGCCATTCAGAACCTGAAGAAAGAGGCCTCAGGTTGAAATAAAATTGTCTACTTTCACGGAAGTGAAAGTACATCTTGCAGTCCCCTGAGAACCAATCCAGGCGATGTACTTTAGGTTCATGCTCGATTGTTAGGTTAGCCTGACCTTGATTCACTAACTGCTTCTGAAAGCTGAATTACTGAGCGAGCTCGTGGACCACTTGCAACAGTATCTGGATCTGCGAAGTCACCAATATATGGCTGGCTGTAATGTTGGAACACGGTTAAGCCAACTCTAAGACCTACAGAACTAGCTTGCAGAGATCTTCACTTATAGCAGCCACCGTTCATATAGATCGCAATTTACTAACCAATACTTGGGTGCCGCCAGATATTAAGCTCTAGGTAGTGCAGGCTTAGGTTGACAAATATTGTGCGGTTAGAATGTGACATGTATAGGACCAAGGAGAACAATCCCCAATGTCTAACAAAAGTCCAGAAAGACTGGTGTACAACATAATTCAATCTAAATTCAAAGTCAGGCCAGGATCAAATACAGTTCAGAGGTCGTGGCAGGCAGAGTTCAAGTGAATTTAAAATACAATCAGGACAGACAGAGAACGAGTAAAATCCCAAATTCCAAGCCGAGGTCAAAATCCAAAATATCTAAACAGAGAACTAAAGAAACAAGCACACAATAGCAGAGATAAGCTACAACCAGCACAGGGATCAGGAAAAGAAAGCCTTTTAAAGCATAGATAGCCAATGGCAGTAGCCTAATTGAATGACAGCACTGTATAAGATGCAATGATTAAACACATTTAAACATGGCTGCTCCCAGTGATGAAACTACCTGATCAGCAAGGAAATAATCTGAAGCCACATTACTGATACGACTGTGGCTCATAACAGCAGCACTGACTGATGATGCAACAAAAATACAAATTGGATTTTTTTTTTATTATTGTTTACTTATATAATGCCAATAATATTATGCAGCATTGAATAAACACAGATCAGCCACAACCTTAAAACCACTGTTACGAGCCACGGCGGTGCCCAGCCGCCGCGACTCTCTTACCTGCGTCCCGGCCGTCGCTATGGCGACCGGGACGTCACTTCCGCCCATGACCCGGCCGTTGCCGGGGCAACGGTTGGACGCTTCAGCGCTGCGTCCCGGCAATGAGAAGCCGGGAGCATGCACTCATTAATGTTACTAGCCTGCGGGCTAATGAATTTAGGTGCAGGGGGCTGGGTACTATCAGAGCCAGGCTCTGATTGGCTGTGCTTACTATTTAATGCAATGAGGTCTGCTACCTCATTGCCGGTTATAGCTTCTGCCTCCCAGTCTGCTGACCTGCTTGTTCCTGCTCCTGTGTATTGAAATTCTGCTGATCTCTCGTGTATGACCCTTGGCTTGGATTTGGACTTCGCTTGTGTATCCCGTGACCCTGACCTTTGGCCTGTTTACCGTTTCTCCTGTTTGGCTGTGACCCTTGACCCCGGCTTGTTAACTGGAATTGCAACCTGCTGCCGGCCCTTGACCTCTGCGTGGACCTCACTCTGCTTGCCTGGGTTCTCCCCAGCCGGTACACACTTCACGACCCTCTGTCAGTCTGCAGCCCAGTCTGTCCCCACTATCAGGGGCTCCAGTGAACACCTGATTGGCAGAGTAGACTCCGGGTTGTGTTGTGCCGGCTGGAGGGGTTCCTAACAACCACCTGCCAAATATTTTAGTATATTTAATATTTAAGTTTAAGTGAACCCCGTTCCACCAAAACAGCTCTGACCTGTCGAGGCATGGACTTCCCACAACCTGTGAAGGTGTCCTGTGGTATCTGCGACCAAGACATTAGCAGTAGATTCTTTAAGTCCTGCAAGTTGTGAGGTGGGACCTTCATGAATTGGACTTGTTTTTCCTGCACATCCCACAGATGCTCAATCGGATTGAGATCTGGGGAATTTGGAGGCCACATCAACACCTTGAACTTTTTGTCATGTTCCTCAAACCATTCCTGAACAATTTTTGCAGTGTGGCAGGGCACATTATCCTGCTGAACAAGGTCACTGCCATCAGGGAATACCGTTGCCATGAAGGGGTATACTTGGACTGCAATAATATTTAGGTGCGTAGTACATGTCAAGTAACATCCACATGAATGCCAGGACCCAAGGTTTCCCAGCAGAACATTGCCCAAAGCATCAAACTTCCTCCACCGGTTTGCCTTCTTCCCATACTGCTTCCTGGTGCCATATCTTTCCCAGGTAAACGACGAACAACCACCCGGCCATCCACATGATGTAAAAGAAAATGTGTTTCATCACACCAGGCCACCTTCTTCCATTGCTCCATGGTTCGGTATGGGTAATTTGACTAGTCTGAGGCTACACAGACCCATACACAACAAGCTGGGATGAACTGTGTGTTCTGACACCTTTCTATCATACTCAGAATTAACTTTTTCAGCAATTGTGGTACAGTAGCTCTTTGTGGGATTGAACCAGATGGGCTAGCATTTGTTCTCCATGTGCATCAATGAACCTTGGGTGCCCATGACCCTGTTGCCAGTTCAAAAGTTGTCCTTCCTTGGACCACTTTTGGTAGGTACTAACCACTGCATACTGGCACCACCTCACAAGACCTGCCATTGTGAAGATGCTCTGACCCAGTCGTCTAGCCATCACAATTTGGCACTTGTCAAAGTTGCTCATATGCTTACATTTGCCCATTTTTCCTGCTTCCAACACATGAACTTCAAGAACTGGCTGTTCACTTGCAGCCTAATATATCCCACCTCTTGACAGATGCAAGATAATCAATGTTATTCACTTCACTTGTCTCAGGGGTTTTAATCTTGTGGCTGATTGTTGTTTACTGATTTATTGATTGATTACATAATCATTCACCTCAGTCCCTGCCCCATTGGAACTTACAATATAAAATTCCATACACACACATACACAGACTAAGGTTAATTTGGTCAGATGCCAATTAGCTTACTGGTAAGCTAATTGGCATCTGACCAAATTAACCTTAGTCTGTAATTTTTGATTGTTATGACGCAATCGCACGATAAATAACGCACACATACACTTACACATTCACTTGTAAATAGTTCACCTTAAAATAGTTCCAACACAGTTGTTTATAATCAAATGTAATAGAGTTTACAGTTAAATATAATAATGTTAAAAGTACTTTAAAAGTATCTAAGGCTCAGGATTTAGCACATGTATCATGTTTAATGTCATTTTGATCTGCACATTACTATCTCTCATCCTATAATTTCGGCTTTGCGATCGCTTCCTGCAATCCATAGTTATGGAAGATAAAAGATTGAATGATCAAAATGACATTGTGTTTTAAGTTGTTTAGAACTGGCTTGGGTCAGTTTCCTTGAGAAGCACATGTTTTCAGCTGTTGGGGGAAGGTGATCCCCTCTTCCCAGAGAAATCCTTTGAACTGACCTAAGACCTGATTTACATTAGACAGTCCTGAACCCTGAACCAATGGAAACATGTTCTAAACTGAAACCGGATACTATCAAGCTTTTTTTTATCAGCCAAAGCTCTCTTTTTAGCTCTCTCTCTCTCTCTGAACGTGGCTACATTTGAGCATGGCTGTATTCCATTGTCCTCGGGGGAGCTCTATAAGGAAAATGTAATGTATTCTGTGTTTTTATACTTTCCTAATTTAATGTAACATCTTTAATAGGTATCATGTATCGGCTATATTGTACTGTATTGTACTTATTTATTGAACTGCTAAACAAATTGCTTTTGCTAAATAAATTGCTTGTGCTTCGGAAACACAATACAATCGCTTGGGCAATGCTTATTTGAAAACGATAGAATTACTTTAATAATTTAGGGGCTCTGAGTTTGGAGGTTACGTTATCGACAGGTATGCAACGCTTACGGTTTTCGATTCCTCAACAAAGGGTGGATTGACGAACGCGTCTCATACGAGAAAGAACGCAATGTGTTCAAGACCTGTGGGTCACTCTGTGTTGCGAAACCGAATGTCCGTTGTTGCATAATCTGAAGGAACGCTAGTTTGAATCTAGGGACAAGAAAGAAAAATGTTTCTTTTTATTGTCGTTTTGCGTTTAAAGGGTATTACATTGCATAGGGTATGTGTACTTCCTGCATTGAGTATGTGTACTTCCGGTATTGTTGCCACGTGTGTAAACAGTCATGATCATAGTCTGTTATATATGAATAGTGTAATAACTTGGTAAAATCTCTGAAAAGATAGTGCCATTGTTTGGGAAATTAATTTTCTGCGCAGAAAAGATATATGTGTTTGTGAATTGTATGAGTTAGAAGGTGGGTGGCGTTGCCTGATTAAATCATCCACAATATTTAAAACGTACTCCCCAATAAGTAATCGCAAAGTTTAGCGATAGCTAGTATCGCAAAGCGGTGCGATTGTACCGCATGGTTTATTGTGCAACCGTGATTGTGAATTGGGTGGAGATGCGAGAGGAATTACGCTGGTAAGGCGGGTAAACTCTGATGCTACCAGTTCAGTAATATACTCAACAGATTTTATGTGTTGAGCCAGGATATCGAGGAGCTGATATTTCTGTTGTCCATAGTGATATTTCTGTGTTAGGAGGTGGGTGGCGTAGCCTGATTAAATCGTCCACGGTTAATCTCTATCAGGCTCTGTTTGAAACGAGAACAGTTAAAAAGGGCCTTTTTGCGCAGCGTTGAGAAATAGGTTGTTTTCACAATGGATGCGAAGCAAACACTAGAGATAGTTCATGTTGTGCTGCCTAATGAATGCCCGGTTAGTTCGGCAAAGTATGTTATGCATAATAAATATGGTGCGTATGCAACGGCATACTGCGACAAATGGGTCAAGATGACCCGGGAGTGTGTGAAACCTTTCCCAAACATAGGTTGTTTTGACTCAGAGGTGTTAGATAATGTTAGAGATAAAGTACGGTTGATTAAATCAACAAAAACGAGAATTGAACATGATGACTGTTTGAAATTGTGGCAACAAGAAGGGAACACGTGGCAAGGCAGCGCATGCACAGCGAAAGTAGGCGTGGTTAAAAGTGCGTGCATAGCGGAAGTAAGCGTTGCCAAGCGAAGAGAAGCGAGCGCAAGGCAGGAAAGTATAAAACACCGAATACAATTTAAAAAAAAAAAAAAAAACTTAAAAAAATAGCAAATGTAACTATCTGTGTAACTATTCAGGTTTAAAAGCTGAGTTACTTAAATGTATATTTTTATTTTTTGTGTATGGTGGGTGTGATTGAATTTAGGAAAATAACCCTGCAATAGAGAAAGAAAAGAAAAAAGACCAGGTTTTTCAAACAGTCTGAAGAAACTTTTTTTTTTATACCATGCATAAAGTAGAACCAGAGAAAAGATGTGTAACAAATAAATGTGTTGTGTCTATGCTAATGGCTTAGATGCAGGAATCCTAGAAAAAAAAATAATCAGTGTCTCCAGACAAATGGTCTTAGTTAATTGACCCTGATTGTAATGAAGCTATATAGCCTTAGATTAATACACAAAAGACTGGAGATATGGTTGCTAAGGAATTATTCTGCAGTGAATGAAGAGACAGAGAGTTTTGTTTTTTGGTTTGTTTGTTTTATGTTGTGTTGAGTTTAGGTTCCTGTCACAGGTCGATGATAAGGATTGAAAGCAAAAAGAAATATCATGTTTGTTTGTTTTTATTTGATACTGACTTTATTTTGTTTCTCTGTTTGTAGGTAAGGACAAAGAAAGAAGTATATATACTTAGTTATTATGGGGATTACGAAAGAAGCACAAAGCTTTCCCTTGAAAGACAAATTAACAATAATTTATTTGGTTGAGATTCATTATGTAAAATGAAGTGTGCACATACTTCGCTCTAATGTTGTTTTATGTATTTCAGGAGGACACACATGAGAGATATAAAGTATGTGTCATAATGGGTAAGCTGTGCACTTCTCCATTATAGGCATGACATACTGAGTTCCATATGAGCTAACGATGGACGACACTGGATTGAAAGGTTGACGTAAGACCCCCTAGTTAAGTATGGGGAGGGGTCATAGTTTAGCGAATAGCTAAGGGGATTAGTGAATTAAATACAGCCATTTTCCCATAGAGTCCAATCCAGCTGTCATTTTTGCTGTAAAAATCTCCCTTTCTGCATGTCTGTTTGTTTTCAAACCCTTGTATTCAAATCTTTTGTATTCCTATTATTCGTTGCTCTCCTATTTTCTCATTCTTTACATCTATGCTAGTATCTCTCAATTTTTTTCTCTCTCTCTCTTCTCTTGTATAGAGATACGAAAAGACATAGACACAGTCTCATTAATGGGGCTAAAACATTTTTTTTACATAAGACAAACTCAGGGATATACACACTAGATTGACATGAGTTACAGAAACAGTCAGGGGTTTGGTGTTATGTGTATAGAAGCTGCTAATGTTAAGCAGAAAGTTTTTTTTGTGGAAATACGATTCATGTTTTATAGATGCATATCTGTTTTTTGGTTTTTTTTGGGTTTTGTGCCTCCTGTACAAAAATGTGCCTTTATATGTATGCACAAAGGGTGGTTAGGATATGGCTGGAGGTTAGACATACAGATATGCATCTCTGTGTAGAACATTGGAGTAGGATTTTTGCCACAAGATACAACATAATGTGAATCCCTAGAAAATGTAGAATTTTCATGTTTTATATTTTTTCACTGTTAGACAGACATGTACTGGGTACTGTTATATTTGAAGAAAGTGTTATAGAAATAGACCCCTTTGTCTTTCTCACTTAGTCAAGTAGCTGAATGTGAGGTACTGAGAATGGCATGTAAGTTGGCAGAGGGAAAAGCGATTGATATACATTGGTCTTCAGCATTTTTCTAGTCCAGGGGGCGACGTTGAGTTAACTGAAAAATCTTTTTTTATAGCAATACCAGCACATGAGTAGGACACTACATAGAGGACTTTATACAGTGACACAGTTACCAACTGAAGTAGCTGCTAGTAAAGTCCACACTTACACACACGACCATACATGGCTGTCACACCAGAGCGAACCTAGCTGCCAAATAGACAGCAGGGTTTTATGTGACAGCTGACAAATCTATGTTTTGTTTTGTTTTTCGTTGTATTGTTTTTGTTTTAAAATTTGAACACACACACACGCATACACATATTGGTTAATATATGAAGATTTGTGTTACCTGAGGAATAAACTGTCTGGAAGGTGAAGAGATGTGGAGAGGAGTCTGGCGGACCCTGAAGAGATGGGCAAGGTAGACCAGTAGCTCCCGGAGTGTATCTTCCAGACCCAGCGGAGGCAGCACATGGTCTGGCTCAGCTGGGTACAGAAGGTATGTGCAAGCTGCTAAGAGTATATTGGGGTGCACCAGACATTTCTTCTCAAGCTAGTAGGACGACAAGGTCCTATCTTGATTAAGAGAATGTCAGGAAAATGATACCAATAGAGCCATCCCATATCCCTCCTGCAGATGGGTTTTTCTCCAGGTAAAACAAATCCACGTCATCCAATTACCACCATGCAGGATCCTCAAGTATACACTGGTGTACCAATCAAATATGTCTGGGTAGAGGTGTATTGAAATGTGTCTAATGTATTACTGTGTCATACTCAAAGCTTTTGTTATTCAATGTGATAGTCCTAGAGTTATAATAGGTGATAGGGGTATTCATGTTATTGATAATAAATGTATAATGTATGAGTAGTGGTAACAAATTACATACTTTCGATTAGCCACAAACCAGTGTGAACATAAAGTAACGGTACTAGGTAGAACGAATTGAATAGAATAAGAGTGGGAACTTGATTGAAGTGACTGATAGCTTCGGCCACTAGTCCTTCCCCGATACCAAAGATCACTCCTGGGCTGCCTCTTAACCTGTCGATTTTTAAAATGTTCTTGACCCCTCTTGAGATGATATTGTAACTGAGAGGCTAGTTTAGACCTTGAGAGGGAAGGTAAATGTTGAGACAGCAACCAAGAACGTTCAAAACACTGTTTCCTGAAAAGTCACACTAACTGTCAGGATGTTGGATCGGGAGAGTAAGTTGTGGAACAGTAATTTCTTAGGCTCAGGTTATTTGACAGACAGGTACCAGGTGTAGGCTACCAGCATCACGACTTCAAGGGTAGCAGAGACACACTGGTGCCCATTTCATCCACTGCAGAGGGGCCACCACTCAAAGAAGGGTCCAAGTGCACTCATTAATCTGTTCTGGGAAGCCTCGAATGCAGTTAGTAGTACCTGAGACAGAGGCTAAGACAGTTGTCCAGCATGAAGTTTTAGTTTTTCCTGTTCTGTGTTTCTCTCATCACATTCTTTTTTCAGGACGGTCAATTCTTTTGATTGTTGACAGGTGACAGAGGCTGGTTCAGGTAATGATAATGAGGTATTGGGGATGAAGGAGAAGTTAGTAGCATAATCGGTCCAGCCAATTACTCTATTCAATTCAGGGGTAAAGGAAAATTTGGAAACCTTGGAGCTTGGAGAAAGTGCAAGGGGCTATTGTCTGAGTAACATTACGTCCGTAAGTACGTTGACCACATAGTTAAAAAAGAGGTACACCCAGCGATGCCAGTCCAGTAATATTCGGACTTGAGCAGGCATCCTTGAGAATGATTATCATTCTTGGATGGGTAAGGTTTTAGACTAAACATAGTGCTGGGCGTGCTCTCACATGCCTCAGTGATTATATCACGTAGGATTAGTTCTCTTTCCACTAAATATTCTTGAGATACCCGAATTATGGGTGGGAGGTCACTAGGGGAAAAGTACAACACCTAGGTCCCTTAGTCTGGAGTCTCCCAATAGTTTGCAAGCCGATCACTGTTTCATGTACAAAGAAACCTGAGTATTGGGAGACTGGGAAGAACAAACAGACAATAGCCCGCCCACAAGTGTTGATGTAAAGAACTGATGGCATTATTAGAAGGGTGTATATTAACGCAAACTGAAGGAGATTGTATATGACATTATTGATAGACATAGGATGATGCTATTGATGAACATGAAGTGTTTAAATGTATTTTGAGCTTAAAGACATGCGTTGGACGGATGAATCTGTTAAACTTAAAGAACTGTAGTAGAGTATTCTGTATAACTGATACATGTTCTATTGTACTCTGTACCCTTCCAAATAATGTATTACATGTTTTAATGTACCCTTGAAGGGCAGACAAAAAGGTTTTCTCCAAGCTCCAGAGGTATACGGTCTATAGCAAAAGAAAAAAAATTGTTTCAAAGATTAAGACTCTCTATTGTGATAACTTGTTTAGATCTACAGACAGCGTGGTCATACACCAAGGGGGACTAACATTACAGAGCAATGATACGTGGTACTGGGATCCAGCATATAAAATCTTTAGGGTAATAGTTTATTATACTAGGGTGGAACTGTCAAAGTTGAATAATTGGATGAAATAAACTATATTGATTGATATTGTTATGACGCAATCGCACGATTAATAACGCACACATACACTTACACATTCACTTGTAAATAGTTCACCTTAAAATAGTTCCAACACAGTTGTTTATAATCAAATGTAATAGAGTTTACAGTTAAATATAATAATGTTAAAAGCACTTTAAAAGTATCTAAGGCTCAGGATTTAGCAAATGTATCATGTTTAATGTCATTTTGATCTGCACATTACTATCTCTCATCCTATAATTTCGGCTTTGCGATCGCTTCCTGCAATCAATAGTTATGGAAGATAAAAGATTGAATGATCAAAATGGCATTGTGTTTTAAGTTGTTTAGAACTGGCTTGGGTCAGTTTCCTTGAGAAGCACATGTTTTCAGTTGTTGGGGGAAGGTGATCCCCTCTTCCCAGAGAAATCCTTTGAACTGACCTAAGACCTGATTTACATTAGACTGTCCTGAACCCTGAACCAATGGAAACATGTTCTAAACTGAAACCGGATACTCAATCTTCTTAATGCAATTTGAGAGTCACCAATCCCCAAAGATCCCTGAGTCTTCCTTCTCGGGTAGGCTTAATAGCTGAGTAGTAGAAACAAAAGCCCCTCCTTCTACTCACTTAAAAATCAAATTTGGTATGTCATATGTGTGGATAGGATCATCCAACACATCCACAAAAAAAGGGGCTTTTGCTCCAGTCTGGTACTTTTGGTTCTTCAGAGATGAGTTGTAGCAGACCTTTTTAATTTGTTAGTAAACTTAATATACCTTCATTACCATTTATTTATATAGCGCCACTATTTCCGCAGCGCTGTACAGAGAACTTACTCACATCAGTCCCTGCCCCATTGGGGCTTACAGTCTAAATTCTCTAACATATACACAGACAGAGAGAAAGAGACTAAGGTCAATTTGATAGCAGCCAATTAACCTTTGAGTATGTTTTTGGATTGTGGGAGGAAAACGGAGTACCCGGAGGAAACCCACGCAAACACGGGGAGAACATACAAACTCCACACAGATAAGATCATGGTCGGGAATTGAACTCATGACTCCAGCGATGTGAGGCAGAAGTGCTAACCAGTTAGCCACTGAGCTGCCCCTTATTTCAATGTAGTCTAGATAACCCCTTCAATAAATATATCTCTGTTGTAAACTCCCCACTTTTGGCCTCTGTGGATGCCAGGGAATAAATGAGCTGCACATGAGCATAACTCCCCCGTCCACTGGCCCAGTTAAACCTAATCCTGATTTGTTTGCTCAGTACAATCTACCCCCTTACTAGATTAGGCTACCTAACCAAAACTCCACCAGGATTGGTGCACTATTTAAACTGCTTATTTGAATTTATAACAGGAGTGGAGACAGGCTTTAGGTCTATTTAAAGAGCACATGCTTCTGCACATCTCTTATCTGGACAGATCTTACTGCTCTTGTTGGGCTGATCAGTGGATGATGCTTGGTAATTAGCTCATGGAAGTCTGCGTGGACTTTGCCAATCACCAAAAGCAGGAGAATATTGATCTTGAATCCTACCTTGCGGGCAGAGGAATGAACAATGTGGACAGATAAATGAGACAGATCTCCATGAAAGACTGTGACTATAGCCCCTTTAGGGCAGGGCTGAGAAGAAGGTCTTGTGCTTTGAACTCCTTGGTTGTTGACATATATATTGTATTCCTGTGTAATTTGTATAAGCTTCTGATACGTGAAAGGTTCTGTGTGAAAATATTTTTAATTAGAGTCTTAGAAGTAATAGTTATTGAGGAGAAGCATTTGTTTCATAATAATATTATTATAGATAATACAGAGACGATTTAACCAAGATTTTTAATCAGTTTTATTTTTCAAAGAGTTAAATAAAGTTATTGAATTGAGAAAACAAACAAGTAATGTTATGTGTCAATGCAGCTGTGTAATATTCAAAATGATAAAAGAGATAGGACAGTAGATAGTTTCAATTTGCAAATAATGCCCCATTTGTATTTACTCTGCCAAGTTCATAAAAGCTACTCCATACATTATTTTAGAAAATACATAATTTTCCTTCTTAATCCATTTGTATCCAGAAGATATGCATTTGTAAACTAAATATTTCCAGTGGCATAAACTTGGCTTGTCATAGTAAACCTAAGATACATGGCAGCCATATACTTCCCTGATCTGTTTACTCTCTGTCACCATTGTAAAGAGAGGAAAAGGGTCATGCCGTAATGACCTGTGACCATCCACAATTGAATTACAGTGTCAAGACGGCTCAGTAATCCCTATTAAAATTGCCTGGTCTGAATACATGCGTAGTTATGAAAACAGAGCATGCAGCAAGAACAATTTAGTTGATAGAATTATCAGGTTAGGACAATAGGACCAAGTAGAATAGGAGGAATGACTACACACTAAGAAATACAGTAACACACAGATTGATTAAAAAAATAAAAGTACGCAAATATAATGAGGTTAACACTAGGTGGGCAAATTAGAGAAAACAGATGGATCAGTCAGAATGAAAGTTAACTGAGGGGAGACGTAAATAGATTTAGAGTTAATAAGGTAAATAGAATAGGGTTTATACCCATAAAGTAATAAATAATATGGGCAGTGTGAAAACAGTCCAAGTGAATGAGGTGCAGATGGCAGAGTTAGACAGCTGGGATCCATAGCGGTGCAACAACTGCATAATAACTCCATTACTCCATCCAAAGCCCAGCTGTGGAGAAAACACAGTATGGTGTAAGAGTTAGTACCAAAATCTTATTGGTGGATTATGGTATGAGAAGAGTCAATGCAGGTTACAGTAGACAATCAATGAAATAATGCTATATTCAGGGCTGTATTTATCATATAAGTCAACTAGGCACATGCATCGAACAGCAATGTTGAGTGGGTATCATATAACTGATTTTATTTTAGTTGTGATTAGTTTTCATTTGTTTCCACTTTGGTCTTCACCAAACATTTTGTTTTCAGTAGAATGAATGAAGGATGGATGAAATGACCACTTCCTATGATTCAGAGTGCCTTAAAATGAGATTATACATAAAAAATAATGAGATATTTTAACATTCACGAGTATGCGTATACAAATTCACATCTCCTAACAGATAATCAACAATGAATGTACTCTTGCTGTTGACCTACATTACACCCATTGTTTTCTGTAATCTACCATCTACATACTTTTATTCCTTCTTTGTTCTTCATTTTGGCTAATCATACCCACACGCAATGTAATGTTTTTATAACCTAACCACTGAACAATGAATCAATGTGTAATTTAGCCAGAAATATAAAATGTGAAATTGCACAGATCCAGTTGTTCAGATGCTAAGTTTATCACACAGACTAGGAATGGTCAGATTGGTAACCAATTTGCCCCTCACACATAGCACATAGCTCTCTTTTGTGTTTGGGTGATGATCGTACACACATAGGGATAGTGTTCACCTGCCAACTGCATTTGTGGCAAGAAATGGTTGATAGCTGCTTGGATTTTAAATCATTGGTGTTTAATGGAGCCCCAACACGCTCAGGTCAAAATCAGCCAAATTGTGAAAAAGAAATCGGCAAGTGAGGTGCCAGCTTTGACAAAGGGGAACTTCTTCCAAGTCATACTGATGACTTCACAAACTCTCCAGTGGCCTTCTCTGATTTTTTGGTTTCCCTGTTCAAATCCAATTGGACCTTGATTGCATAGAAAGATTGCTGAGGTGACAGCACAACCAACCTAATCAATTGCACACGTGTTATCAGCTATTCTGTAGTAACAAAGTAGTACAAATCTATCACCTCTGAAAGCTCTTACTTATATTTAAAATTACAGGGCCTGATTCATTAAGGAAATTAAAGCAAATACAAACAGTAAGTTTGCACTTTGGCAAAACCATGTTGCATTGGAGGGGGAGGTAAATTTAAAATGTGGGGACAGATTTACAGTTGGAGTAGGATATGTCCTAGATCAACTTTACATTTCAGTGTACAAATAAGTTAATACATATTTGTGTGCTAGATGAAAAAACATCCAATATTTAACTTATGTGCAAAATAATAAACTAATTTGCACTGCTTGGATTGTATCAGGTTTTGTCCATTAAAAAACTTGCTCCACTTTCCTTAATGACTCAAGCTCACTGAGTGCAAAGTGCGTTTTTCTAAAAATGCACATGAACTAGGTGTATGTATGCCCGAATTTAACAAGAAGCAGATGTGAAGATATGTGTGATGATGAATACGGGTGCAGGTCTGCTCTGCTCTACTAGACAAGACACTGCAGGATACGTCCAATACATATGTGGAAAATAAAATCACAAAAGAACGATAAAAAACCCAAAACTATTCAATTAATGTCACCTGTTAATAATATAGGCATTAATGATAAAACATAAAAAAAAAAAAAAAAAAAGTTTTTGTTTTTTTTATTAAATACATTTATTAGTATGTTATGAATGTCTGCTATACTTAAAATAATTTTTTTTCAGTTGCTCCTGATTGTAAACACATGTAATAACATGAATACACAATCATTATCACTAGTAATCTAGACTAGACTTGTAGCTGGAGCAAGAGATATGGCTGAAAAACAAGTACCTGAGAGATGCTCAGAGCTTGAATTGGACGCTGCTGCATGTGCTTGAGATTGGTACGCCCTTACTGTACTTTGACTATGGGCAAATGCTCCTTCCCTGCCCTGTTCCCTCCCTGAAATCATAGGCTGTAGTAAGTTTCCTTTGCGCTAGAAGATGAAATTACCGTGGCTGCATTCTGTGACGTATGGGCATGAGCAGAGTGATTTTGCGGCTTGTATTCACAAAATCACTGTTTACGTTCTTAATGAATCAGACTCATTGATTGCCTAAATTGCAAGTTGCAGGAGGTTGTGAATGTGTTCATTCTGTGACGTTCATTAGACTAAAGGTGCCCAAACCTGTGCAACTCGCTGTTCACAAGAAGAATAATCCTATGTGTACTTGTCCCATTATGTAAATGTAATCGCTACTGCTGCCAATTATCGGACTAAAGAAAAATTCCAACTGTTTAATGTGAACACATTAAATAAACAAAACCCAAGGAACAGAAAGTATTCTAATAATTTCTCAGTTTGTCTGAGGTGTTTATAGTAATGTGGTTATGCTCAAGTGTATGGGCAAGATAACTGATGTTACTGGATATACAGGAACAATTCTAAAGTTATGATCATTCTGTTTATTTATTAAAGTAACATAATGATATAAATATAAGGTAATGATACAAAATGCAGTAAATTACACTGAGTTCTGCTGGGTTAAACAATCTTGCTAACTGTTAAACATGGCTGACGAGCAGCAGATCTGTAAGAATTTTTTTGCCATACACTGGAAGGGCCAAATTGTAATGAACATTTATCCAAATACTACTATATTCAGTTCACATTGATCTGTTGGAAATTTGATTTCCTCTTATTTGGGATTGTAATGGTAAATTCATTGGATTTCCATTTAAATTTGCAAAATCTTATAATGTAATCTTACAGTTACTTTTTCAGTGTTGTGAGCAGTATTTGTAGTGTCAGGACAGGAATGAAATGGCATGATTCCAGAACTCCACAGTTGTCATTGACAATAAGGGGGGGGTCAAACGATGGCAGATCGCACAACTGTCAGCCTTACCATAATATTTATAAACATCATGTTGTGACATGACATGGAAATATAAAAATTCAAAAGCAACCACAATTTTGTTTCATTAGTTAGTAGTTGTTTTTACTGGAATATCTGGTCCAAAAAGAGTTGAGTATGTTGGCTTAGCTCGTGCTAGCTATGTCCCTTTCAGGTTGTGTTCATTCCCTTATGTACACAGTTCACAGTCTTAATTATCTGGTTGGAACAGTATCTGTATACTAAACCAGAGCAATACCTATCTGAACGGAAGGAATAATAAGGAAGCCTTATAAGTCAATGGTGCTCGTTCTTCTCAAAATCAATGGCAGTAGTATATTATCCCAGCCATTAAGAAAGAGTTATCCACCTGTCTACTTATTGTATTTTGTTTTCAAATTTTCATCCAATGTGAAAATAAGCTGTCATCAGGTTTACATTACTCATCCACTGACCCAACCATACTAAGTGTAACAGGTTGGGAATGTCACCAGCTTGCAAATGTGAATTTTATTTTCTATTCATTAAAACTGTTCTGCAGCAGGTCTCATGGCCAAGACATAGGTTAGTAGCACTAAAACAGACTTACGAGGTAATGGATTCAAACGAACTGGCTGACTTTGAAGGTTCAGTCTGCATGAAAAGAGAAAAACCAAACAATCCAGCAAGCATAGAGCTACTCCATCCAAGGGTCTTACCTGTACTTCATATTCCCCTCCTCCACCTGGTTTGCCTTCACCTTCAACATCATACTATAGAGAAACAAATATATCTACAGTTAGAAAAAACACAGAACAACGTGGAGGTCATTTATAATATGCACAAGATGCACATAGCAAACAATTTTGGTCTGAAAAGTTTTCATGCCTATCTAGACTGCTTAGTGCATTACTTTCCTTTCTTTGGAGACATCTCAGCAACTATATCAGTCCCCAGGTTTGTTGCAGGCGGACAAAAATAATTCTGTTTTACTCACATTGGAACATTGGCACCATTGGTGGAACTAGTGTCTGCAGCAACTACAAAACAAGATCTAATTTTCTACAAGGGTTTGCAAAGCAAGATGCAGTCCACATTTACAGAGAAGCACCCTCTGTCAACCCAACTGTTACTATTGGCCAGTGCATACTTTGCAAATCTGACAACTTGGCTCACAAACCAATATGCTTTTGCAGAAAACTACTTCAGGTGACTGCACAAATAGAGGCACTCAAAGCCACTAGTGTATTTTGCACAGAAACTAGAGATGCTCACTGACCCCCGTGTTTTGGTTTTGGATCTGGATTACCGTCGTGTTTTGGTTTTGGTTTTGGTCTTGCCAAACCGTCATTGCGTGTTTTGGTTTTGGTTTTGGTTTTGTTTTGCCATTTTGTTTAAAAATCAATGTTTTTGGGCCTAAAATAACCAAATTTAGTGCTCCACCTGTTTCTTGGATAAGTAATGTAAAGCTAATAAATTATCCAAAAAAACTGTTTAATTCCTGGTAGGCCTTCATTAATTCGACACACAAACCAGATTGTCTTCCTCTCCATCTATGAATATTGGCAATGCAGCCATCGTCTTTGGATGTATATTACACCCTACACTTATACGTAAATATGTAAAGAAATGGACAAAGGCAGTTTGATTTCTGTCTCTCTAGGCCCCCCTCCAGTTGTATAAAATACCAAAAAATTCAGCCGTTATAGACTGTACAACATTATTTGAAATAGAGAAAGCCAGATTGGTTTCTGTCTCTCTAGGCCCCCCTCCACTTGTATAAAATACCAAAAAATTAAGCCGTTATAGACTGTACATTATTAAGAGAAATGGACAAAGACAGTTTGGGGTAACTCTGTGTATGACACCCTACCCTTAAGGAGAAATTGCCCAAACAGCAGCCTTTCAAGACGGTACGTGGTATGGAAATGACCCAAGTCCCTTTCCTCTTTGGGGGTAGATTGCACTCTACACTTAAATAGAAAGTTTTAAAAAGATGTTATCGTTGTCATCTGGAGCTTCAGCCTCACCCTCATCAGTGTGTACGTCATCATCACAGACTATCAATTCATCGCCGCTTGAATCCGCCATTAGAGAACAGTCAGTGCTTGGATGTCTTTGATGGTGAAGGCCTTCCTCGTGGAAGATGTAGTTCATTTTTATAAACATCATTTTCTCCACATTTTTGGGAAGTAACCTTCTACGGCGATCACTGACTAAGTTCCCTGCTGTGCTGAACACTCGTTCAGAGTACACACTGGAGGGTGGGCAGCATAAGTATTGCAAAGCAAGTTTGTACATGGGTTTCCAAATTGCCTGCTTTTCTTCCTAGTAAGGAAAGGGACTGTCTGACATTCCCATATCAATTACCTCTTGAAAATAATCCTCCACCATCCTTTGCATGTTAATACTCATATTGGATGGAGTTATGGGCAAGGTCACACCTTTTTTAGACAAATCCTTAAAACCAGCCCAGATGTTAAACTGTTCTGGTCTGCCCTCTGTGTCTTCCCTGCTTCTTTTTTGAAAATTTAATTTTTTACGAGCAGTAGCTGCTTGAGAAACTGAAGGAGGACACGTCGGCAAGCCAACGCCCAGTTCAGTGGACAACTTGCTGAACAATAGCTCCTTGCAAAAGTTCACATCTAGTTTATTTTGAAGCAAAGACTCAATGTAGGTCTTAAACCTTGGATCAAGCACTGTGGCCAAAACGTACTGATCCGAGTTCAAGATCTTAATAACTCAAGGATCATAGTGAAGCGAATTAAGTACTTGATCGACATGGCCAACATACTTTGCGGAATTGCTTGCTTTCATCTCCTCCTTCAGTTTCTCAAGCTGATTTTCCAATCGTCTAATTAAAGGAATAACTTGGCTCAAACTAGCACAATCTGCACTCACTTCACAGGTCACAACTTCAAATGGTTTCAGCACCTTGCACAGCACTGAAAGGATTCTCCACTGTGCAAGAGTGAAATACATGCCCCCTCCTTTTCTAATGTCATGGCTTGTGCAATACGCTTGGATGGCTTTGCGCTTTTCCTCCATCCTCTGCAGCATGTACAGGGTGGAATTCCACCTAGTTACCACCTCTTGCTTAAGTTGGTGGCAGGGCAAGTTAAACTGTTCTTGGAGCTGCTGAAATCTCCTACATGCTGTGGCAGAATGCCTGAAATGGCCTAAAATCTTACGGGCCACCGAAAGCATCTCCTGCACCTCACGTTTATTCTTAGGAAGCTCTGCGCCACCAAGTTGATGGTGTGAGCAAACCAGGGTATGTGCTGGAAATCACCCAGCTGTAATGCTCGCACTATATTGTTGGCGTTTTCAGAAATGACATATCCTGGGGAGAGTCCAAGTGGTATAAGCCATGTATCAGTCACATCTCTTTGCGTAACAAATTGTCAGCTGTATGCCTGTTAGTGAAGCCAGTGATACAAAGAGTGGCCTGCCTGTGACAAATGTTGCGTAGTGGTGTACATGCTGCTGCTGTTCCTGCTGGTGAAGGTGAATGACCAACCCAGTGGGCTGTCACAGTCATATAGTCTTTGGTTTGACCACTTACACTTGTCCACATATCTGTGGTTAAGTTGACAGTGGGCAGAATGGCATTTTTCAGCGCAATCTCTACATTTGTACACACTTTTTGGTAGAGTTGTGGAATAGCTTTACGGGAGAAATGGTGTCGCGATGGAATTCTGCAACGCGGACACAAAACCTCAATTAACTGTGAAAAACCAGCTGCGTTTATTGTGGATATTGGATGCAGATCTAACACTAACATGCCAGCCATGGCGTCTGTGATTCGCTTGGCAACTGGGTGACTGCTGTCATATTTGCTTCCCCTAGCAAATGATTATTTCACAGTTGTTGAAATGTAGGACTGCTCCTTTTCTTGGCCTTCCTCTGGGCTGACGATTCACCCCCAGCAGCAGCAACAGCAGCAACAGCAGCAGCAGTGGGACTAATGCTTTCTTCAGAGGAATCAATAATAGTGCAGGAGTCATCCAGCCTTAATAAGTGGGATGTAGGGCTAACTCCGAGCGCTACTGAGGATATTGATGAGGATGGTGTGGTGGGTGTATTTTGTAGCCGTCGGGATGTTGGTGAGCGGAGGGTCCTAGCTGATGATGGAGTGCTTGTAATTTTTTTGGAAGAACTTTCAGCTTTTCCCAACACTTTGCCATGAACTCTCGTCAAATGGCGTAACATAGACGAGGTTCCAAGATGGTTAAGGTCCCTCCCTCGACTGACTGTGGCTTGACATACACTGCAAATGGCTATACAGTTGTTGTCTGGATTAGGGTAGAAATAATTCCACACATAAGAAGTGGATTTTTTTTGTTTTATGGCCTGGCATGACAATGGCTTTTTTCTTGTCACGTGCCAGAACTGCTGCCACTGGTGCAGGATTGACACAAACAACCTCATCCTCATCAACATCCTCATTAGCGCCCTCGTCGCCTACACAAATCTCCCCCTCATCCTCTTCTATTTCCAAAGTGGCATCCTCAATTTGTGTATCACCGGCTACACTCGGGCTGTTCAGGGCCAGGCACACATCAGCAGAACTGCTGAAAGGACCCCTCTTTATGGGTACACTAACAGAATGCTCACGATTAGACATCCCACTGTTGGCTCACCACAAGGATTGGTGTCATTTGTGATTCAGAGCAAACATTATCCTCTACTGCCATACTGTTATCTTGCAGCTCGGCTTTGACGCGTAACAGTAGTTGTGCACCTCTTGTAGGCTCGGTAACATTTTTTGATCTGCCACTAATAGACGAAGGTGAATGCCTCATTCTCTCTTTGCCACTGCGTGTGTAGAATGCCATGTTGGCAATTTTTTTTTAATCGGCACTTAACTTTTCCTCAATTACACTTCTTTTTCGCTTCAACACGGTAAACTTTTTTTTGGTGTGTGTTTTTTTGACTGATTTCAAAAGACTGTGTAGTTTGACATCGCCTTTCCCAGATGACCTTTCCCCCCTTATAACCTCCTCCCACGCGCGTATCCAAGACTTCGCCCGCGCTGCCCCCCTCCACTGGAACAAGCTCCCTCCCTCCATCAGAACTTCCCCTAATCTATCCAGCTTCAAACGGGCCCTAAAAACCCACCTTTTTCTTAAAGCCTTTCTGTCTCCCACTTAACTTCCTACCTTATCTTCTGCCTCTGTCCCCCTACTCTCCCTCTCTCCCCTGCGTCTCTCTGTCTGTCCACCCCTCCCCTTAGATTGTACGCTCCTCTGAGCAGGGCCATCTCTCCTCCTGTTTCCACCACTTCTAACTCTGCTCTCCAGCTACTTAGCCCTCCTCCTCAAAGGTCCTCCACCCCACATCCACTTTCGCTCCCTCCTCCCCCCTGGGGGTCTCCCTGTCTTCCACGCCCCCCTTCTTGGGCCCCGTCATTTTCGGATCCTCCCTCCCCCTTCCCCGCCCTCTCTAGCTGTGCATTGAGCGTACTGAGTTGCTGTGTTTACTGTACTGTGCTGTCTCCCATTGTATTGTGATTTTGTTTGTCTCTGTACGGCGCTGCGGATGCCTTGTAGCGCCTTATAAATAAATATTAATAATAATAATAATAATAATAATGACGTACTGGGAACACTACCATCAGGACTGGTGACAGAACCCGGTTGCTGATTCTGCTCATATGTGGACTGCTTTGAATCCATTATGAGCCCAAAGCACTTGTAGTGCTACAAATTGTTTTAGATACTGCTGACAAACAGGACTTTTGACAGCCAGAAATATTAATGCAAAAGAATGGGGGACACCCCAAAAGCACTTGGGAGTGCTAAATATTATTTTTTGAGACTGCTGACAAACAGGACTTTTGACAGCCAGAAATATTAATGCAAAAGAATGGGGGATACCCCAAAAGCACTTGGAGTGCCAGAAACCCTCCTCTATCCTCATCTTACTGCTGTAACAACTGGTATTAAGATTACAATGGTATTGCATACAAACAATAATGTGTCCAAATACTGATCTGTCCCTGCACTGATCTAGCCAGTGTGACCTAACCCTGCTCTCTCCCTCTGTCAAATGGCGATGGATTGCTGTGGAGGCGGGTATTTATGCTTTTCAAATCTCGCGAGAACCGAGCTCAGAAATACGAATACGTCACGATGACATTTTGCCTCGATTTAGAATCCGAATGGGCGGGAGAGTACCGAGTGTGCTCGGCTTGGTACTCGGATAGGCTAAATTCGGATGAATTCGGATCTCGGGGAACCGAGCCAGCCCATCTCTAACAGAAACCCAGTAGTTTTGCATGTCATAAATGACCTCTAGTGAATTTTGCACAATCAAAGGACACGTGGTCACCCTCTAAGGTTAGAGGAGAGGAAATTTCACAACCAGCAAAGGAAGGGGTTCTTTACAGTAAGGGCAGTCAAGATATGGAATTCATTGCCAGGGAAGGTTGTGATGGCAGATTCAATAGATATGTTTAAGAAAGGGTTAAACAAATTTTTAGCGGAAAGGTGTATTCAGGGATACGACCATTAATTAAAATGTAGGATAGTAGAGGAAATAGGGTAAAAATAGGACTGCAATATTGAGTCTGGGGGGATTTTCACAATTGAAACAGATTGGCGGTTGCTTACTCTGGATCGATTTCAAATATAAGTGCATGATCGCAGGAGATCCAAAATAGGTTGAACTTGATGGACTGGTGTCTTTTTTCAACCTCAACAACTATGTTACTATGTTAAATGCAGGAAAAATAAATGAGTCAACATTATCACTGATCATTAAATCACTATTACTGCACATTTAATATATCAATTTTTTTATTTCATCATCATTGTTTATTTCTAAGACACCTCAAAACTATGCAGCGCCAGACAGAGTTACAAATCATCCAAAATACAATCCCATGAGAGCTTGCAGTCTAGAGTGGGCAACGTTGAGACTAGTGGGGCGTGAGACTAGCTGGTAGATCAAGGAGAGGAAGTAGTACCAGGTGGGGGTAGTATAGGCTATACTGAAGAGGTTGGTT
This sequence comes from Mixophyes australis, assembly GCA_036250195.1. Taxonomy (NCBI): domain Eukaryota; kingdom Metazoa; phylum Chordata; class Amphibia; order Anura; family Limnodynastidae; genus Mixophyes; species Mixophyes australis. The sequence continues at coordinate 48,383,586 of JAVHZZ010000011.1, read as the reverse complement.
TTGTGAGAGCGCATGAAAGATTGAATGTTGGGAGATGATCAGGTGGGGTAGAGGGTAGAGGTGTAGGTCAGAGGCAGATCAAAGAGTGCAAGAGGGAATTTATCTTATAATAAAGTCAGATATGTATGAAGGGGTAGGAGTTAGTGAGGGCTTTGAAGGTAAGGGTAACTAACTTGAATTGAATTTTGGAGGAAATGAGGATTCTCAGAGTGATGCAGAGGCGAGAGAGGAAAATCAGTATTTCCACTACATTTAGGAGAATTGTAGAGGTAAAAGATGAGGAGAAGACCAGTTAGTAGGAGGTTGGAGTAGTCAAAGGTTGGCAAAGCCATGAGGGAAGCAGGAGAATGTGGTGAGAGAAGGCAGAGAATTGAGTTTATGGTGGCAATAGGTGACTGGTGTTGGCTAACTGGATGGATATAAGGGATCAAAAGCAGCTTTTCTTGGTGAGAGAGGTCGATATTATAAGAAGACTGGATGTTTGTAATGGAGGAAGTCTGTGTCAGAGAGAGGTCTACTTCATTTGCAATTGGTGATACGAATATCCACTCTGTTTTGTAGTTGGAGAAATGTATTTATAGCATAATAGTATAATTTACCATTATTATGCTTGTCTCTTTTACTGTTTTGTGCCTTAATGTGCACCATGTATAGGATCTGCACGGATTTGCATAGATTATGCATAGGTTGTAATATGAAATTGGATTGAAGGTAATTTTATCACGTAGTATAATGAATTTTTGAGCTTTTTGGTGCACAGGACACAGATAGGCAAAGCGACCTGTTTGAGGTTACAAGGTGTTGACACTGGGAGTGGCAAGTCTCCTAATTTAATATTTATAACCTTGGCACTCTTAGCAGCTGGGGTACTCATTCTTTCTCATAACTCTCATATTGTGATTAGCTCAGGTATTTGTGGTGACAAAGGTCTTATTGCTTTTCCGTGTGCACACTTGTGGACATTGGGCCCATTATCAGTATGTGGCGATAAGGCTGGCTTTTTATCTCCGCATACGTGGCAATGAAAAAAAACACTCAGACCCGCAATATTCAGTTGCCTCTGCGATACTGGCCCAGAGTAGTAAGGGTTAACTTAACTGCTTTGTTGAGACTGTTTGAGAGGACATGCATATACAGAACCTAGTAGAATTGAAAGCTCAGACTTGGCTTTCAGTTCCACTAACAAAAATAATGATAAAGAATAATTGTAAAGTATATACATAAAAAATAAAAATATTCAAAAAGTATTTACTATAGAAAAATTGCTTTATTCAAAATATCATGTACCGCCCAATGCTTGCCATATCAGTTGCAGAATCCGGCAATTCTATAGTTTGTGGTGACCACTTGATGTATATGGTGAAACCTTATCGCCGGTGAAAAAGGTTTTTCATCCTTTTATAAATATGTCCCTGTTTGTGTGCACCTTGATGGATTCACATCGAAAATTCAACTATATGCCATGACTAGAACACAACTAGAAATTAAGCCTGTTTGCAACTTGCAAGCATTGTGGGAGAGAGTGGAGAAGTTGGGAGGGAATGAGATTGAGGGGACCAGTTGAAGAGAAAGAGGAGTGTGAAGACCTTGTCTTCAGTAACAGAAGAGAAAGAATTGAGGTTAGGTAGGTGAGTAGGAGGGAAGAGGGGTCTATTAATACATTACAGTGCCATCTCCCAACAATATACTATATTTAATCACAGTTAAAGAACAGAACACCCTGCTACTCACACTCATGCACAACACCCAATTTTTTTGCACACTTAATAAAGATGTCACTGACTGCAGTTGACAAAATTTGCTTTGAGTGCAAAAGCAAAAACACTTTAGATTTTAGAAGAATGACATATATTGTTTTTTGTGGGTTGCTACTACACTGCTGCTCACGCTCAAACATAACACCTATATTTTTGCACGGTTAATAAAGAGGTCACTGAGACTGCCCCCACTAAATTTAAAATTACTTAGACTAGAGAAGAGAAAATATTTTAAAATAAATAATTGTTTTTGGAGGATGCTGTAAAGAGGTCATAAAAATTGACCCTCACAAGATTTCTTCTTTCATTAGATAAACTGTGAATTTTTAAATTAAATACATCTAATTGTTTTTTGGGGTGTGCTGCACATGGTCATACAGCAACAGCATCCTGTTTTTCCCCACTAAATAGAATTAGAAAGAAATAATAGTTCAGAATGATGTCCCACTAAATAGAAATACTAGTTCAGAATGATGTCTATATATAGTACTATGTAATATACTATACTATACATATACAGAGTAGTCAGTACACTATCTAAACGCTCTGACAAATTGACATTCGATAGCTATAAGCAATGTCCCCCCAGTAATTCCAAAACAATATTAATTATAGTCAATTTAATAATATTATTAATGTCAATTATTATTATAAAGATTCATTCAATCAGTATTAAAAGACTAGAACTACCAAATATTACATATTTTAATTCAATAACCACAACCTCTGCTCCTACTCTATTGACTCTCCTCAGTCAGAAAACCCACCGTTCCTAAATTGATGACTTACCTTTTCAAACATGGCTTTGTATTTCTTGTAGGCATCATAATTGACTTTGACCCACTTTTGGGCTAATTTGAATGCAATTTCCTGTGCTTTGGTAGACTGTGTCTGGGCCAACCCTGCAAGTGGCAAAACAGGTGTTAAATATGTTATGTGGCCCTTACTGTAAATTTTAATATTAGAGTTCAGAGAGGAATTCCGTATCCATATAGAGCTCAGGCCTCTGAGATGACTTTTCAAATACTTATAACTTTAAGTAGGGCATATCTCCCAACAGTCGTAATTTAGAAGGGACAGTCAAGTTGATTTGACTGTTTGTCCTAACTCCCAGAAAGTTGGGAGTATGTCTGACTGGTGTGTATGGCATTTTACAGGTGACTTTAGGGGGGAGTTGGGAGCAACCTAGCAAATGCTAGACATACCACCAAGGGATGTGGAACACCTTTTTATGTTTACACTGCCTTTTACGGCTGTGCAAAGCTTGGAGGTATAGTAGAGGATACATTATTTTTAGAATATAAAGTAATTAAAGACACACACACACATATACACACATAAATGCTTAACAAAATTGCAAGTACAGAAATGCCTTGAGAATTAAGTTGAGGGATACCATGTCATGACTACAGATAGGTTATGTTTAAAAATTGTTGTGTATTATTATTATTATTATTATTATTAATTTTTATTTATAGGGCGCCACTAGGTGTTCGCGGCGCCGTACAGGGACAGACAAGATTACAATTTGAGGTGAGACAGCACAGAATAGTAAACAATAATCACAGTAACTCAGTGAGCTCAAGGTACAGCTAGAGGGGAGGGAAGAGGGGAAGGTCAGCCAGCAACGGCACTTAGGAGGGAGGGCACAGATGAGAGGGAGACCCCCAGGGGGAAGAGAAGGGAGCGAGGGGATGTGGGAAGAGGGTCCTCGAGGAGGAAGGCAGGGTAGCTGGCGAGCAGAGTTAAAAGTGGTGAAGACAGGAGGAGAGAAAGCCCTGCTCAAAGGAGCATACAATCTAAGGGGAGGGGTGGACTGACAGAGAACACAGGGGAGAGATGGAGGATAGGGATAGGGGAAGGGGAATGGAGGGGAAGAGTCAGAAGAAAAGGTAGGAAGTTAAGTGGGAGACCGGAAGGCTTTAAGAAAAAGGTGGGTTTTTAAACACCGTTTGAAACTGGACAGATTGGGGGAAGTTCTGATGGAGGGAGGGAGTTTGTTCCAGTGGAGGGGGGCTGCGCGGGCGAAGCCTTGGATATGCGCATGGGAGGAGGTGATCAGGGGGGAAGAGAGGCAACGGTCATTGGATGGAGCATGAATAGAGAGGAGGGAGGAGATGTAGGGTGCAGTGGAGTTGGCGAGGGCCTTGTATGTGAGAGTGAGGAGCTTGAACAGGATTCTGTAGGGTAGGGGGAGCCAGTAAAGGGATTGGTAGAGGGGGTAGACAGAAGAGGAGCGGCGAGAGAGGAAAATAAGCCTAGCGGCAGCATTAAGTACATATCGAAGGGGAGCGAGGTAGGACCAAAGTATGGGAGTCCAAAGGTGGACCATGGGCCAGAACAGCGTCAGGAACGGAGTTGGAGCAGCAAATGGAAGTCAGAGGCGTGGAGGCCGGAGAGCACGTGGAGCCGGACCAGCACTTGGAAGAGACGTGGAGGCCGGAGGAACACGTGGAGCCAGATGGAAGAGACGTGGAGCCGGAGCATCACCTGGAAGCAGGAGCCGGAGGAACACGTGGGGCCGGATTGGTGCTTAGAAGATACGTGGAGGCCGGAGGTCAGAGAGCTGGAGCGTCACCTGGAAGCAGGAGCCAGAGGAACACGTGGAGCCAGGGCATCACCTGCAGCAGGAGCCGGAGGAACACGTGGAGCGGCACTTGGAAGTGTGTTGGCCGGAGGTAGATGACTTCAGACGGAACGAGGAGCAGCGGTCGGCGTCGGGGACAGAGGGGCTGGAACGGTTCCAGGCAAGTAGGAAACAGCAGACCCCATTAGAGTTAAGACCAGGAGTAGGGCACGGCCAGGTGCGGAAGGCAGAAGTTTCCTGGGTGGAGCGGAGAAGACCCGGGTGGAAGTTGGGTAGGGCCCCAAGCCACGGCCTAGAGTGGGGGAGGCAGCTGGAGAGGGGTGGACAACTTTGCGGGTAGCATTTGCCATAGGCACCAGAGTAGCAGCCGGCGTCAAAGAGGCATCACCGGGGGTGAAAAGCGGGGCCCAGAGGAGGATCCAGCAGGGCTCCAACGGAGAGCAGGTGAGACACGTCTGTATCTAAGTCAATGGGCTAGATTTACTAAGCTGCGGGTTTGAAAAAGTGGGGATGTTGCCTATAGCAACCAATCAGATTCTAGCTATCATTTTGTAGAAGGTACTAAATGAATGAAAGCTAGAATCTGATTGGTTGCTATAGGCAACATCCCCACTTTTTCAAACCCGCAGCTTAGTAAATCTAGCCCAATGTGTTTATTTTAATTGAAATAATGCTATCTCTTTTCCTCTACTTGCTCTTGGAGGTGATTCTTGTGAATCCTGGCCTCAGAAATTGAGACTGTGCTGTCCAGAGAAAGACAGGCTGTACAGAGGTGAGAGAATTGGCACAGCTGACAGGCTCTTCTGTCACTCCAGCATCTGAGAATGAGTGGTGGGAGCTGTGCCCTTTAATCACCTTGAATCATGTGAGCCTGGCAAGTAAGCCAGAGAACCTCAGTGCAGGGGTGTGAATAGCAAACTTTTGGAAGGGTCCACAAGTACTACCAAGGGGGGATAAAAGGGTGGGGTGAGGCTGGAGACCTAAATGAGGTTGTGTGCAGAAATATGGAGAACCAGGGAAGGATGGGGAGATTAAGTGAGAAACAGTCATTTTAAACTATTTTTCTTAGATCTGTTAAACTAGAACATGTGGCTATAAAATCACAAAACACAAATAAAATATTTTTACAAAAGAGAAGTATGTTATGAGCATATTGAGAATGATTTTAATGCTGCAGCAGTCAATATATTTAAAATACTGTACACACTATGAAAAATAATGACAGTCATATACTGGCAAACAAACACACTAGCAAAGAAGACAAAACCTGTTAGGCATATAGAGACATTAAGACATTAATGTGTCATTAGCACACACCACCCACTCTTTTTGTACAACTTCACCAGGACCCTCTACTACTGAAACTATATATAGAACTGCAGTAAAAGTTATATAATCATTAAAAAAATAACCAACTGACTGAGCTGAACTGCAGTGTCTAGCTGACTGAGTGGCCATTTATTAACCTATAATCAATGATCGAAGTGGAAATTTATTTATGGAAAATGAAATGGAAATTAGGCATGTGCACCGGCCACTTTTGGTGTCTCGTGTTTTGTGTTTTGGATTCGGATTTGCTTGAGGTTTTGGGTTTGGATTTGTTTTGCAAAATACCTGACGAAAGGTTTTGGTTCGGATTTAAGGTTTTGGATTCAGATTTATTTTGAAAAAAACATAAAAAGTGTTAAAATCAAGTTTTTTGGTTTATTTTCACTCCTACGCTATTATTAACCTCAATAACATTCAATAACAATCATTTCCACTAATTCCCAGTCTATTCTGAACACCTCACACCTCACAATATTGTTTTTAGTCCAAAACGTTTCACCGAGGTAGCTTTCTGGACTGCATAGTGCAGTGGCCCCGGTACACAATTTGGTACCGGGGCCACAATACCTCCGCCTTCAAATGGTCTGAATTCCACTGCACAGCTGCCTGCTCCTACATCCTCTGCAGCATATACAGGGTGTAGTTCGAGCGTGTCAATACCTCTTGTTTTTGACGATAACAGGTCATTTTCATTAATTTATGATTTGGCAGCAACAGTCAACGTTGTTTAATATCTGATACGCCTCTATCTGGACTGCATAGTGGAGTGGCCCCGGGAACCCAATTTGGTACCGGGGCCACAATACCTCCTCCAACTTTCAAGTGTAGTGTTTATAATCTATAAAAACTACAGTAGTTATAGCACGTCAATAACTCTTGTTTTAGACGACCATGGTACAGAGCATTCATCATTGAGATCCCATCAAGTATGTGAAAGACAGACAGCGTCAAGTGTTATTTGTTGACTTTGTTAACCAAAAAATTGTCCCTGTTGCAAATATTCGTGCAATGAAGAGTGACTTTTTAATTTCCAGGCATGACGATGGGCTTTTTCATCCCATGGACATCAGCTGTTTGCCCCCCTGGTGCCTCATTTACAATAACCACATCACCATCCTCATCATCAAGTTCCTCCACAGCGCCAGCTACATCAATATCCTCCTCCCGGTGTACAACATTCACACCTTGATTATCCAAATCTGGATCTACACTGTGGGTGATCCTTCCAACATATGCAGAGGGTTTTCTGCAAATGCTGGATGGAGTCACCTCTTCCCGTACAGTGATGGGAAGGTCAGGCTTCACAACCACCAACACCCTTGGACTCGCCTTGGGGATTTGTGATGTCATCTGTTTAGAAGGCAGAGTTCTTTGCTGTTTTGTTGTTGTTGCTGACAGCATAACTCTCTTAAATTTTTTGTAGGGGGGGGAGGAGGAGGGCTTAGATCCTTGGGTGAAGCTGGACCACTAGTCATGAACACGGGCCAGGGCCTAAGCCGTTCCTTGCCACTACGTGTCGTAAATGGCATATTGCCAACTTTACGTTTCTCCTCAGATGATTTTAAGTTTCTCTTTTTGCTATTTTTTGAGAACTTGGGCTTTTTGGATTTTACATACCCTGTACTAGGAGATTGGGCATTGGGCTTGCCAAACGACGTTGATGGCATTTCATCGTCTATGTCATGACTAGTGGCAGCAGCTTCAGCATTAGGAGGAAGTGGGTCTTGGTCTTTCCCTACTTTATCCTCCAAATTTTTGTTTTCCATTATATGTAGCACAAGAGAGCGTACCCCTAAGCCACACACACTCGGCAAAGCCTTTAAAAATTATATGCGGCACAGGAGAGTACCACTGGACTTATACTGCTGAATCAGTGAACTTTGTAATATAGCAGTACCACTGGACTTATACTGCTGAATCAGTGAACTTTGTAATATAGCAGTACCAATGGACTTATACTGCAGAATCAGTGAACTTTGTAATATAGCAGTACCACTGGACTTATACTGCTGAATCAGTGAACTTTGTAATATTGCAGTACCAATGGACTTATACTGCAGGATTGTTACAGCGGGATTATGACTCAGAGCCTCGGTTTTAGTTTTGTAATTGGCGGGAATACCTGGATCTCTCTCGGATCCGGCTCAGATCGGCAACGTTCGGGTGGGCTCGAATTTCAGATATCCGAGCCCGCTCATCTCTAATGGAAATGTAAAGGAATTTGATAGTTTTCCAATTACAGCAGTGGGAGAAGTGGCGATATAGCATACCACCGTATACACCCATATTTCGACCACTGCCTATAATGCAGTTTCCAGGGCATTAAAGCACAGAAATAGTAACAAGGCTATATATTAATCGAGGACCACAGCAGATGATATCTCTGATATCTGCTGCATTTCCAGCCTCTTAAATCACAAATCTAGTCCTTATAGGTGACTATGGGAACTGTTATTTTTCCCTAACTATCAAGCTCCAAGCTTGATCCTGGCAGGGGCGGATTGGCCATAGGCCTTACTGGGAATTTTCCTAGTAGGCCATTGGACTAATGAGGCTGCCTGAAAGCCGCCACATGTATTTTTTACTTTCTGTGCATTTTTTTATTTGACTCCCCGCACAGGGGGATGGTGGTGGGTGGCAGTGGGATCTGGAGGGGTCCGCTTCTGCTATCTTATTGATCCTGAAAGGGGCTGTCCCGGCAGTGACACTGTCCTGGCAACGAGCAGTGGCTGCAGAGGATCTTGTGTGACTCACTTCGGTTCCACCCAGACGGATGTCTCCTGCATCATGGATATGAGTGTCACAGACACGGGTACATTTTTAAACAAATTAAATTTATACAATACAAGAATGCAACACACCATACCTACCCCCACATATCTCTCGATGAATCAGTCCCCCTTACAACAGGAATCTCACCTATTATGCTACACAGTGAGAAACTGCTACATAATCACCCACACTTATAGTAATGTAATAACTTCTTTGAGCATCAGATTACCTTTATTTTGCCTACCAGTAAGTTCCCTGCAAATAATTGATAGTTAGATTCCATTATTTTTCAGCCAACCACCACCTGTCCAATCCATACAAATGTCAACACTGCATTTAGGTGATGTATTACAGGATCTTATCAACCCTGTAGAGGTGTGATATGCAATTCACACAAAAATTTGGTTAGCATGAATGGTATTGACTGTCGTTGATATATTTTATTTTGGTGTTTTATTTTGGTGTTTCCCAAATTAATTTTATTAGTTAATGTAAAGCACCCAAATTATTTTATCAAGCATTTTTGTCATCTAAAGTGAAAGTTCGCTGAGTGACACATGATCACTGTATCTGGATTGCAAATCTCCTGGCTTCTCTTTCTGCAAATACCCTAAGCTCATACATTGCTGAGAAAACTGTGCTCCTTCTGGGGATATTGCTATGCTAGTTGGGGTATAAGTAGACTGAGAATAGAATTTCTTCTAATTCAAATTAATGCGAGACTCATCTTTTTTTTTTTCCCGCAGCTCCTCTTCTGCCTCCCCTCTCTGCGTTGCCCTACATTGGCTCTCCTTCCCCTACAGAATCCTTTTCAAACTGCTTACCCTGACCTACAATGCCCACTGCCTCATACTCTCCAACCTCCTCTCCATTCACACTCCATCCTGTTCCCTGCGTTCGGTCAATGACCGTCGCCTTTCCTCCACTCTGATCACCTCATCCCATTCCAGAATCCAAGATTTCTCCCGGGCTATCCCCCTCCACTGGAAGGACCTCCCATACTCCATCCGATTGTCCTCTAATTCGTGCACCTTCAAACGAGCACTTAAAACTCATCTGTTCCTCAACGCATACCACCCTTACTCCTGATCTCCTCCCCTCTCATCCCCTGTCCCGGTACTTGCTCCTCTTTTCTCTGACTCCTCAATGTGGCTCCTGTGTTTCCCTTCCCTTTAGGATTTAAGCTCTTACGAGCAGGGCCCTCTTCCCTCCTGTCTCTCTGCCTTTTCTTCTCCTCCAACTACAATATGCTAGCTATGTTTGGAGCTATTAAAGTACTGGTATTTTTGTTCACTGTTCTGTATAGTTTTACCCTGTATGGTCCACTGTCTGTTTTCTGTACGGTGCTGCGGAAATTTTGTGGCGCCCTATAAATAAAGATGAATAATAATAATAATATTAATAATAATAATAATAATGTCCAGCAGAAAGTTTGTCTCATGGTATTAGAGCCAAGGGCATTATTTATAAAGGAGCGTTGCTTTTTTTCTTTAAGTGGCAGATTTTCTGTGATTTTTCCAGTGGTATCTAAAATGGCAATTTTATTAAAGAAAAAAACTCTATATATGTAAATAGCTGTAAAATATGTTTATCCAGTTCTATCACTAAATGAGGGCTTGTCAAATGTTTCCAGCAAAACAAAAAGGTTGAACTATGCACATAAGCAGGTATGGTTATGCAAAATACACCCATTGGACTACATACTATCATAAATGACAATTCTAAATGTCTGTCTTTTAAAATCAGGTGATGATATATTAAACAGCCAAAATGTCCAATTTGATATACTAGCCCAGTACTCATTACACTATGGCCTGTGGCAGTAAGAGTGTTAATAAAGTAGTTTATAAATGTGAAACATTTTACTGCCTTTTAGTGTGTGTTTGCTTTATCAAATTAATGTGCAAGATTTAAAATAACCACTATTGCAATATATGATGAGAAGAATATTTCCATAACTCCCAATTATACCTTCTAGTTGTGTTTATTTTTTCTCATACTATCTATAGCAACTATTCAGATGTTTGGATGTAGTGCACTTTTTCCCCTTATACCAGTATAAATGGCCCAGATTGTCAAGGCTGTCCACCACTGAAAATATTTAATTTTATTAACAATTTTATAAAAACTGCTTGATTTAAAAATAAATAAATAAATACATAAAGTTAATGACACATTATTATGCTGAATTTGGACTGAAAGGGGGCTCAGGGATTATCAGTAAGGGGTTGCTATGATATTTCTGCAGTACTGTAGTTTGAAAAGATAGGTCTGATTTTTAATTACCTCTATTTTTTTCTTACTGATGTTGAAAATGTAATTGAGTATTTTACTGACTGCCAGTGCATAGTTTAATGGTTGGTATGTCTGTCCACTCTGCACAATATGTGTTGATGAGGGACAGGGCACCACTGTGTAGAGCACAGACACAGCTGTGATAGAAGAGGATGGTATATATTTATACTCAGCATTACTTTGTAATGCAGCATGATCATTAAGGTATATAAATAACTGGCATTTTGAGGCATTTTTAATGCAATTATGTCCATGTGCAAGCATAGCATCACTGATCCCAGCGAGGAGGATTGGTCGTAGGCCTTAGCGGGAAAAATCCCACCTACTTTTGTGTTGACCCCTTCCTTGCTGATTTGGACACGCTCACATGAGGCCTCTCAAAACATTTTTACAGGGCCACTTTAAGTTTCCAATCTGCCCCTGGATCCTGGTAGCTAATGCCATATGAAGATAGTATTAGCCATTATAACCTATGTGGAGAGCTTCGTAGGAGAGGTATTTTCGCCTCCCTCCCCAGTAGGCTTTATGCGCTCCCCATCGCAAATTCTGCCTGACCATAGAAACCTGTATGTAAAGTGATCATAATTGTGATACTTTACTATAGAATTTTCGCTGGGACAGGCTATTATCGGAGCACCTGTCCCAGCTAATCAATTTGAAAAAATTGTCACGTTAATACATTTCTTATCATTGCGATAAGTAATGAAAAATAACGTAAACAATTTTAGTTTGGCCATAAATAGACCCCTGAGTATCATGGAAGACATGGCACCGAAGACATGATTTAAGTGTAAATACAGAGTAATCGATATTAATAGAAATATGTAAACGTAAAACACTGCATTGAATGTGAACATTATCTATGCTATTAATCTCAATTGTATATCCATTTATTTACTTCTCTACTTTATTCTCTGGTTGTCCTCACCTTCAATCACCATGTGTTGTAAAGGTGGCCAGCCATTTGGAAAATCCCACTGCTGCCCTGAGTGATTGAGAGAGGTTGGAATTCCATTCTTATAGGATAATGCTTTGCTTTCCTGCAACAGTCACAATGGTAATTAGATTTTAATTTGGACAGAAAAATAAAGGGTAATTATTCCATTACCACTTAGAAAGAGTTAAGCATTGTACTGTAGACATGCTACTATGCAGTATACTGGTATCATACATAACAATATGTATCAAAACACTTCTAGTGATAAAGATCCGGCCATCTCAAAATATAAATATATATATATATATATATATATATATATATATATATATATATATACACACACATACATATATATATATATATATATATATATATATATATACACATATATAGATACATATACATATACATATATATATATATACATATATATACTGTATATGTCCAGACTACATGAGACGGCACCTCAGGAATTATAAATGACTAATCCAAGAACAAGTTGGTGTGAATTTTTTACAACAATTTATTATTGGATTAGCCATTTATAATTCCTGGAATGCCGCCTCACACAGAGTCTGGATTTTTTTAACTTTCTACAAGATAAGATAGCAAACAGGTTGTTTATTTGAACTACTTTTTAGCGAGTGCCAGGATTTTTCTGTATATATATATATATATATATATATATATATATAGATATATTTATATACAATCAGCATGATATGGAATCATAACCTAATGAAAACAGTCAACGTTACAATGACTGTTCATGTGCTGCTCACTTTTTGCAGCTCATTAATATTGTAAATTTTTCTATGTTTATTACAGCAATTTTGCGTTTTTTTTGGGTTTTTTTTTTACTATAGTTGTTATAAGTGTAATCCAAAGAGTTGTATAATATGTATTATGATAGCTCTTAAAACAGGAAGATTTCAGTTTCAAAATTAAGGGTACACACTAAGATTAACAATAAATAACACAGTGATATTAATACAAGAGAAGTAATGGACCTCTAAATAGGAGACTGCTTTGTCTACAACCCCTGTGTCAGTGTAGCATGAAGCCCAAAGTGGAGCCAAGTTGCTGGGATAGAAGTTTGGATTCCGGCTGTTGTCACCCATATAAAAGTCCAACCAGACCCCTAGTTCCTTGTCCCAGAGAACAGCCTGCACAGCATCAAGTCGTTGCTTGAGAGCAGATGAAAATTTAGATGCCTCCTCTGGCATATCTATAGCAAGTGACAGAATAACAGAGAATGAAGGAAGAGGTTAGATAACATAGAAAATATTAATATATAAAATATTTGAAGTTCTTATATTTACTAGGTACAGCATACATGACTTTCATTTGCCTCCGTCTGCAGACAATTTGTATGTACAGACATGTAGAAATATACTGTTCTAAAATGCTTGAGCGTGCAATCCTTTATATCCAATAATGTCAACTTGCTTTTTAAATTTCAAATCATTCCTTTAGAGCAGGGGGGTCCAACCTTTTAGCTTCCCTGGGCCACATTGGAAGACGACGAGTTGGTTTGGGCCGCACATAAAATACACTAACACTAACGATAGCTGATCATCGAAAAAACCATAGAAAACATAGTTAACATATTAAACTTACTTGGAAATGAAGTTATTAAGAGTTAGGAAACCTGTTGCAGAATCATGATTAAAGCAGTAGTCCCATTACCAGCTACAATTTAACTTACCTGCATCTGTCCCTTAGTGGGGTTCGGGGAATTAAATGCCAAAAACTTTTTTTTCCTCTCTTTCTGCACCCATGAATCATTTTTTTTATTGACCAGTTTGAAATGGTCACCGATATAGGTAGCATCAGGAGGACTAATAGAAATCTACAGAGATTTAAAGATAGGGTGGTGGGAAAAATGGCTCATGGAGCAGCCTCCGATGAGGGTAACAATGGGTGATATTTTCACCCTACTCAGCACTGCACATTTAAAATGGTTTAAAATATTAAAAATACAATCATCTGGGGTTGAGGTCAGGTCTCTGTGTGGTTCAGTCAAGTTCTTCCACACCGAACTCATGAAACCATGTCTTTGAAGTCCTTGCTTTGTGCACTGGGGCACAGTAATGTTGGAATAGAAAAGAGCCTTCCCCAAACTGTTTCCACAAAGTTTGAAGCATAGCATTGTCCAAAATGACTTGGTATGCTGAAGCAGTAAGATTGCCCTTCACTGGAGAGAAGGGGCCTATTCTAAACCCTGAAAAACAGCCCCATACCATTATCCCTCCTCCACCAAACTTCACAGTTGGCATAATGCAGTTAGACAGGTAACGTTCTCCCGGCATCTGCCAAACCCTGACTCACCCATTTGACTGACAAGCAGAGAAGCGTGATTCATCACTCCACAGAACACGTTTCCTCTGCTCCACAGGCTCTGTGATTTTATGTGGTCTTCCACTTTGTGGCAGAGTTGCTTTTGTTCCTAAATGCTTCCAATTTTTAATACCACTTATAGTTGACCATGGAATATCCAGCAGGGTGTAAATTTAATGAACCGTCTTATTGCAAAGGTGGCATCTTATCACAGCACCACGCTTGAAGTCACTGAGCTCTTCAGAATGACCCATTTTGTATCACAAATGTTTGCAAATGGAGAGGTGCTTGATTTTATACACCTCTGGCAACGGGTCTGATTGAAACACCTCAATTCAAAAATTATCAGTTGTGACCAAATACTTTTGCCCATATAGTGTATAGGTTGTGTTGTGTTATCTGAGAAGCCTTTGTGGATACATGGGGGTCTCCCAAGCCATCCCCTGGTAAGACAAGCTACCTACATTAGTATGCACAGTAAGCAGCACAGAAGACTAGGGTGGAAGCACTGCGCCATCAAGAGTGGAAGGGAGTAATGTGAACACAGCATATCTGCAATACCCCATTAAGGGAATTATTAACCTTTATATCATGCTAACAAATTATGTAGTGCTCTACAGAGAATGGTTTAATATTTACGTTAGTTTAATAACTAAACTGCCATAGTGGAACTTTTTGGACTGTTGGGTAAAACATCACTAGTTTAGAAGGTGTCTCACCTAGTTCAGTGTAGAATTTGGCCATTGTTCTCTCCACACGGCACAAAATAGAATTAAGGTCCACCGGAATCACAAAGTTGGTTTTGGTGTCCAGTAGAGTGCCCGTAGACCCATAGAACCAGCGTGAGGAAAAATCCCAACCAGACTCAGCAGCAGCTTTGATCTCTGAATAGAAAGACTGCTTTGCTTCTAAATAGAAAAATACTTATTATAGTACATTGGAATGAAAGTAAAGACAGTCTTAATAATGTGAAAAGACCAACCTAAATTAAATGGGTCATACCTGCTGTGAGGTTTTCAGCAAGCTCATAATCATCAGAATAAGACTCAGGCCTGTAATTGACACCAAACAATACATGTTATTTATTACAGCTAATTGCTAATCATGTTGTTGGTTTTTTTTTAAATCTTAATTTCAAATGGATAGTAAAATATAATGATATAATGTAAATACAATGACCTAGCTTAAGAGTTTTTATTGGAATAATAAATATAGCTACATCAGAGTCCCACAGTCTGGAAACAACAATGTCTCAGGTTATAATATGAAAGCTGGCCTAGTAGCTATGTGGCTCCAAAGTGCTATACCCCCCAAAAAATCACATCAAAATGGGATGGACCTTTTTCAGATATTTCAATAAATCTACCCATATGTGGCCAAATTGGAAATTAAAAATGTCATTCAGCAATTAGTCAATATGTACCCAACTTGAGAGTATTGACCTTCAGTTAATAGAGATCAGGGAAGTGGTGAGTCTGAGGAGAGCGGGAAAGTGGGGGTGGGTGGATGAGAATCTGTGCAGAGTGGGGAAGTGATGGTGGGGAGGTTGGGGGTTTTCTTAATGGCAATGATTTATTTCTCAAGTCCCTAAACTGTTGTCCGCTCAAAACTGAGAAAAATTTTGGGGACCAACTCTGCTTGGGACTTTAGGCAATAAGAGAGGATGGCAATTCCTAACTCTAAAATCTCCCCCACCATTTTTTTAATGCAGTCTTGGGCCATTGAAGTTCATCTGTAAGAGATTTGTTGAATGGGCTTGGAGGCCCCAGACAAGACATGATGCTTGACTATGGGTAGCACGGTGGCTTAGTGGTTAGCACTTCTGCCTCACAGCATTAGGGTCATGAGTTCGATTCCCAACCTTGGCCTTATCTGTGTGGAGTTTGAATGTGCTCCCAATGTTTTTGTGGGTTTCTTCTGGGCGCTCTGGTTTCCTCCCACACTCCAAAAACATACTTGTAGGTTAATAGGCAGCTAGAAAATTGACCTTAGTCTCACTCTGTGTATGTTAGGGAATGTAGACTGTAAGCTCCAATGGGGCAGGGACTAATGTGAGTAAGTTCTCTGTACAGCTTTGCAGAATTAGTATAAAGAGCTGGTGATGATGATGACTTGATGAGTTTTTCTCAGTTTACAGGTAAATAAAATTTGTTGGGCTTTAAGTACTGCCAATAGTTGGGCTTTTTGATGGGACTCCAGTTGCTCCCCTATTTGTGACTTGACTATCTCTTGCTCCTTTTAAACACTAGAGAGCATACTGTGGGGATAGCAACCCCACTCTTATGGAAAGCTATAAGCATATTAATGAAGTAGGTATGGGTCTTCTTATGAATCAAAATATTCTCCATGGTACTGGATTACTGTGTTCATGCAGTTTTGAGTTTGTTGCTGTAGCTGGAAACCAGCTGGGGACCAGAACAAATACATTTTGCCTTATATCTAGCTCCCTTCCTTTTGTACAGCAGTCATAACTTCATTTTGGCCTACGCTGCATCGCCTGGAGGTAGACCAATAGTATTAAGATCTACAGCTTGAAGAATCTCACTAGGAAACCCCACCTTGCTAAAGATGTCCTTCAGGGCTTGGGCATGATGTACCACATGTGGGACAGACAGGGCTAAAGATTCTGAGTACTAAGTTGCAAAACCTACCAACAACAAAATATATTATTTCCTGTCTTGCTAGACTTCAGTAGAGACCCAACCATATCCATGACCACCCATTGAAATGGTTCCTTGAATATAGGCATGGGTTATAGTGGGACTCTAGTGTCCACACCCCCACTTTTTAACATGCCTTGCATGATTCCTAAACCTCATATGTTATGTCTGGGCACAATACGTTTTGCAGATGGTGAACACTTGCCTTCTAAATACCCATATGTCTTGCAAATTCAATCTTATTTTTCAGCACTAAGGGCTAGATTTACTAAGCTGCGGGTTTGAAAAAGTGGGGATGTTGCCTATAGCAACCAATCAGATTCTAGGTTTCATTTATTTAGAACCTTCTACCAAATGACAGCTAGAATCTGATTGGTTTCTATAGGCAACATCCCCACTTTTTCAAACCCGCAGCTTAGTAAATCTAGCCCTAAGAGTTGTTCCTGATGTGCCTGAAGTACTAACAAATGTCTTCTGGCCAGTTTGGGGTTTTGTTGGGTCAGGAAGAGTGCAATTTAACATAGATAAGTTATCCAGCATCCTGAGACCACATAATGGAGACATAGGTGTTATGAGTTCTGCTTCTCCATAGGGGATTAGAACATGGAAAACATCTGGGGGTAAATGTATGAACATGCGGGTTCTTCAACACCCGCGTGTTCAGCGTGTTCGGCGATTAAATTTCAAGCGGCGCTGCATTGTAAAGGGAGACTCCCTTTACAATGCAGCGCCGCTTGAAATTTAATCGCCGAACACGCTGAACACGCGGGTGTTGAAGAACCCGCATGTTCATACATTTACCCCTTGCTTTCTTAGGATAGTTACTCAGTGGCAATAGGTAAATGACCCTGATGTCAAATACAAACCAGTGAATAGATAGAGCAAATGAGTATGGAGTTGTTGGGACCAATGAGTTCACTCACCATACCTATTTACATGATTTTGCTAGCGTTAAAAAAAACCACTTAATAATACCGCAACTCCATGGCCTCAGTCCTGATGCCTGTATGCACCTTCTCTTCCTTTCCCATAAGTATGGTAACAATCAGGAATTCCCTGTATCCCACCTTATCTTTGCATTGGCTATTGAGCCCCTGGCCTCTAAGATTAGATTAAATCTAGACATTATCAGAATAAAGGTGGCCTCTAGCAACAATCCCCAGCAACAAACTCTTTGTGGACGATATCCTCCTCACTATAAAAAATCCCCCAATCTCTTTCCCAAATTTATTCAATGAAATCCAATACTTTTGGCCCTGTCAAACTTTTAGATAAACATGAGAAGAAGAAAAAACAGCTCTTGGAACTTAATTTTCCCTTTAGTTGGCACTTTAATCAAATTATATACCTACAAGTTAGGCTTACTAAGAAAGTAGAAAATGTCTACCAAACTAATTACCCTCCCCTCTACAACTGGACTAAAAATGATCTGGCCTCACCTCAAAAAAGATGAAAATTCTTTTAAGACTATTCTATATTTTCCATACTTTGTCCATCAGAATCCCCCCATGTTGTGTACTGGATGATGGACCAGAGTGCAGGGCAGCCTGGGCTGTGAGCTGTTAGAATAGAGTGGTTTGAATCTTTGCAGGGAGGTGAGATGGGCCCTGTGGCACTGGTGGTATATAGCTATACCACTTTCTATGTCCCAGGATGGCAACAGGGAAAATATACCATGTTTGTATGCAAAATTTATGTTTGCTTTAATTATCTGCATATGTACAGCAAAGCATGTTGGTTTCTTTGCAGTATATTAACCTATGGCCTCCAACATAGTCTCCAGCTAAGAGGTCAAATTATAATGAGACAGAATAATTAGAGTTAAGATAATTGCTGAACTTTGACAAACAGTATTACCAGTAAGGGAATGATGAGCATTCCCATGGATTTCTCAAATATGAAATCTGCTTTCAATATTGTCTCCATATACAGCTCCTAGAGAACTATGCTCATATACAGCTCCTAGAGAACTAAGCTGCTCCAAAGTAGACATTTTACTAGAGAGTGAATTGATGAGTGCTAGACAATAAGGGAGAGTGGCACATTGTCACAACCACGAGGATGAAGATGGTGACACCTACCAGTAGTTGGCGCTACTGAGTACTGAGGCTCAGAGTCTAATACGCCTCTGGTTTTTACCAGGGACCCCTGGAAGGAAGTATGGACTCCGCTGCGAGAGGCTTGCAGGTCGCGGCCCTCAGTATCATTTAGCTGGAGAGGTGTCCAATGAGGTAGCGGTGATGGAGCACCAGAAAACTGGATGCAGCAATGCACAGACGGAGGGTAGTCAGCAGAACCAGGTCAAAACCAATTAGACAATCACAACCAAAATCAGAAGCAGGAGAATGGTCAGGAAGCTGAGTCAGAACCAGAAAATCACTCTAAGACAGAATCAGGAGCCAAAGGAGAAGTCCGGTACAAGCCGGAGTCAGAATCCAAATGAGCAAGAGCTAAACAGGAACAAACACTGGAGCAAGGCTGACCATTTTCCTGCTTCTGATTTTGGCTGTGATTGTCTAATTGGATAAAATTGGATAAAATAATTGGATAAAATAGAAAAAACCAGACCTGGTTAAACTGATTGATTACTATTTTGGTAGCAATACCATTATTAACTGATGGTTAACTGCCTGGCTTATGTCAATTACTTATGTTTATGTCCAATAAAAACTAACTTGGCCTTCTCTAACACTCTCCAATTAAACCATTAGTTTCAGCAAACAATAACTTTTGAACAAATAAATCAGGAGAGCACACAATCTGTTTTTTGGGTCCTCTAATTGTTAGATATGAAATTCCTTCTAGTAAGAACCAAACCTTGATTTATTCAGCAGCAAGGGGTCTGGGAATTTAGTTTTAAAAATGTATAAATTATTTCATGCAGCAAATAGCCAATTTAATGAAACATCTTAAACCTGGGGACTAACTCTGTCCAGTCCAATTCATTAATGCGGAAAAGACCTTTCCTATGCTGCGCTATTGAGAAGGTCTAAACAGCTTCTGTCTTCCCTTAATGCGAGCTGAAAGGCAAACCCTACCCATTCACTAAATGGGGAAGAGATCAAAATACAGGGTGTCCAAAATGTGAACAACCAATTCAACTATTTTCTCACTAATTAAAAAGATCAGTATATTAACAAATAATGTGATTTACATTTGATTTATTAGGTTATTGTAGTGTGTTGTGGTATATATGTATATATATAAACTTTTTTATTGTTTCAAATATATTTATTAATGTTGTGATATTAAAGTAACAATTAACCTGTAACAAACCTATTATAGCATATTGAATAAGTCAGCTTTACAACAGTAGGCGCTAGTTTAGAAAGAAATGCCTCACCTTGGTCCTCCTACTGGTACATAATAGCGATTCAGTGTATAGCTCTTCCCATCCAGTGTCACTGATGCACTCCGATTTTGCATCCAGAAATCATACTCTTTCGCCAGGAGGTGGATGTTATCCCTTTGCAAGGCGATACAAGAATGTAAGCTATTCATGCTTAACCTTGCAGAATCATATTTTATTATTTAATACCAGCAATTTGTTCTGTCGGAAGTAGTACCTGAGAAACGTTAAGTTCTTTTGATTGGTCATGTAGCTATCCATCATTAAAGTAAGGAATGGTGGCTGACTTCGGCGCAGGTAATATATTCTGCCCCCATTGGGGATTATTCCATACCTGTGTGATAAAAATTAACGTAAAGGAAAAAAAAAATCTCCCTTAAATGTATTTCTTCTATTCCTTCTCTAAATCCTCTTAACACAAAATTGCTATATTCTGTCCATTTATTACTTCCCAACACATGCTTACCAACCTACTTTTATTTGACCCAAATACCCCTGTTCCTTTTTTTTTAATGCAAATATGTTTATTAAATTTTTAAACAGTACAAAAATAAAGAAAAGTAAACAAAACAAAACCTAGTTCCAATATACATTTGAAGCCACACTTGATAAATATGCATGTAAAAAGTAGAATATAACAAGCAATGCAACGTAGACTACTATCCACAGATCATTAATGTGATGCATAAATCACTTATATCCCTTTACTTCAATTGTCCCCTTCGCCACAGGGGAAGGTAGCTAACCATAAGAAAGTTGCAGAGTAAGTGCCTCTAGTCGGCAACAACTAGGAGCTAGGCATTTAATCGGTGGAAGTGTGAGGAAGATAACGAGTAAATAGACTCTCAGCCAGGATCGAAATCAGCAGCCAGGGACTGCTCCGCATATCTTGACTTTGCCTTTTTGCCCCATATCTTATAGTATCTTGTCATAGCATTTTGGAATTGATACGTAAACCTTTCATGTCCCACAGCCTCGTTAACCAAGGCCACCCAGCTATCAAATTCAGGTCCCTCCTGAGCCATCCACGTTCTACCAATAATGACCTTGGCCAAGGCCAGTAGATTCCGAACATATCTGGTCTTGCTCCTCCTCCTCCAAAATCCTATCAACCCCCAGACCAAACAGACATGTCTTAGGATATTGCAGTGAAACCAGTATCTTGTATGTCCGACACCACCAGTGACCAAAAATTCCTGACTACAAGACAGCTCCATAACAAGTGCCAGAAGATAGCAGGGCCACCCCCACATTTCGGGCAATCGGCATCCAATCTGGCACCCATCTGGAGCAGCCTATGTGGAGAGTAGTATACCCTGTGCAGGAGATATAGCTGAATTTGTCTATAACGGATACAGGAGGTAGCTCCTCTGGCACTGTCCAACATAGAGCTCCAATTCTCATCAGTAACAGGGCCCAGATCCATCTCCCAGCTCAAGTGTGATCCCTCTGAATCGTCAGTAGTAAGAAGGGAGAGGACGTTAGCATATGGATATAGCTTTAGTGGAACCCACCTGCCGAAGAAGCAAGCAGAGGGGGCCTGATCTAAAGATAAGGGGAGTACTGCCAAACTGTGCCAGTAATGCATGCCGGAGCTGGAGGTAGGTATAAAAGAGGCAGTTCGGTATGGAGAAGTCCATCTGTAGCTGAGCAAAAGATTTAAGGGTACCATTAACATATACCTGTTCAAAGGAGACAACCCCTGCGACTCGCCACTGGGGGAACTGCTGACATCCATCAGGGTGGAAACTTCCTGTAGATTGAGCAGGGAAGCTCTTTGCCTCACAAGATTACCAAATCTTGTGATACTTAGAGCTCCTCGGCTTGCTCTGCAGGCTGTGTCCTGTCCAAGAACCGGGAGCAGCTATCAGCTTCCTTCCCCTAACTAGAGCTGGATTAAGGCTTGGGGGCCCAGGGTATTTAAGATAGCAGGGCTCCTTTTATGTAACATGGTGATCATTTTAGGCAAATTTTAGACAAATACACAGGCATTACTGTGTGTACTACTGTTAGATGCACATAGATCTGCCTTTATGTTGTGAAGCGGGACATACCTCCCAACTGTCCTTGCAGTCGGATCAAATCCTGACTAAGTGAGACAGTCACCCAAATTCAGGACTGTCCCACCAGATTCAGGACAGTTGGAAGACTGTCCTGCTCTCTCCTACCTGTCTTGTCACTTTCACCACATGTGGCAGATGGTTTCTTTAGCTCAGTCTTGATCCTGGAATGTTGGATGCCCTATTTTGAAAAAAAAAAATGGGTACATGAGATTTAGGAAACTCCAACCAGCCCCGGTGTTAAATCAATAGCACTCACGTTTTATAATTAGGCCTCCCTCCATTCCCAACAATAATAATATTCACATTTAATAAGTAGACATTTTCCCTCCAATCAGTGCCAACATTAAATTAACAGTATACTCATTTAATCAAAACCTATTTTCCTCCCTCCAAACAGTTCCAGCAACAAATTAAATAGCATTTATGTTTAATAAATATAACCGTTTTCCACAACCATCCCTGGTCTTAAATAATTCATATTCACATTTAATAAATAGCCCTCCTCCCCAAAATCAGCACCATATTCAATTAATAGCCCCAAACCACCCTAGCATTAAATTAAAGGTTCCGTCACCTTACCTTAAATAATTAGCCCCACCTACACTCCACCATTAAATAGCCTACCGCCCACACTATATTAAGATCCTCCCTTCCCTCACATATTATATTAACATACTGCACCCAGACACACATACACACACTATATTAAAATACTGCGGCCACATACATACACACACACACACACACATTCACTATAGCATCAGAACCATGGCACTCTTGTGTATAATAATCCAACCCCTCATCCCCATCTCAGAAGAATTTACAAATATAGAAAATGTAAATCTCTGAGTACCCTTCAATGGCAAAAGGATTTTAGGTGCAGTGTAGTATATTGTGTCACTGTATTGCCGATATACTGGATGAGTGACAGATTGTAGCCAAGCATGTCTTGAGGCTGCACAATATTTATCACAAGGCACAGCCCACAGTCAGCAGCAGTATATAGTATGTCAAGCCCTGGGACACCTGTGATAATGATATCAATAAGTCCCTCTACATGGGGTACAATCTGTACCGAGACCAAATTATATTCAAGATTTATTCATACAACATACAATACATCAGATATAAAAACCATAAAAATATCACTGAGTAGAGACATGAGACATCACTAGATGATACGTGAGGTAGTTGAACTGTCTAATACAGGAAAAAATGTATATCTCCCATCTCATAGAATATTATAGAGGGGAGCAAATTCCTGCAAAATCTATATAGTAACAACAAGAGGGATAAATCCCTGGACATGTGGAGATGTCTTCATAAGGAATAAATGATAAAGGTATATATAGAACCAGAGGATAATTTAAAATGGTTGTAGTACTCAAAAAACGAATACATGCATGATTCAAAAAATAAAAAATGAAAAATAATATAAATTAAAATACAAAAAATATAAAAAATTGTGCAGATAGTCACTGTTACGTTCTTATTCACACTATGCGATAATGCTTGAGAAAAATGATGATATGTCCAAATGTTTATATGCAGAGAAAAATTTCACCTATATATAGGCAACAACTGTCATCTAGAGCTCCTTAATATCAAATGTCCACTTATTGAACTGGTAGTCCATATGGTTAATAATTGAATGAGACCACATGTATCAATCTTATCTCCTCCTGAACACTTCAGAGAGTGAGTAACAGTAGGGCATACCCGGCTTCAATCTACGATCTGCAGCGTAACTAGAGTGCTGATACGTGGTTCCGTCTCATCCTGTGAAATTCAGAAGGTGAAGCAAGATGGAGCTTACCCGAAATGGATCTATGATCTGGGGAGTGCGCTAAGTGCTGAGACGTTCTTCCGTCTATACGTGTAGAGGTATACGCCCCTTGGTTGCCCGGGAACCGATACTTGATGATATTTGGTCCACTCTATTGCGGCATGTGTTAAAGTGGGGGATAAAATGCTCTCCTTTGCCTTGAAAGTCTTATACTCTTCACACAGCGATGTGTTTCCAGGATACGGAGTAAATTCCTGCTGACGCGTTTCGTCCTATACAACTAGGACTTTCTCAAAGCTGGCGATCCCACACTTCTGGCTCCTATTTAAGGGATATATGGGCGTAGTTACCCTCACGGAAATTGATGTCTTAAAGTGAACTGTTCCATTATTTCTAAGACGGAGCAAGATGACATCAATTAGTGAATGTTCCAAATTGCAATATTGTATATTTCTATAATAAGCACTATTCGATCAGACAACTCTGCCTACTTTTATGTATCAATCTATATCCTCTTTTGATGCATATAGTTGGTCCTTCTACTATGATAATTGACTATAATCCTACATACAACTACATATAGTCGCTCATAATAGATCTCGAGAAATAAGTTAGTGCATAATACAAAAAAGATGAAGCCCAGGTTAGATTTCCCCTACAGGGGCATAACCCATAGGTCTCCTACTCTTATGATTTGTATAACAGATAGGTCACTGTGCATTACCCTCATCATAATGCTATAGTGGTGCATTTGATGTATATTTCTCTAATAGACACTTTTCCATATGCACAACTCTAGTCGCTTCTGTATATCAGTCTGAGCCCTCTTTTCTTGTGTATAGAGTTGGTCGTTCTACTGTGATAGTTGGCCATATCACTACACCTAACTCCATACAATGGCCCCTAATGGATCGCAAAAATAAAATAATATAATAATACACAATATAAAACCTAGAAGATAAATACAATATTGAACACAACACGGCCCGTAGGTTTGTTACTACTGTACTACTATAGACCCATAGGTCTGTTGCTATTATAATTCTTGTAATACATCGGTCACTATGAATAAACTTCATCATGATGCTATAGTAGTACAATCATATATTGCGTAATTCCCTCTTAAAGAAAGTAACTGTTTCAATCACAGAAGTCCAATGCTTCATTTAAACCTATCGGGGAAAGGGTCCCTAATTTAGAGATCCAAGAAGATTCGCATTGGCACAATCTCCGGAATCTGTCCCCTTTTCTTACAGTCAACAGTACATGTTCTAGACCCGTGATTTTAAGGCATTCTGGATTTTTTCTATGAACTTCCAAATAATGTCTCGACACACTATGTGTCAAGAGGCCATTGAGAATGTTACGCCTATGCTCACGGAATCTTACTTTGAGGGACCTAGTAGTCCGGCCCACGTACTGGAGGTGGCATCCACACTCCAGCATGTATACAATATATGAGGTGTCGCAGTTGACAAAATGTTCAATGGGAAATTTTTCTCCACAAGAGTTTGACCTCACCTTCATAGTTTTGTTCATAATGTGGCCACAAGTTAAACATCTTAATTTTCCACACCTGTAACACCCCTTTGGTCTGTCAGGAAGCCATGTAGCATCTTTTTCACACTTTTCTTGTTTTAACGTGCTTGGAGCTAGTATTCTCTTTAGATCTACATTTTTTCTAAAAATCACCTTGGGCATATCGTCCAAAACATTTTTTAATATATTATCTTCCTTTAGGATGTTAAAATTCCTCCAGCATTGCCAATTTGTCTAGACTTGGCATTATATACAGAAATGAAGGCTGGGTTGTTTTTGTTAAATTTATTTCTCTTTTTGCCTTCACCTGAGGATTCCAGTAAAAGGCTCCTATTTAGAGTGGAGGCATGAGAAACAGCTTCCTTGAGTAAGTTCTCAGGGTTCCCCCTCTTGTTAAAATTGTCTATACAATTGTCTGCCGCAATAGAGTGGACCAAATATCATCAAGTATTGGTTCCCGGGCAACCAAGGGGCGTATACCTCTACACGTATAGACGGAAGAACGTCTCAGCGCTTAGCGCACTCCCCGGATCATAGATTCATTTCGGGTAAGCTCCATCTTGCTTCACCTTCTGAATTTCACAGGATGAGACGGAACCACGTATCACCACTTTAGTTACGCTCCAGATCGTAGATTGAAGCCGGGTATGCCCTACTGTTACTTACTCTCTGAAGTGTTCAGGAGGAGATAAGATCGATATATGTGGTCTCATTCAATTATTAACCATATGGACTACCAGTTCAATAAGTGGACATATGATATAAAGGAGGTCTAGATGACAGTTGTTGCCTATATGTAGGTGCAATTTTCCTCTGCATATAAATATTTGGACATATCATCATTTTTCTCAAGCATTATCGCATAGTGTGAATAAGAACGTAACAGTGACTATCTGCACAATTTTTTATATTTTTTGTATTTTAATTTATATTATTTTTCATTTTTTATTTTTTGAATCATGCATGTATTCATTTTTTGAGTACTACAACCATTTTAAATTATCCTCTGGTTCTATATATACCTTTATCATTTATTCCTTATGAAGACATCTCCACATGTCCAGGGATTTATCCCTCTTTTTGTTACTATATAGATTTTGCAGGAATTTGCTCCCCTCTATAATATTCCGTGAATTGGGAGATATACATTTTTTCCTGTATTAGACAGTTCAACTAACTCTCGTATCATCTAGTGATGTCTCATGTCTCTACTCAGTGATATTTTTATGGTTTTTATATCTGATGTATTGTATGTTGTATGAATAAATCTTGAATGTAATTTGGTCTCAGTACAGATTGTACCCCGTGTAGAAGGACTTATTGATATCATTATCACAGGTGTCCCAGCGCTTGACATACTATATACATTTTTGATTCAACGGTCTGGTGAACCGTGTTTTAGCTGCAGGGTCACCTATACATTATGATCTTTTACTCTTGCAAATAGTTCTATCGACTGTTAGCGCCAGGGTGATCCCCCAGGGGATTGTTTGTTTTATTACTCAGCAGCAGTAGTTCACTTAAGGAAGCTCTTCCAACTATAAGTATGAAGAAGCCATAGACATTGAAAAGGGACAGTCAGGGAGGCATAAAAGTATGAGCAATGTTGTCCAACTCACAGCCCTCAGAGACAGACAGTCCCTGCAGCCACTGTATGCATCTTGAATAATTAGTCAATGAGACAGCAGGCAGTGGAACACAGCAGCAGGAGGCAGCGGTCCTCTCTCACGCAGCTTGTCACTCAGTGACAAGCTGTGTGAGAGAGGAGGATGCTGGGTCCCGGCGCCGGGCGGATTGGTAAGTTTTTGTGTTCTTTTTTTTATCTATGGCTGGCGCGGCAGAGGGGGCAGAGTGAGAGGGATCATGACAGCATGGCAGAGGAGGGGGACAGCGTGGCAGAGGAGGGGGACAGCGGGGCAGAGGGACTTGGGGCATCGTGAGAGAGGGCAGAGGGACTGGGGGCAGCGTGAGAGAGGGCAGAGGGACTGGGGGCAGCGTGAGAGAGGGCAGAGGGACTGGGGGCAGCGTGAGAGAGGGCAGAGGGACTGGGGGCAGCGTGAGAGAGGGCAGAGGGACTGGGGGCAGCCTGAGAGAGGGCAGAGGGACTGGGGGCAGCCTGAGAGAAGGCAGAGGGACTGGGGGCAGCGTGAAAGAGGGCAGAGGGACTGGGGGCAGCGTGAGAGAGGGCAGAGGGACTGGGGGCAGCGTGAGAGGGCAGAGGGACTGGGGGCAGGGTGAGAGGGCAGAGGGACTGGGGGCAGCGTGAGTAAGGGCAGAGGGACTGGGGCAGCATGAGAGAGGGCAGAGGGACTGGGGGCAGCGTGAGAGAGGACAGAGGGACTGGGGGCAGCGTGAGAGAAGGCAGAGGGACTGGGGGCAGCGAGAGAGAAGGCAGATGGACTGGGGGCAGCCTGAGAGAAGGCAGAGGGACTGGGGCAGCCTGAGAGAGGGCAGAGGGACTGGGGACAGCATGAGAGGGCAGAGGGACTGGGGGCAGCGTGAGAGGGCAGAGGGACTGGGGGCAGCGTAAGAGAGGGCAGAGAGACTGGGGGCAGCGTAAGAGAGGGAAGAGGGACTGGGAGCTGCGTTAGAGAGGGCAGAGGGACTGGGGGCAGCGTGAGAGAGGGCAGAGGGACTTGGGCAGCGTAAGAGAGGCCAGAGGGACTGGGGGCAGTGTGAGAGAGGGCAGAGGGACTGGGGGCAGCGTGAGAGAGGGCAGAGGGACTGGGGGCAGCGTGAGAGAAGGCAGAGGGCCTGGGGGCAGCGTGAGAGAGGGGAGAGGGACTGGGGCAGCGTGAGAGAGGGCAGAGGGACTGGGGGCAGCGTGAGAGGGCAGAGGGACTGGGGGCAGCGGGAGAGGGGGCAGAGGGACTGGATGCAGACGTGGGAGAGTGGATGCAGAGGGGGCAGAGTGTCTGGATGCAGAGGGGGCATTTTTGCATACCACTAAATAAGTATTTCTGTCCTGACCTAAATATTTATTACAATTTTTTGATCCAACTACTTCTAAAACAGGACTGCTCAGTAATTATTTCGGAGGGGTGCCTTGAAAAAATTATGGAGACTCTAAGGGTGCCGCGAACTGCAAAAGTTTGGAAATCACTGGTTTAAGCCATCAGAAATGACTGTTCTCATTAAAAATATCATCTTCGCTTCTTGTTGTAGTAATATCTGTTTCAAGTCTCCTCTGATTCCAAGGTTGATTTTTTAACATACCAAAAGCTGTTAAATATTTATGGTCATTGTTGTGTACTTTTAAAAAACGTCATGCTACTGTAGTTAAGGTTTTCATCTTCTTGGTATCTTGTACAGGATTCCGTATATATTGCCAAAGTGCTCCAATAGTCGATGTTTGAACGGTCTGGTTGTCATACCAATATAGCAAAATTCGCAAGGACAGGATAAGCAATAAATGACACCTGATTTGTCACAGTTGATAAAATTCTTGATACTGTGCCTTTTCCCATATTTGTCCACGAATTGATTTGTTTTGATTGTATTTTTGCATGTCTTGCATTTTCCGCAAGGATAAAAGCCAGTTAAATTTGTTCTAATTATTGACTCTTGAGTTTTCTTCTGAAAGGGACTATGCACAAATAGATCACGCAAATTTTGGGATCTTCTCCAGCTAGTTGATATTTTTTCTCCTATTATCTCCTGGAGATCTGGATCTAATTTTAGAATGTAGCTATGTTTTTGAAGAATAGACTGCCATTGGTTATTAAAAGTGCTAATAAACCTAACCGTCTCTTATACTATTATTTGAGTGCTACAATCACCCAATAGTGTGTCAAGACACAGGACAGATTTAGTATCTGTACCTCCCATTACAAGAGTCCCGCTTGTAATCTTAAGCTTGTGTCCAATGTTGAGTATGATCTCTCTGTCATTTCTGCTATTCTAACATACTTACCTTATCGTAGAACTATATTGTAATCTTCCTACTCCTCACAAACATATTATCCGATTAGAAAGTTTGCCGTTATTTATTATTAACTCGGACTAATATTGAGTGGTGTTTACCTCATATTGCCATAACTATTGGCATAGTTATATAGAACCAATAGAAAATTGAGAGTGTAACTTTATCCCCTCGCAATTGGCGAACAATGCCATCAATCATACTGGTGCCTAGTTGATTGGCGATAAATTCTTGATGTCACATATGGAAGCTCCACACTAATGGTATTTAATACCTTTCAAATCAGTCCCTCGTTTGCCACGACTAAGCACACATAGCGAAATGCGCGTTGGCGTTCCGCTGATTGAATGTGCTGCCTTGCTTTATCACAGGGAAAATTTTGAATTTGCCATTGCTCCATTAGACCCAAGATAGTAGGAGCACTAGTTAGATAGTTAGCAAGACACGCTTTATTACTACTAGAGCAATACCTTGTGCTACTTCAGATTAGCCACAAGCACAGTTATACACTGTGCTATTAGCAGTAGCTATAACGCTAATAATTCCTTTTGTACAAAAATTGGTTACTCTTGATGTAGCATTACAATATTTTCATTAAATACTTGCCTTCTCCAAATCAAATGCTAATAATATTAGATACTAGGCTATTAATTCAATCAGCGGATTTTAAAACACACATTTGTTTTTATAGGTTCATGGTTTTGTTTTATTTTGCTTTCTGCATTAAATAAAAGTTACGTTTTAATATATCTCTACTCCCTCATATATTAAGATGCAACAATAGAGTATTGTGCACCTTCAACATTCTTTTGTTTTTTCTTGCACCTGTATTTTATCCTTGTCAGTATTTACACTGTCAGGATTTTCGTGTCAGTATAATTTCCATCTGTATTTTCCCCGTTGGAAATTAATACTCAACCATTCGAGATGAGGTTTGAAATATATGAAAGAGTAATATTGTCGAGGGCATTGTAGGTTAGGGTGAGTAATTTAATTTGGATTGTGGATACTCTGGGGAGCTAGTGTAAGGGTTTGGTGAAGTTGACATGGCACAGAATTTAGTATGGTTTGAAGTGGGGATACATGTGTGAGGAATGCTAGATTACCGTAGTTGTACAGGAGATGATCACTGAATGCATAAGTGCATAATTAATATGTTTTGCTTGACACACAATAGATATCTCAGGGGATGCAACAGTAATGGGACCTGGTGGTAAGGAAGGGACAATGCAATACTTCTCCATGCTTCTCCAATCTCTGCACCAGCACCCACTCTGCCCTTCTGAGTATGCGCAGATGGCGACGCTTGTACTGTGAAATCCCACTTGGGCTGTCAGAAAGCAGAGCAGGGGCCATTGGAGGTGGTGGAGATACATCACCAGGCCCCCCAAAAATGTTTGCAATAGGGCCAGGCGATGGTCGGTTATACTCCTGCCCACAATTTTACCTTTCCTTGCTCCCCATCTTGCCCATCCTCTGCTCTTAACACTATGGTGTTCTCTTTCCCTTTACCACTCTTTGTTTAATCTTTTTTTTTCCGATTGTCTCTCACCACTTCACCAAGTACAGAAAGTTTTCTATCATTCCTCTGGCTGTGTCGCTCATCCCTGAGAGAAGAAGTCCATTAATAACCCAGTATGAATCCCTAAGAGCAAAAAAGAAATTGAAATAATCAGATCTTATAACCAAGTGC
This sequence comes from Mixophyes australis, assembly GCA_036250195.1. NCBI lineage: Eukaryota > Metazoa > Chordata > Amphibia > Anura > Limnodynastidae > Mixophyes > Mixophyes australis. The sequence continues at coordinate 48,352,554 of JAVHZZ010000011.1, read as the reverse complement.
TGGAACATATAGGTGAAAACATTTGAGGCAGTTCAGGACCCTAGAATTTTGACCCACAATTGCTCACATGCAATTGCTGGTCAAAGTCATGTGTGAACTGTTTGATTAAAATGTGACAGATGGTGCAATAAGGGACTGACCATACTTGCTCAGTTTCCCATGACTGTAGCAAGACATTGCTGCAATCACTTGCTTTTGGAGATAGCAACACATAAAGATGGTCCTACAGAGGAAGGATGTCACATTTCCAAAGTCATTGCATGCAATTTGGACTTACTGTTGTTCTTGGGTAGAAATCACCCATATAATCATGCAGAGTATGGCACAGTGATGAAGGAGGGGGGGCAGCATGGCACAGTGATGAAGGATAGGGGGGAGCAGCATGGCGCAGTGATGAAGGAGAAGGGGGAGCAGCATGACACAGTGATGAAGGAGAGGGGGGAGCAGAATGGCACAGTGATGAAGGAGAGGGGGAGCAGCATGGCACAGTGATGAAGGAAAAGGGGCTGAGCAGCATGGCACAGTGATGAAGGAGAGGGGAAGCATGGCACAGTGATGAAGGGGAAGGGGGAGCAGTATGGCACAGGGATGAAGGGTAGGGGGGAACAGCATGGCACAGTGATGAAGGAGAGGGGGAGCAGCATGGCACAGTGATGAAGGAGAGGGGGGAGCAGCATGGCACAGTGATGAAGGAGGGTGGGGAGCAGCATGGCACAGCGATGAAGGAGAGGGGGCAGCATGGCACAGTGATGAAGGAGAGGGGGCAGCATGGCACAGTGAAGAAGGGGGGCAGCATGGCACAGTGATGAAGGGGAGGGAGGTGAGCAGCATGGCACAGTGATGAAGGAGAGAGGGGGCAGCATGGCACAGTGATAAAGGAGAGGGGGGCAGCATGTCACAGTGATGAAGGAGGGGGGGCATCATGACACAGCGATGAAGGAAAGGGAGGGCAGCATGGCACAGTGATAAAGGAGAGGGGGGTGAGCAGCATGGCACAGTGATAAAGAAGGGAGGGGGCAGCATGGCACAGTGATGAAGGAGAGGGGAGCAGCATGTCACAGTGATGAAGGATAGGGGGGAGCAGAATGGCACAGTGATGAAGGAGACAGGGGTGAGCAGCATGGCACAGTGATGAAGGAGAGAGGGGGCAGCATGGCACAGTGATGAAGGAGAGAGGGGGGAGCAGCATGGCACAGTGATGAAGGGGAGGGGGGAGCAGCATGGCACAATGATGAAGGAGAGGGGGGAGCAGCATGGCACAGTGATGAAGGGGAGGGGCAAGCATGGCACAGTGATGAAGGAGAGGGGGGAGCAGTATGGCAAAGTGATGAAGGAGGGGGCAGCATGGCACAGTGATGAAGGAGAGGGGGTGCAGCATGGCACAGTGATGAAGGAGAGGGGGTGCAGCATGGCACAGTGATGAAGGAGAGGGGGTGCAGCATGGCACAGTGATGAAGGCAAGAGGGGGCAGCATGGCACAGTGATGAAGGAGAGGGGGGCAGCATGTCACAGTGATGAAGGAGAGGGGGGCAGCATGTTACAGTGATGAAGGAGAGGGGGGTGAGCAGCATGGCACAGTGATGAAGGAGAGGGGGGGTGAGCAGCATGGCATAGTGATGAAGGAGAGGGGAGGCAGAATGGCACAGTGAGGAAGGAGAGGGGGCAGCATGGCACAGTGATAAAGGAGAGGGGGCAGCATGGCACAGTGATGAAGGAGAGAGGGGGGAGCAGAATGGCACAGTGATGAAGGAGAGGGGGGGGGTGAGCAGCATGGCATAGTGATGAACGAGAGGGGGGCAGCATGGCACAGTGATAAAGGAGAGGGGGGCAGCAAGGCTCAGCGATGAAGGAGAGTCGGGAGCAGCAGTGCACAGTGATGAAGGAAAGTGGAGGGGGGGAGCAGCATGGCACAGTGATGAAAAAGATTATATATATATATATATATATATATATATACCTACATGCATGTGAGTGACAGTGTTATTTCTTTTGTTAATTACCATAAATCCTGATTATCCACTAGGCTGACTAGGCCTATGCTTCGGAGGGGGTGCAAGACATTTAGGTGTGCAAAATTTTGACAGGTAGAGGTATAAAGGGAAATTCATTTATTTTAAAAAATACGAGAATAGTTGTACTCCAAGGTGAAAATAAAGTTTGAAAAATAGTAAGGTTTTAATATTGATGTATTCCAATTGTAAAGACTGAAGTCTATAAGTTATCCTTGGGCAAGCGCTTAAGGATAAGTGAGTAGGAGAGCAAGGATGGCGTCAGGAGTGACAGCCCTCTTCATCTTCACATCTTCACCCTCAGGACCACTCGTTCATGCCTCCATTCTGCTATACAGTTCTGATTTCAATGAAAACTAAATGAGTGACGATTGCCCATTTAAAAAGACAAATGGAGCTGAATTTAGACAACACAGGAGCATAAACATTGGTGGGATTTGGGGAGTGAAGGAAACTAGATGCTAAAATTAAGGATGAGTTCATATTTACAAACCGCTTACAAACCTGTCATGGACGGTGAAGGGGCCAGCTTGAACCCTTAAACAAGCCCTGCCAGTGCACAACATTATTCTACTCAGGTCCCAATCTTTAAACAATGTCACATTAGCTCCTAGCAAGCAAAGTAATTTATCTTCCGAGTAATATATAATATATTCTGATAAAGAACACACTGTGGTTGATATTTTCAGACATTTACATGTCTTATCTTATAGAGTATTTATATGTCATTAGAATATTTTTACATAAACAATGCTGATTTTAACCCACCAGTAGTAAAACTCTCGGAATCGACCTCCTGGTACTATAATAGGATTTGGAACATAGATTTGTGAGTAACGATCTGGTTGCTCCCTTACGTCTTCATTGATCTGCAAGATAAATGCAGTAGATTAATTCATATAAGATAAACTAATAGCATTCTTATTTGTCACCATTCAACACATTATTAAAAATGTTACCTTCCTCCCCAAAGACTTCCACAGGTCATTAAGATCCATAGCCCATTTACGCAGGTCTGAATCAGCGATGTGAGACAATAATTCAGGACTGCGAGGGAGACAGACAAAATTTTGATGGTTGATTTGATAGTGAAGTACAGTAATGCATTCAGGGACATGTTTGGACAGTTTTGTCCTCTATGTAATAAAGAATACCTTTTCAACAGCAGATAATTTATATTTTAAATATTTAAAACCACATTAACAGCACAACATTCAAATCAGAATCACATGGAAGTGAGATTCTCTGGTGTCCATCAGTTACCAATACTTGCTCTAGAGTGTAATATAACATAATTCATGTAGCACACATACCATACCATATCAAAATGTACTTGCTTAATGATTTTGTGATAAAGCAATCTACATGTTTCCTTGTAGCAAACATGCTTTTAGGGGCACACTTAGGTTTGTGACCACTAGAAGATCCTTTAGTAACTTTAACATCTGCCTGAGCCTCGCCAGATTCTTTGTGAAACTTTAACTGGATTGCCATAAGTAAATTGAATTTCTGTTGTGTAAAGATTAACTTTTATCAAGTCTAGCCTGTCTATGGCAGATTAGTAAAAGCCCAGTTTTCGTTAGAAATATGGCACATCGAATGTATATTGGCAGTTAAAGTTATGAGTGGACACACTGGTTGCATGTTCATCACTAGAAAGGCATGGATAAGTTACTTTATTGACCTCCTTTATTATGTACTGTACGTTTAAGAATAAAATGATGCCTGATTATATATATATATATATATATATATATATATATATATATATATATCTCAACTCCTATGTATATGCAACTAGATATATTGGTGGGACTCGCTTAGTCAATACTGGAATGAATTCTGCAGAATATTACAAAAACAAGTGAACTCAGGCGTCATTTATCAGCTTGAGATTTAGGTTAAAGGTGAATTGAGAAACTTTGTTTTACTGTATACCTTTCATGCCAGTCTGGGGGATCCCACTGTGACAGTTCTATTCCAGGATGATGAAAAGAAGTGTTGACAAACTCAATTATTTTTTCCACAGCCACTATTCCCTTAGGAGGACTTAAAACCAAGCCTTTAAACTTCTTTATTATCCGGGCTGTAGAGAGAAAATGTATGAAGTTTATTATATAGATATTCCTACATTATGGCAAATGATTACATTTAAATACATCTATATAAGATATTCCACAATCTGACTGAACATTTAACATACATTATTCTATATAAATAGATGTTCTATTTAGCAAGCAAAATTAAATAGTTTTTTTTCATTAAAAAAAAAATTGCTCCTGTGTTCCTGAGTCGTCCTTTCTGTTCCTCTGCCTAATATTAATTTTGATAAAATGGAAAAGTCCCAGAGTACAAAAGACAAAACTGAACTGCTTTTACTGTGTGAAACAGCATTAAAATCTTCATATAATTTGTTATATAATGTAAATCACACACATAACAAGAGCATACTTGCTAACTCTCCCGGAATGTCCGGGAGACTCCCGCATTTTGCGAGTGTCTCCCGGGCGAGTGTGGCAATCTCCCGGAACTGCCCATTTCACTAGGAAGTGCCCCACTTCCTAGTGAAGTGGGCAGAATTAGCTCCCAAACGCCGCGATTTTGGACGTCATGACGCAACACGCGTCATTTGACAGCGGGGGGCGGGTCCAAAATGACGAGCATTTTGGAGCCCCGTCCCCGTAACGCCCACCTCCCATGACAGGCTCCCGGATACCAACTATTCAAAGTTGGTAAGTATGAACAAGAGCTGATGATCCTGTTTTTATACATGCTCCATTAAAAAACAACCCGCGCAATTTGATTTTTATTATATTTACAATGAAGATTGTAACCAACCATGATGACATGCTGAGACTTGTTGTTCTTTAACAGCTGGAGGGCCAGAGTTTGCCTTCTTTCGTTAAATAACCAATGTTTATATTAAATAACCAATGTTTACATTTCATTAAAGTATTATTTTGAAGGCAGATTACGCCAACAATAAAGTCTTAGAAATGACTTGTCATCTTTGTACCATTTAAAACAAAAGAAGAAAAAAAAAGAGAAACTAGTATAAAAGTACACTTAAAATGAGTAATTAATCAGCAATAAATAAATTAGCAATGCACTACACAAAGAAGTCGCAAGTTATTAGTTTTGTGGAAGCCTGATAACAAAGGAAACTACTGCTGCTGATTGCATACTGTTCGCTGATATTCCCATAGGCTGATGAGACTCAAGCACAATCTGTTTGGGGAGTGACAGTATCATTCGACTTTACCTTGTCATCCAAATAAGATGTATGTAATTCCTTTGCATTGATAAATGGTATTTTCTTATTTATTAAAAGTATTTTATGAAAATAACTACACTTATCGAATTACTACATTACTCAGTTAGAGTTGTATACATTTGCACACCAAGGGCCTGATTCTTCAAGGCATGCATTCTGAGCGCAACCTGTGTTCAGTATTATACGCACGTATCTAGGGTTTGCTACTTCTGAATTCATCAAAGAACGGATGTCAAGATATGTAGCTAGATGAATTTGGTAGCAAAGCCTTTATGTAATGTAGAAATTGGCGTGGCGTACCACTGCATTTGACTGCAGATGTGTGTCATTACCGACTACACGGCTCATGTACAGTAGAGTACACTCGGCATTTGTATTGCCTGCTTGTTATAAATAGGATGCTTGAGCTTACATTGCAGGGGAGCGCTTAGGAGCTGACTTTGCATCGTCTGCCAGGGTATTGGTTTTATTTGAATCCTGCAAATGTATTATAGATGAAAGACCTTCATGTAGGTGACCAATAAACATGGTCAATGTTGGTGTGTATAATTTATGGCATTAAAAGTGATGTTTACACTTGTGTCTGTGTTTTATTTACATGTTTAGTTGGGACACTACAGGTCCCAGCTTGGGCTTGCAGCTATGGAGTATGCTTGTGCTTGTATTATAGAAAAGTAGTGAAAGAAAAAAAGGAGAATTAAATCCCTGCTATGGCTCCAGGAGAAAGTGGATTTAATCCTACATTTGTCCCACCCACCTGGTGTCAGTGTAAGACGTGATTGACAGGGTGGTGTGTCAGTCATTTGAGGAGGATTTGGCATTAGCTCAAGAATATGGGGTTGCCGCTTTGCTGGCATAACTCAATGTGGAATCGGTTTTCCATCTCCTTCCCCTACTCCCGATTCATTTCAATATTGGGGTTTTAAGTTGAGTGACGTTTTTTTCAGTGGATCACTGATCACCCATGGGGTGTGCGGTGTCATGTGGTTACAGGTTTCCAGTGGCCAATGTGGCTGAATTGTGGGGAATGCTGGATTTTTTTGCTTACCTGGACGTTGAGTGGTGCGCTACACCTAGGCACCTTAAATTACTTAAGGAGTGGCTCACAAAGAAAACGGCTTATTTTAGTGTTGTTCCAATAAATGTGGCTGTTGATTTGTGGGGGATTGTTTGCGTGACAAGAGTCTTATTTTATGGTGCGATCATTTGGGGTTGTCCAGGCCATTAATACAGAGGGTCCCCTCCCCAACTTCGCTTCCATTGCTTAGACATGTGGTTCTCAAATGTTTGTATCTTAATATTGTTTTTAATGCTGGACATATCCCTGGAGCTTTTAATATGTTGTTGATGCTCTGTCGCGTTTGATTGGGTCAAGTTCCGTGCTGTTGCGGCAGCAGCTAATATTGTGAGTGTATCCTGCCCCGCTTATGTTTTCGCAGATTATCAAGCTAGTATAGAAGATCTGGTTGGGCATACGGTGGCCCCGTCAATTATATAGAAGTATAGGGGGGCGGTGGTCTGCTTGGGATGGTTTCTGTCATGCGAGCGGCCTCAGAGGTAATACAACGGAACAATGTTTGTTGGCATTTCTTTGGGATGGTTTTTTTTCTGGTTAATCCTTAAGGCCTCTCTGGTGTTTTCCCAGGTGGGCAACTCTTTCTTTTTACAGTTGCAGAGTGCTGAGGGTGTCACTAGTATTTTTTGGTCTGTAAAGCTTTATAAGGCTGGGCCAGGCTTATTCCTGTGATAGCAGACAAGAGGCAGACTATTGTTGGGGATTTTTGGTTTGAATGATAGGGAATGTTGATGCTGTCGTGGTTGAGATGTTCGAGGTATGTTTCTTTAGTTTGGCTTTCTCTTTGGCCTTTTTCAGTGCTTTCCGGGTTAGCAAGTTGGTGATGTCTTCTAGGCTTTCTTGTTGTATGGGCCTGCTTTACAAACATGCTATTGTTCCCCGTGAGACTCACAGGTCAAACACTAATAAGCTTGGCAAAGGGCGTTGGATCACTTTGCCCGGTTAGTTTGGAGGAGGTTTATTTGGTCAAGCGTCCGTCCCTTGTTTGTAATTGGTTGTGACATGGTGATGGATCCTTGTTGACTAAGTTTCAGTTCAGGGCAGTTTTTCAGACATGTTTGCTTAAACTGAGTTTGGACTTGGCTGGCTATGGCACTGAATCATTTAGGTTCGGTGCCACTATGGTTCCGGCCAAAGAAGATTTTTCTGTTCAATCCATCAAGGCATTGGGTAGCTAAAAGTCTGGGTGTTATCTGACATATGTGAGTTTACATGAAACGTGTTACTGTTAGCTTCCTTCCCTGGAGGGGCTGACCTATGATATGCCTTGTTTTCAAGGGGGCAGAGAGGGATTTGCCTAATTTTTCCTCTAATTTGGAGTCTTTCTTGGCTTTTGACTCGAAAAAGGTTTTTACTGTTTTACCTCCATATGGGCCATCCGGTGAGTCCTTGACTAAGCCTGCTGTGTTTACATATTCATTTAATGCATTTGGTTGTTTCTTATGTTTTGCCTTTCCTCCATGTTTCTAGTGGAGGATATGGAGACGCATATTCACTCCGGTAAGGTCTGTTGTATGGTGATCCTGGCCTTTGGTAAATTTCTGATGGGAATAGGGGGTTCAGTGGTGGCCAATGAAATAGGCCCATGAAGATCAGTGGTTCTCAGCGGGCCTCAGGGCTGTTTCAGGCATTTTTCTTAAATTTTCTGTTTTTTTTTCAAAAAGAAGGGACATGACTCACTTATCTGGGCAACTCGTGATCGTCTGGGAGGTTCTGACCGACCCCAACTTTGTTTTGCTTTCAGGTGTCCCTCCCCTTCCTGCTCCTCGACTTTACTTGTAGTAGTAGTGATGTTATTTAACTGTGCTGTGTGGCTGCTAACAGAGCATGGAAGTGCAGCTCAAAGCATGCAGAGCAGATACAGTCAGCAGGAGAAGTCTGGCTTAGTGATGAGGTAAGTTTGTGTGTAGTGTTAGTAGAGGGGGTTGGGTACATATTAACGATAATGACAATTCCGACAGCTTTTACTCCTACAAAAGAAAAACAAATTCTCCCAAAAACAAATACAATAAAAAGAGACTTACGTGAAAACCGAAGTTCCAGATTTCTGATGCAAGCGGACATGCTGACAGGCAATGATTTCGAAGACACAGGTCTCCGGCACTTTAATTTACGTCAGCGCGACTTAATTTAAAGCGGCAATGTCTGGAGGCCGCAGATTAAGTCTTTAAGTGTTTAAGTGTTTAAGTCTTTAAACATTTAACCTGTGCAGTGTGGGGACAGTGTTGGCATTGGTGTAATGTGGATAGAGGAGGTGGCATAAGTGCAGTGTGGAGTCAAGACTGGAATTAATGCAGTGTGTGGTTAGGGCTGGCATTGGTGCAGTGTGGAGACAAGGCTGGCATTCATGTAGTAATGGGACAAGGCCGGCGTTGGTGCAGTGTGGGTAGAGGAAATGGCAATGGCACAAAGTGGGGACAGAGCTGGAATTGCTGTAGTGTTTGTAGTGGGCTGCTATTGGTTGAGTTTGGGGACAAAGCTGGCATTGTTGCAGTGTGGGGACTGGGCTGGGATTGGGGTAATATAGGTAGAGTCAGTGGCATTGGAGTAGCGTGTGGACAAGGCTGGCATTGGTGCAGGGTGAGGTTGGTACTGCCAACGGCTGTAATGTGAAAAATTTGTGAGGTTTTGCAGATTGCTGTACTGTGGAGGGGCTGGGTGGTAATACTGAAATATGAATGGACTAGGTGGTATTGCTGATTTCAGTAATGTGACTCAGTTCATTCGTATTGCTGATTGCTGTAATGAGGATTGGTTAAGTGGAATTGCTATAATGTGGGGTAGTATAGCATTAATGTGTGGACAATATAGCCAATTGCTGTAATGTGGACAATGTGGGGTATTACTGTAATGTGAGGAAAATGGATCTCTGTAATGTAGGGGTATTTCTGTAATGTGAGGGTTATGACTGATTGCTGTAATGTGTGTGTGGGTTATTGATGTAGTATGTGTGTGTGTGTGTGTGGGACGGGGGTTATGTAATGGGGGTGCTAATAATGTAATGTTGGAGGTTATTAAGGTTATTATTGATGTAATAATGTAATGTTTGGGGTCAACAAGAGAAATATTTGCTAAATATGAATGTTACTGATTTGATGATCCGGGCTCGCGACAGTGTGACGCAGCGACGTGCTGACGTCATCGGGCATCGGTGTGCTGCCGTCTGTTTAAGGCACCTGCGCCGGCGCCCACATGGTCAGTTGGTGGCAGTGATCAAGAGGAGAGGACAGCGTGGGACCGCAGCAGAAGACAGATGAGAAGCCGGCAGCGGAGACAGAGAACCCTTGTCAGGGCTAAGAGCTACTCTCTGTCTCCTGAAGACTCGACGGTGACAAGAAGAGGAGAAAAGATATGGTGGCAGCTCCTGGAGGACGGCGGCAGAAAGAAGAGGACCTACGCTGAGGAAACGAGAGGTCTCCCTGGACCAGGTAAGGCCCTCTCCCGGGCCCGCGCCTGCACTCTTCCAAAATATCTTTCCTGCCCCTTGGCTTTCACAATGGGCACAAGGCCCTAGAGGCTCCCCAGGTACTAGGCTTGAGCACCAGTTAGGGTGGGCATGGTAGACTACTCTTGGGCATTAGGCTCGTAGCCAGGAAGAGGGTGTAGCCCCACAACCAGGGCAGAAGGCCCTTAACTAGTTAGTGTTGGGCACTAGGCACGTAGTCAGGGAGGGGGTGTAGCCCCACAACCAGGGCACAAGGCCCTTAGCTAGCTAGTGTTGGGCACAAGGCCCATAGATAGGAAGGGGGCACAGCCTTGTCACCCATGGTACAAGGCCCATAGATAGTTGTATCAGGCCCTAGGCCCCATAGTGAGGACATGGCGCAGCCCGGAATACAGGGCACAAGGCCCTTAGGTAGGGTCAAGTGCACACAGAGATTCACGATGAGTTGGGACTAAGCTTTTGTCACCTAGGGTGCTAGCCCGAAACGCCTCCCAGTTAAGCAGCAGGCTCTGTGCAGGGAAGGAGGATTTACTATACATTGTTGTACTATATTATTGTGTGCATACGTGGGATGTGGCGTGTGGGAGGGGGTGTTTCCTCTCCAGGAGCAAGAAGTCAACGTCCCATTGGAGGTCGTCTCTGGTGCCCAGTCCATTCTCTGGCCACACTTGAAGTCTGGAAGGGGCAAAGGAGAACGAACAAAGCACCATGCCACAGGAAAAGCCACACGGTAGTCTTCCCACCCGGTAAGTCCCCGGCTACCAGTAAGGTTCCAGAGATAGTGATTGGGCTCCTCGTTGGTATTGCAGCGTAGCCCTTTTGACTTCCAGGGGTGCTACTGATGGTTTCAGGTGGGAACCGCCAGACCCGGCGACTCTTTGCTGGCAAGTGTAGCCCTGTCACCTAAACTGCTTGGTGGCCCTCACTACTGGTGAGTAGAGCATTTGGTCGAGAACATTCTCTGTCCCAAATACTTGCAGCCCCCGTGCCCAGGCCAGAGTAAGACAGAGTGACGGCAGGTGGAATCGATTCAACCATTAGTTATTTCACGCTCTGACAACGTCCTCCACTTCATCCCTGCTTTCACACTGCAACAGCTGGCAGTGGCCAATCACATATCTCCTTTTAATGCAGGGTGGTGTTGGATTGAAGCCACATGACAAACATATCTGTTGCACGGTTTCCCTCCTGCACGTGAGTGGAGTCACAGTGTGGCCAGAAGCAATAGCAGCTTCTGTAAGACTATTATTTTGCTGTGTAAGTATTCACCAATACCAGTTGTTATTAGATAATGTCTTACACTGTATAAATAAGCAATACTCTGACTCAACCAAATTAGTTATTTACAATAAAACATTCTCACTACAAGAAAGTGTCTGTTGTAGGCTTAATGTAGCAAAGTCACAATATAGTGTCTTGTAAGATTAATAGACAAGGAGGCCATTGATAACTAGTGCAAAGTCTCTGTACAGAACTTGATAGTGATTTATGGTATGCAATATATGCAAAGAAAAAACAACATACCTGGCCCAGATGCACAGGTAGTCATACAAGCAAAAATCAGGATTGCAGGTCAATGTCAGATACACAGGTAAACATCTGAGCAGTTGTGAAAGTTCAAAGCTACAGCTCCAACTAATTACCAAAGCATTCATTTATCTACCAATCTCAATACATAAATGCCAGGACAGTTGCTTAAAAGTTTCATTTTTCATTTTCTCACTTTCCTCTTTTTTTTTGTTCTTTTTTTAGCTTCTGTATATATTTATATCAACTGTTATAGGCATAGTTGTCACTGACTGGTCTTCCAATCGGAAGACAATGTGAATCATGGTTGGGTGCTACGACTACAAGTCTTTGATACAGTATGTTGTGTGAAACATACCTTTTGTGTTTGGAGGTTCACCCTGCTCTGTCAGTTTCCACTAACATAAGGAGTGGTATTGGGGGATAATTATTGAGATTTAGGTGGTGAATGTGGTGTGTGTGTGAGTCATTGTTCACTGTTGCCCTCTTGAGGATTCCATCTTTACCAGATGGTATCTCATTGTATTACAATGAGATCCAGATTACCTTTTACTGCAAGATGCATTTTGCACTCTGAACATGCAAAAACGCATATATAAATGTGTATGTTGAGTCATACGTATTTCCAGATATGGCTAACTCCAAATCACAGTATTTCTGCACCAGGCTTCCATTAGACTTACAAATGTGTATACTTATTCCTAAGGATAGTGCAAGGATGCAGCTTGACAGGGTTATTAGTAAATGCAGAACTCAAATCTGGTGATAGTCAGCATATCGATGCTGACGACTCTGACAAGACTTACCCTGACATGAGGACTCTGAAGGGCTCCTTCCCGACCATCAGCGATGGCGACTCCTCTTCAAAGGAACTTCACCTAATCACGATCAAGTAGGAAGCCGGCTCCACTTGATGATGTCATATTGCTGTTGTTAAGGGGGTAATTTAAGTATGAACCCATGTACAATGTAGAAAGCTTTCTAAACTACATTGTACATGGGTGCATACTTACATTATTCCCTTAACAACAGCGATAAAACCGTTGCCATGATGAATGACGTCATCAATTGGATCCGGCTTCTTACTTGATCGTGATTGGGTGAAGTCACTTTGAAGAGGAGTCGTCATTGCTGATGGTCGGGAAGGAGCTCTTCGGAGTCCTCATGTCGGGGTAAGTCTTGTTGGGGTACTCGGCATCGATATGCCGTACCCCACCCCTCAAATCACCCTACATGTACACAGTATAAGAATGTAATTAAGTGTCATGTACACAAGAGAGAACAGTGTCTTGACAGTGTTACTAATAAATGTGAAAGTCAAATTTTACATATAAAATATAATGAAATACAAATACCTCGACATCTTTTTTTTAACAATTTAAAATTTAGATGGTAATTTTGTTGCCTAAATTGAAATGACAAATAAGTAAACTGAATGGAATGCACAATTTGATATATTATAGCTGCAATGCTACTATAACTTCCACTCCTAGAAAAAACAAACAAAATTTAAATTCCCATTAAAAGCACCTAACCGCACACTATGAAGCAATTATCAAAGTTAGACTATGAAGGATCAAGATTTTATTTTCCATATGGACTACTCAAGAAACAAGGAAATATTATATTTTATATATTTATATATAAAATGTGGTGAACAAGAGCTTTGGGGCATCCTTTTCTTAATTAAACTTTATTTGAAATTGTGTAAATGTGTTTTGTTTTGTTTTTTTACTCGTTTGGTATAATTACCTATTTGACTGGGACTACTTTGGTGGCATACTTGGCACTTCAGTGATCCCTATTGTGCTAATTAACCTGGCTCCCACAACAAAGTAGGGTCTTCAAAGAGCCCCTGCATCTTACAGAGCAAGGCTGTCAGCCTCTGGGTATGTGGCAAACTGTTTTTCGGACACCCCCACTAACCCAGCACTGACCAGCCCGAGGCTGGTTTTCACTAAGGGGATCCGATGCTCATGGTCTCCTGATAGTAAGAGTGAAATATTGGGGTAAATTGAGGATTTGAAGGGCTACCTATTTTTTTTATTACATGGCAATGAGCATACAGAATGATGTAGCAAAAGTGAACTCTGAAGAAACTATCGCTGGAACTTTGCACCTCTGTAAAATGACCTATTCCAACACAAAAATCAGAAAAGAAAACTATCGGCAAAAAGATAATTATATGGAAGCTGTCACACGTTGGACCCGCGCACCGAACACCTGGGGTCCAGTGCACTCACCTACCCACGCTCCCTGAGCATCCTGCCGACTCCGTAGCACGGCCGCTCCCTCTGACACCGCTAGTTTGCTTTCCAGGATTGCGCATGTGCAGACCCAACTGTTATCACCTCCTCCTCCCATTCATTGGGAGACTAATTATCCCTCAGGATATTTAAGGCACCTGTTGCACAGGAAAGATGCATGTTCTTTGAGTCAGCTCTCCTCAGTGCTCAGACGTAGCTCCCACTGCCCTCCTGCTCCTTGGATCGCAGATTATCGCTCCTGTCTCTAGCAACTCTGACGCTAACGACAGTGGTCTCTGTACCTGCCGCAGATTATAACTCCTGCCTCCAGCACCTCTGCTGCTAAGCACAGAGGTCTCTATATCTGCCGCAGACGATCTCTATTGTTTCCAGCCATTCTGCAGCTGTTCTTAGTGGGATCCTTACCTTCCGCAGAATATCTCTTTTGCCTTCCAGTGCTCCTAATCTCCAGCAGCCACTTCATACCTTCGGGCCTTCTCCTGTCTCAGTTGGATCATCACCTACTCCCAGTCTCTGGTTTCTCTCAATTGGTCACGCCTTGCACTCACTCAGAGCACCGCAACCTGCTGGGCAGAGGCCACAAAGTCCATACCTCCTTGCAGGGGTCCCTGGAGAAGACCATCTGCCTCGTTAGATTGAGTAGCGCTCAAGGATCTGATCATTATAGTGAATCTGACAGAAGCATTGTAAATATGTGCGTCATGATTATAGCCTAATCAAGATAATTATGAAAACAATATGTAAATATTGTCTTGATCTCTCTAAAAATGTGAAGTTACTTTAGACAAAATAGTTTTAGCAAACCACTGTGTGTAAGCAAATAAGGGGTTAATGAATATTGCTAAATGAGACACACACATTTCAGGCGCATGCTTTCTATCACCCTACCTTTCTTATTTACTCAGATACCCATAACATTCACAGAAGAGCAATCAACCCCTTTTTATTGCCCAGTTAAGAGTTCAAAGGACTCAAAGTCATGTACCCAAAGGAGTCAAAAATCATAAGTAATCTATAGGTATGGTATAGCTAGGATTCAATATAATCAAATTTTTCCAATGTATATGAGCAGAAAATGATACTATGTTTAGTGTTAGTAATGCATATATCTTCTATGTTCCAGAAAGGTGTTTAGAATCCATAACTAGAACAGTATAGCGATAATTAAGTGGTAAAACAGATTAGCATACCAGCACACCTCTTTCAATGACGTCACATAGAGAATGTAATGGGATAATTTGAAAATTCTAAGTTTTCTATTGAGAAATTGTCCTCCTTACAGCATTTCTCTAGGTGAAAAATGACTTAAAAAAAGTGTATGGTTGTGTTTCTCCTGTTTCTGTGTTTTATTTCTGTTCTGCATTCATTTTCTGTTTGTCAAGTTGTTCTAACTAATTTTGTTTAATAAACACTCTTACTTTTTCTCATATTAAATCCCATTTAATATAATTCTGTCTTTCTGTTCTTAAGGAATTCATGTTCCAGATTGGCTTGGATTTTATAATGCTACTTTTATGCAGAAACTGTTTGGTTAACTGTAACTCTGGTTCACGTAGGGCTTGATTGTATTTGGGATAAGTCAGGGAGTAAGTTAAGATTACCTAAGAGTGCTGGCCACTGAACTAAATCTTAGTGGTGGCAGGACTTTGTGCTTAATAGTGATTGTGATTTGGGGGGATTTTAGACATTTGAAGACAGAAAAGGTACTTTTGAACTGATTAGCCCTTTCATACCCACATGTCTCACATGCCCTGGTGGGTCATGACAATGTGGAAAAGAGAGGCACACTGATTAAATGTAGTGACTTAATAACCATGACCATTGGGTATCCCAGTATAATTTCCTTGTGACCTGATAATAGTCAACTTGTCTCCCTATGTCCCAAGCACAACAATTTAATTTTAATTAGCTATATACAACTTTTTTTGTACAGTGAAGTGTAAATTTGAATGCACAATATATGAAACAATATTATCATAAGCTAGAATATTAAAGTGGAACTAACCTGGTGTATCCTTGAGACTCATGTCAACAAAATGTTTATCATCATCGAAAATCTTGGCCAACTGTACATGATGAAGGATATCTCCTGTGCAATAGATCTGACTGAGATTGAGGGCAATAGTATAAAAAATGTTGGCGAATGCAAGAATGCAAAGATGAACAAAGAGCAGTTGTAAGGAAAAAAGAGTAATCAAAGTATTGTGGTTATGGAAAATAACCATGAGTGAACAAAAATGAAAAGGTAATGGGGAGGTTCAGATTTATATCAAAATGAAGTTAGTGAAATAAATGAAGAGAAACCAACAAAGCAGCATTGTGATCATTGATTGAAGTTTAAAGGTTGTTAGAAACAGATTAAAAAAATTTGAGGGAAGATTATCGCCCATTTTGTGGGTAGAGTGAGATAATAGCAAACACAGGCAGAGTGAAAGAGTAATGCATATCCATCAGCAGGTTGCAAAAGATGTGCATCATAAAAGAATTAGCAAAAGGGAATGAGAAAAAGAAACAAAATTAAAAATGTAATGCCATTTTTGTATATAATCAATGATTAAAACATTAATACATCATCATCACCATTTATTTATATAGCGCCACTGATTCCGCAGCGCTGTACAGAGAACTCATTCACATCAGTCCCTGCCCCATTGGAGCTTACAGTCTAAATTCCCTAATATACATGCACAGACAGAGAAAGATTAGGGTCAATTTTGATAGCAGACAATTAACCTACTAGTATGTTTTTGGATTCAATAGTATTACTCTGTTGTACAGGTAGCAGAGGCATTCATAAAACTCATTCTGTGTCTATTTTGGAATCTTAGTATTAAAAAGCCTTAAAATGCTTATTCAGTAAAATGACTGTAACTATAGCAGACTAAATACTTCAGCTATCAATGACTCAAGAGTACGACTTCACGCATTTCCCAGTTTTCCAAAAGAAGACTGGCCTAGGAAATCTTCAGAATATTTATACATTTAAATATAAATTTAAAAGTCATAATCATGGGCAGCTGGATTAACAGCTATAGTGGGAATATGTTTCTTTATTCTGTATTCTGTATATTTAGCACCAAAATGAAAGCAGTAAGTGGCTTTATGGCCTGAACAAACTTCATGTTAAAGGGGTGT
The DNA here is from genome assembly GCA_036250195.1 of Mixophyes australis. Classification (NCBI taxonomy): domain Eukaryota; kingdom Metazoa; phylum Chordata; class Amphibia; order Anura; family Limnodynastidae; genus Mixophyes; species Mixophyes australis. Next base: position 48,335,822 of record JAVHZZ010000011.1, on the reverse strand, counting down.
TTTAATTTAACAAGAATAATAGTGGATACTAATGAAGACAAATATTAAAATAAATGGAGAACAGTAAAATATGTTAGACTGTCATCTCAATAAAATTACTAGTATAATGTTACAAACTGTCACACCCATACCTTAATTTAGGGTGTGTATGTACACATGGTGGATAAACCAGATTCTGAATCCTTATTATAATACTTAGTCAAACTATCCCCATGCCAAGAGAGGACATGTACAGTTACCTCCCAATCATTTGGAAATCTAAGCAGTGATGACATTTAAAATTAATCTTGTTTTTCACTGGCTAGATCTGCATATTCAATGACTTTTCATTTTAAGGGAGGATGTAGCATATAGCGGAATTTTGAGATCTTCACTAGTTCACTGTCCTGAAGGAAGGATTACAAAAGAAAATTAAGCACCAAATAAAGGAAAATGTTTACATTGTCCTGCAACTTTTCAAAAGAAATAGAAAATAATAAGCTATAGTCCCTACAACAGGGTTCCTGTTAATATGATTAGTTCTAACCATTCCAATATACTTGGTACAATGGGACAACTAGCATATACTGTTCAAAACACATGTACAATTTGGCTCAAATTCTTGGAAAGCATTATTACATTTTATATGTTAAAGCACAGCACCTCACAATCAATTCCTGCCAAACCACAAGTCAGATGGTTAGTTGTATTGAATAATATATAAAAATAAAGTGTATATTAAAACAAAAAGGGGTAGGTATACTGTAGAGTCTACCCATTTGCTTCCCAGTTGCATGTCTTTCAAAATGTAAAACAGCTTCAACTTTAAAATATAATTTAGATTAGTTTGTCTCAATTAAACCAAAATATAAATCATTAAGTTGGACTAAGCAATTATCATATTGATATGATCTAGGGCATAGTTTCCTCAACAATTTGAATGACATCAATACGTCAGGTTTACACCATGAAAACATTTAAGGGTATATTTACAAAACTACAGGTTTGAAAAAGTGGAGATGTTGCCTATAGCAACCAATCAGATTCTAGCTTTCATTTATTTAGTGCATTCTATAAAGTGACAGCTAGAATCTGATAGGTTGCTATAGACAACATCTCCACTTTTTCAAACTCGCAGTTTAGTACATATACCACTTAGTCCCTCCCTACCAGTGCACTGGGACAGACTGAATAATGGACTTCTATGAAACTAAAAATATTTTTAAGCTGAGTGCCAAAGATATGTTACACTGTATTTTTAATCTGCTCCATTTGTTTGATTTGTGCTATATACCTTATAAAATTATGAAGTGTATATTAGCATTATTGTTGCTGCTTGTAAAGAGTTATATTTACCAGGCAACTTAAACAAGCTGATATTTGAGGATCACATTTCGTTCCATCCCTTCATCTATTGTTTCTAACCACAAAGCCAGCTTTTTGTAGTAGCAGTAGTAGTATTTGAAAACTGGCTTGAAGAGTGTAAATGTTAAATAAAACTCAAAGTTTTAAATAAAACTGCAGTTAATATTTTGTTTTAAAGTGACAAAAACAACTGTTTTTGTGATCTCACATCTTACGCTATTTTCAAGGACATTTGATCATGTTGTATTATATATACCTGTAATTTTAGCCTATATATTGATGTATGTAACACATTTTAAAAGTTCTCTTCAGCATGCTCTCATAGCAAATGTCTTCAATGTGAATAACCAATATATTGAGAAGTTTTTGATAGCCAGTAATTTGAAATGTAACATCTTTAGTTAACAATCTTCAAATGTATATACTTCCTAGGTTTTTCATATATTTAATATACAAACTCCCTCTGGAATTTTGAAAAGAGCTTACCTATCACATGGAGGTGGTAAATCTTCAGCAAGACCACAATTCTGTAAGACACAGAATACCACAGAGAATGTCACCCACCAATCTTTCCACTCCATGGTATTTCTCAGAAAGTAAAATAAACCAAGTCCTTGCTCAAAGGTCCATAGAGGAAAAAAGCATGAGAGATAAAGGTGAATGAGTAATTAATAGTCTGCCTCCTGGCATTCTCCTGTCTCTCTTCTCCCTCCTACGCCCATGTGACTTGTCACTTTAACTCTTTACATCTGTATCAACATTGGACCTAAGTTGTTATCCTGATCTTAGTACAAAGTCTTGAACATTCTCTGTAAACAAATTGTAATGTTTATGGAATGGAAAAAATCCAAAGTACATAATACTGAATTAAAATATTTTTTTTGATCTCTTGATTTTTTTTATGCCTATTTTCATTATCAAAAATTGAATTTGGGTCATAGTATCTCAACTCTCTCCTCATGTACTCCCAACAGGTCATAGTTTGTGGATTTTCCTGATTAAGACCATGTAATATATTTACTTAAACCAGTCAATAAATTTAAATTGTACTATTCCCTCACCTGTGTCCCCTTTCTTTTGCACAAGACAGCCCTGATACAAACAGGCTTCTACAATGAAGGGCCCAATGTGCAAGAGTGACCAAGTTCCTTTGCATGACTGTTTCAGTCAGGTGATATAATAACATTTACAAATCCCTGGCCAGCTTGGTGACTATTATTATTGTGGACTGAAGTTGTTGCATGATGCAGTTGGGACAGACATGATGAAAATCTGATCATCAGGTCCCCTTTAAACGCCAAACCACCTATGTGGGGGTCATCAGAAAACACCAAAGGGGTTAGATACAAATCACCATTGCAATGCATGTAATGCAGTTGGTTAATCCCAATGTATTCATGTTTTTTAAATGCAGAGTGCAAGCTAGGGTGTAGAGAAAACATTAAAAAATAGGGGAATCCTACAGTCCTCGATTAGATCAAGAGTCCCTTCAGAAATGTAGTTTAGAGAAACCTACCTTTGTAAAACACTGATCAGAGGTCAGGTACCCCATGCAGCGAAGTCTAAAAAGAATAAGGCTCTATGTAGAAAATGTATTTAAATTATTTCACTTCTCAAATGGTAGATTCGTAAGAGTGCAAAATTTTCTCCCATTCATCAATGGAGGAAAGTTTGCATTCCTTATAGCATAAGCTTGCAACAGAGATGGATTATGCTGATAGAGTAGCATATTTGTTTTTTTACATCGGGGGGGACATAAGAGGGACACTAAAGATGTCACAATACCCAGGGCACTTGGCCCATCCCATAGTGCGTAGATGGCATGGCAGTTTGCTATAGATTCAAGTACCCGAAAAGCAAATAGTCAGGTAGTGCCTTTCTTTTGCTAAATATTTGAAATCACATGAAACCCACTGTTATGGGTCTTGCATTGATAGACATTCAAGGGTATATTTACTAACCTGCGGGTTTGAAAAAGTGGAGATGTTGCCTATAGCAACCTATCAGATTCTAGTTATAATTTTTATAATTTTGTAGAATTTGCTAAATAAATGATAGCTAGAATCTGATTAGTTGCTACAGGCAACATCTCCACGTTTTCAAACCCGCAGTATAGTAAATCTAGCCCTCAGAAAGGGTTACATTGAACCATAATGGTATATTAGGAAAAATCAATCCCACATCAAATGTGCTGAGTTTACAAGTAGTATCCCAAGATCTATTTACAGCCTGTGCATTATGCAATACTCAAGAGGAAATACAAATTCTAAAAAGAGTTTAATGTTGCTCACTGATTTGTTTTTAATCAGCAACAAAACACATACACAAGTTGTTATGTCAAGGAATACAAGTGCAAATCAGGGAAAGCCAGACAACTTTTAGTTGGAGTTAGGGAGGCTGTAGAGTTAATCTATTAATTTCAGTCAACTAGAACCCCACATGATGGAATTAAGCTAGTGATTTAAGGAGAGGAGGTAGATATGTGATAAGCAAACAGTGATGTTGCCAAATAAACATTACTCACTCATATTCATCTTTAGTCAAACAACAAAAATATGTTTAATCACTTGATGACTGGAGGGGGTTCACTTTTTGGGATGAATCAGTTTACCCTCCTTGCCATCACTGAAACCTGGCTCTCCTCCTCTGACACCGCTTCACCTGTTACTCTTTCCTATGGGGGAGTTTCCTTCACTCGCACCATCAGGCCTGGCGATCATCCTAGTGGCGGCATGGATATTGTCCTTTTCCCCGCTTGCAACTTTCGTGTCACCCCTCCTGAGCGTTCCATTATGTTTTGTTCCTTTGAGTTCCACTCCATCCTTCTCATTTACACTATCCCTCTTTGTGGTGCTGTCATTTACCATCTTCCTGGTCCCACCTTCCAATTCCTTGATTAATTTGCAGGCTGGATTCCCCACTACCTCTCATGTAACCTCCCATCCATCAACCTGGGCGACTTTAACATCCCCATAGATAACCTCTCTGGGCTCCATCAAAGTTCTTGGTCTCTCTTACTATTTTTGTCTTTCACAGTACATCTCTTTCCCCAACCATTGTTTTGGCCACTCCCTTGACCTTGTCTACTCCCACCTTTGATCTCCTTCTGACCTCTCAGTATCTCCTTTCTTTCTGACCATCATCTCCTCTCCTTCATCCTCTCCTCATCGCCCAATCCTCTCCCCTCACCTAAACAAACCCAGCGCAACCTTGACTCCGGTAATGCTACCATCTTTTCCTTATCCCTTGATACACTCCTTTCCCCCTTAACCAAAATGAGCTGTACCCACCTGGAGTTTTGATTACTAGATTGATTACTAGATTACTAGTATGTGGAGATAAATCTAACTGATTTATGTCCATACAGTACATGTTGAATTGTAGCTCAAAATCCCAAATTTTGATCACTGTAAACCTTTTCACCACATAGAAGGATCAGTAAACCTTCAAACAAACCTTTATTTGTCAAAGGCCCCATTACAAAATCTATGCCCCTAACCCTATCCCACCATTGTGCAAGACGTGAAAGAGAAGCCCTGCTCAGGGAACATTGCAGTGCCACAGTATCATAGGTCCTATCTTTGGCTGCACAGCCAAGTTTAAAAATGCCCACTTGCCTCACCAGGTTTTGAGTTCTCTCTCCTTTTCCAATCTTTAAATCAAAAGGGGGGACAGCAGGGTTCATTACCATTGCATTTCAGTACTCCAGTTGTGGAGTCCTCTAGTATTTAATATCAGCCACACTCTATTATTATCATTTATTTATATATTACACAAGTTAAACTGTGCATGATACTCATGCATTTTTTTGTCAAATAATGTCAGTATACCAAATTTCAGGTCATTCGGATGAGCCCTTTCTGAGAAAATAGTTTTTTCCACAGACACACACACACACTAACACACGCCGCTACAGATTCAGGGGCGGATCTAGGAAATGTTTGTTCCCCGGGGGGATGTTAGGGTGGGGCGATTTAGGCCCCGCCCCCTTTCTGACTTCTGAGGCTGCCGGGGGCTGCACAGTATGTGCAGGTCCGCTTGGCAGTGACAGGCAGGGACAGTGTGCTGCCCGGCTGCTCTGATTGTGTTTAAAACACAATCAGAGCAGCCGGGCAGCACAATGTCACTGCCAAACGGACCTGCACATACTGTGCAGCCCCCCGCAGCAAACCCCTGCTAGGGGGGGGCCGATTGCCCCGATCACACCCCCCTGGATCCGCCACTGTACACAAATGTGTTCATGAGGTAAAATTACCTCACGAAAATGAGTTTGACCCCTCAACTCGTCAATAATGTCAGTATACCAAATTTCAGCCCTTTTTGAGGTTTTTTTTCCACACACACTAAGAATTTAGTAGGTCAGTTAACCCGTGCATGATACTCATGCATTCTAGTCAAATCAAGCTACTTAAGGTGTTAAAAACTCCCCACTGTCACCCCTGGCAACCACCAACCACTCCCAACTGTCACTTCTCCTTCAAGAAATATATAGGTCAATGTATAACTCTGCCCAGCAGGTGGCGCTGCAGCTTGGCTTTTTTTTTTTCACACACACACAGATAGACTAACACACGCCACTAGACATTTATATTATAGATTGTGCTGTACAGAGAATACTCGTCATTCACATTAGACCCTGTCTCATTGGAGCTTACATTTAAGTTGACTAACACACAAGCAAACACACACTAGAGTCCATTTTTTGGAGTGTGGGAGGAAACCAGAGCACCTGGAAGAAACCTACGTAAACACAGGGTGAATATATAAACTCCACAGTGCTTTGAGGCAGCAATGGTAACCACTGTTCCTCCTTGCTGCCTATAATGCTAAACAAGGTTTATTCAGCATGATGCTATCATTATATACTCTTTACGCTATCTCTGATGAGAGGAGGGGCATGTTTACTTGTGGCATTCCATATGTTGACTTGTGGATTTACATATAAGGAATACTTCCATACTTTGGAATACCATACCTAAGATGTACTACATTTACACAATAACTCTGTCTTTCCACACACCTCCCCTGGCATGCCCCTCCTCACTTAATTGTTTGCTGTGTTCCTAAAGATATATGTAGGAATATACTTGAACATATCAGTGTTTATTACTAAATTACAAAACAGCAGTAGTAATTTATATTTTCCATTCCGGTTTTTGGAACTTTCTGGATATAGGGTTTTCAGTTCCAGACAAAGGATCATACACCTGTATCTATTCATTATATTTTTTGACTCTTAATATATTTATTATTTTATATTATATATTAATCTAGTTTATATCTATTTGTGTAGCACTTATTGACCTAACATAAACACTGTCATTTTATGGTGTTTTAAGTACATATATGTCAGCATAGTGCCTGCATAAAATTAGGCACTCTTGATACTGGGATGCAGGCTTAAGTGGTTTGATCAAATTGTGAACTAATACCATACTAGTACCATACTCACAGTAGAGTGTGTGGAATGGGGACTTCGCTGATGCGATTCGTCGTGAATCACATCATTTTGGGCATTGTCCAACATGACGAAATGACATGATCACATCATTTCATCGTATGAAGGGGCCAAAGTGACGCGATTCTGGGTGCAACGCCCCCTCTGCACCTGCAATTCACCTCTCCTATAGGGTCTCCGGGTGGGGAAAAATACAAAGTAGACAAGTATGACTAATACCTCATGTTATCACTGTTAACACAGTTATACAGTGTTAAGGACAAGCGCTGACAACAACTGTCTTTTTGTTTTGTACACATATAGGGAATTTATATTACCATGCAGCAGGTACCATGTATAATATGGGTTAACCTAATGCGTACTTATTTCTTCTCTGTTTTTATAACATATTTATCCTGTAACTTATCTAGAATTTCAAATTGGGTCGGGTAAGTCTTTTACCCCTAATCAGGTTGATGGTTATTGTGCCTTGGATCACTGTCAGTTTGACAGCTGTTTTCTTGCGCATAGTCCTCCTTTTTCAAATATTTTATCATGCTACAGATGGAGTAGATTTCAGTGCACTTAACCACAGTGTAGATCAGGCATGTCAAACTCAAAACCCCAATTGGGCCAAATAATCAAAGTCTATGATTGTATGAGCCTCAAGAAAAAGAAAATCTCTCATATGCAATTTTGCAAGGTTTATTATTAAGAAAAAGCAAAAAAAAAGTTTAATGTTTTCTTGTTCGACACTGCGCCCTCCATGCTGCTTTTACTCCCCTTCAACTGTCTCCCCTGTTTCACACGGTACCCTTCATGTTGCTTTTTCTCCCCTTCACCTGTCTCCCGTTTCACGCTGTGGTCTTCATGCTGCTTTTGCTTCCCTTCACCTGTCTCCTGTTTCACACTGTGCACTGCCCTCCATGCTGCTTTTGCTTACCTTCACTTACCTATCTATTGCCTTCTTTCTTCTCTTCCGTTTGCTTTTCTGCTGCTTTCTTCTCTTCTTCTCCTCTCTGTGAGCTCCTCAATGCAAATGTCGGGCATGTCACACCCAACATTCACTATGAAGGGAGGAGAGGAGGAGGGCGTCGGATACCGCCGCTGCAGATCTTTCTTTTTTTTCTGGGCCCAGGCAGGGCTGTAAAAAATATGCGTTTGGGCCGTTTGGAGGTGAGTGCATCTGATTTTAACTGCATTTTAATAGTGTTTAAAGCATATAGGTCAGTGTAGGACCTGCATATAATGAGGTACCCTTGACGTGGGATGCAGGCTTAAGTCTTTTGATCAAAATATGAACTAATACCTCATGTTTTCATTTTGCTAGACACACACAGATATGCAGTTTAAAGGATAAGCGCTGACAACTTTCTTTCTGTTTTGTATACATATATGGGCATTTATATTGCCACGCGATTTCCGAAGCCCCGCCCCATACACGCCCATCTCCACCATGCAGCTCCCGGATGAAACTTATTGAATGTCGGCAAGTATGATATACAGGTGTAAGACATGTGTGACAAAGTAAAAGTATAAACTAAGATTTAACTTACATGCTTTGAAAGTGTCTTTTCCACAGCAACAGCAGAGCTGACAGGGTATGTATGTCAAATCCCATGATTAGGCGAAACGTACGTCGGGCTGTACGTCACCCTAAGTGATGTCAGACCCGGAAGTGGGGGGGACTGCTCGTGGTGTATCACCGCTACCAAGTAAGAGGATATAGCAGGTGTAGCTAAAGATAATATGGGACATTAACAAAATAAATGGTTGTCTATATGTTAGAGTGAATGCGTGCCCCAACTTGCAAGATTGCTACCCAGATTATGCTACAAATATAAGTATATCATCAAGGAATAATAGTCATCAGAGCTACTGCTCTCAAGTGACAAATTAGGGATAATAAGCGCTTATACTTACTGCTAATTTGGGACTATTCCTGTGTGATAATTAAAACAACATTACGTTTATCAGTATCAACCTGTTTAAATACAGGAAGACAGACTTTTATTATTTAGCCTGATACCAACAGAGAGGGAGCAGAATAACCACTATCCCTGTCATAATCATATGAACAGTGGGAAGACTGAGCATCTTGTGAGCACGCACATCTATGTTAACAATAAAAATATAAAGCAATAAATAAAAATGAATAGTTTTGAGACATGCTATATACAGGCCCAGCTCTTCCATTAGGCAACCATATGCAGTTTCCTAGGGCGCCAGGACCTGCAGGATGCCACTGGCTAGATTTTCTAATCTAGTCAGCGGTTTGGGTCAGATATGTAGCGGCGGCGTGGCGCCAGCTGTTTTGTAGCGTCCGGCAATGCATCTTCATCTGCGCCCCGTGCCGCCACACTTGCACATGATCACTGACTGACTGTCAGTAAACATGTGATCTCTTTGCGGGGCCTCCGCCCACCAGTGTTCCGGTCAATGTTCTCACACTGTCTGTCAGTGACAGACAGTGTATAAAGATATTTCCCGATGCCCTCTCCCCTTCCAGCATGCACCGCTCCACCCCCCTCATCTCTGTGAAGAATCCGAGGAGCATTTGGGCAGCCATTTGAGAGGAGACAGGAAGTTTGAAGACCCCCTGGATCTGCTGACCAGTCTTCAGGAGAAAAAATAGTGAGTCAATACCATAGAATTATTACATTGTTTTTATTTTTTTAAAAATGAGGGTGCCCAAAGCCCAATCCAGGAAGTGGGGAGGTAAAAAATAAATACGTGAGGAGGGGGGGTGATTATTATTTGTCACCTCATGCTCTATATTTGACTTGCAAAGTATGATTGAGAAAAATTACTATTATTTGGCGCCTCACGCTCTATATTTGACTGGCAAACTATTGGGGAGAAAAATTTCAATTTTTTTTGCCACCTCATGCTCTATATTTTACTGACAAACTATGCGCCCAGGCCCAGATCAAATCAAGGTGTCTCTACTTAAGCCCGTCACCTTGGACACACCCCTTCCTTCCCCTACAGATTATTGCACTCCAGCAATTGTTGCGCTTTCTCCACTAGACTCAAGCAGTGTGGACAGATCGTTGCTGAAGAAGGGGCGTGACTGACAGGTGATCTGAACAAAAGCAGGTAAGGCCGTTAAACTAATAATAAATGCAGAATTCCTATTCATTAATTTTCAAAAAGGAATTAAGTGTGTAAGAACCTCGCAGGAGGGTATGGGGGTATCTCCAGATTGTGTTTTATATATACAGTGTATTTAATGATTCCTTACATACACATATAACATCCTTTTAGGTAATTGAACCTGAGAGATACAGTATTACATGTTAATGTAGGAAGCCCACTATTACAGAAAGATTCCAATTAAAAGGGTGGTTTTGTCACAATGATAATAAGAATATAGATAACTTTTTGTATTGTTATTTAATTCCATAATATTGGTTAAAAATTACCTACTACAGGCCAGACTGCTACTCCATATTATATTAGCTATTGGTTAAATAGAATCAGTACCTCCCCAGAGTCTATATTTTAATTCACATATACTTTTCCTACTTTTCACATATACTATATATATATATATATATTAATGAGTGCTTTTTAAGATTACCAATAAAGACAAGTTTTAATCAACACTTTTTGGATAAGGGACAGGGGTGCTTCACTCTTCAACTCCTGTTCTTCTCCTCCAAAGGAGTGGAACAAGCACACACACACATATATATCTATATATATATATATATATATATATATATATATATATATGTATATATATATATATATATACAACAAAACAAATGGGAGGGGGCGCCACATAGTATAATACTGTATTTAAAGGCTAATACAGAATGGTGTACCACAAGCCAGAATATCAATCAATCACGTGGATATAGATAGAGGGCAGGGCCATCTTAACAACATTATGGGCCCCCGGGCAAAGCAGTGCACCGGGGCCCCTAGATATAGATATAAATATAGATATATAGAGATAGATAGATGTACTTCCTCAGTGACCCTTGTAGGTTTTTTTGCAGGTTTTTTTCTTTTGCAGGATTATTTATTCTCATTAAGAGCCATGCCTATGGGGCCCCCTTGCCCGTGGGGCCCCCGGGCAGCTGCCCATCGTGCCCAATGGAAAAGATGGCCCTGATAGAGGGTAATCATATGATACACAGTATATACAGGTGAATCAGTTAGAAAGTAATAGATAGCACTCTGGAACACCAACACCTCTCAAGTATATAGTGTGCGTACCAGATAGTAAAACTTTAAAAGTTTGGAGCAATGGAGCTCTTCTCTTTGTGTGCTACCTGTATAACACAGTACAATATGACTGCAGATTTAGAAGACCAAGCCTGCCAGCCCTATTATTTTTATTTCAGCAATGGAGCAATGGAGCTCTCCTCTTTGTGTGTTACCTATATAACACAGTACAACGTAACTGAAGATTTAGGAGACTAAGCCTGCCAGCCTTATTATTTCTACATCAGCAATGACATATAGCAATGGAGCAATGGAGCTTTCCTCATTGTGCGTTACCTATATAACACAGTACAATGTGACTGCAGATTTAGAAGACCAAGCCTGCCAGACCTATTATTTCTATTTCAGTAATTATAATTAGTAATGGAGCAGTGGAGCTCTCCCCTTTGTGTGTTACCTATATAACACAGTACAATGTGACTGTAGACGTAATATCAAATATTCAAGTAAGGGAGCACTTGGGAAACAGTGATCATAATTTGGTCTCATTTGAATTAGTTTCCAGAAGCAACAGTATAAGGGATCAACTAGGACTTTAAACTTTAGAAAGGCAAATTTTAATATGCTAAAGGAGTCTATAAAGAGCATAGATTGGGACAAAGCCTTTGAAGGAAAAAATACGGAAGAAAAGTGGGCAGTCTATAAAATGTTGTTGGAAACATACACGTATAAGTTCATTCCTATGGAAATAAATGTAAAAGAATTAAGTCTAAACCAATGTGGCTAAATAAAAAGGTAAGGGAAGAAATGCAAAGGAAGAAGCGTGCATTTAAATTGTTTAAGTCTGAAGGGTCAGAGGAGTCCTTCTGTAGGTACAAGGAATGTAATAAAACATGCAAAAAGGAAATTAGATTGGCTAAATTAGAAAATGAAAGGCATGTTGCAAAAGAAAGTAAGACAAACCCCAAAAAGTTTTTTAAGTATATAAATGGCAAAAGGATTAAAAAAGATAATATAGGACCCCTAAGAAGTGAGATGGGTGAATTGATAAATGATACTAAGGAAAAAGCAGAGGTATTAAACACTTTCTTTTCTTCAGTATTTACCAGAGAGGAACAAATGGTAGAAGTAATACATAAAAATGGAAATGAAACCATGCCATTAATTAATACTTGGTTGTCAAAGGAAGAAGTCCAAAGGCGACTGAAGAAAATTAAGATAAATAAAGCTCCAGGTCCAGATGGCATACATCGAAGGGTCCTTATGGAGTTAAATTCGGAAATAGCTAGGCCGCTATTCTTAATTTTCGTAGATTCAATCTCATCAGGCTCAGTACCAAGGGATTGGTGAATAGCAGATGTGGTGCCGTTGTTTAAAAAGGGGACGAGATCACAACCAGGGAATTATAGACCTGTAAGCCTGACATCAATAGTGGGGAAACTACTGGAAGGTATTTTAACGGATAGTATTCAGAATTACTTGGTACGCCATAAAATTATTAGTGGGAATCAACATGAATTTGTGAGGGATAGGTCATGTCAAACTAATCTAATTAGTTTCTATGAGGAAGTTAGTGGAAACTTAGACCAAGGCAGCACAGTAGATGTGGTCTACTTAGATTTTGCAAAGGCCTTTGATACAGTGCCACACAAGAGGTTGGTTTACAAAATTAGGGAACTGGGTCTAGGAATCAACATTTGTACTTGGATCGAAAACTGGTTAGAGAATAGGGAACAGAGAGTTGTGATAAATGGAACATTTTCTAATTGGTCAAAAGTCTTAAGTGGAGTACCTCAAGGTTCCGTGCTGGGGCCACTCCTTTTTAATATATTCATTAATGACCTTGGTGATGGTTTAGAGAGTAAAGTTTCTATTTTTGCAGAGGATACTAAACTCTGTAAGGTAATAAAATCAGAGCAAGATGTAGCTTCTCTACAGAGGGACTTAAATAAACTGGAGGATTGGGCGGCCAAATGGAATATGAGGTTTAACACAGCTAAATGTAAGGTTATGCATTCAGGGATCAAAAACAAGAACGCAATCTATAAATTAAATGGAATTAATTTAGGAGAATCTATAATGGGAAAGGATTTGGGAGTGCTCGTAGACAGTAGATTTAGCAATAGTGCTCAATGTCAAGCAGCAGTTGCAAGGGCAAACAAAGTATTGGCATGCATAAAAAGGGGCATAGATGCAAGGGAAGACAGTGTAATTTTGCCACTGTATAAATCGTTGGTAAGAACTCATCTTGAATATGCAGTACAGTTCTGGGCATCATTCTATAAAAAAAGATAATTTGGAACTAGAAGGGCGACAAAATTGATAAAGGGTATGGAGTCATTATGTTATGAGGAAAGGTTAGCCAGTTTAGGCATCTTTACTTTAGAAAAGAGACGTCTAAGGGGAGATATGATTACTATGTACAAATACATTAGGGGTCAATACAGAGAACGTTCATGGGAACTTTTTACCCCAACGACTATACACAGGACACGTGTTCACCCCCTAAGGTTAGAGGAGAGGAAATTTCACAACCAGCAAAGGAAGGGGTTCTTTACAGTAAGGGCAGTCAAGATATGGAATTCATTGACAGGAAAGGTTGTGATGGCAGATTCAATAGATATGTTTAAGAAAGGGTTAGACAAATTTTTAGTGGAAAGATGTATCCAGGGATACGACCGTTAATTAAAATGTAGGATAGTAGTGGATATAGGGTAAAAATAGGACTGCAATATTGAGTCTGGGGGGATTTTCACAATTGAAACAAATTGGCGGTTGCTTACTCTGGATGAATTTCAAATATAAGTGCAGTATCGCAGGAGATCCAAAATAGGTTGAACTTGATGGACTGGTGTCTTTTTCAACTTCATTAACTATGTTACTATGTTACTATGTATTTAGAAGACCAAGCCTGCCAGCCCTATATTTTCTATTTCAGCAATGACAATTGCCAATGGAGCTCTCCTCTTTGTCTGTTACTATATAACACAGTAAAATGTGGCTGCAGATGTAGAAGACCAAGCCGGCCAGCCCTATTTGTTCTATTTCAGCAATGACACTTAGCAAACGGAGCAATGGAGCTCTTCTCTTTGTGTCTTACCTGTATAGCACAGTACAATGTGACTGCAGATTTAGAAGACCAAGCCTGCCAGCCCTATTATTTTTATTTCAGCAACGCCAATTAGTAGCTGAGCAATGGAGCTCACCTCTTTGTGTGTTACCTGTATAAGGCAGTACAATGTAACTGCAGATTTAGAAGACCAATCCTGCCAGCCCTATTTTTTCTATTTCAGCAATGACAATTGGCAATGGAGCTCTTCTCTATGTGTGTTACCTACATAACACAGTGAAATGTGAATGCAGATTTAAAAGACCAAACCTGCCAGCCCTATTATTTTTATTTCAGCAATGACAATTAGCAATGGAGCAATGGAGCTCTTCTCTTTGTGCGTTACTATATAACACAGTAAAATGTGACTGCAGATTTAGAAGACCAAGCCTGCCAGCCTTTTTTTTCCTATTTCAGCAATGACAATTGGCAATGGAGCTCTTCTCTATGTGTGTTACCTACATAACACAGTACAATGTAACTGCAGATTTAAAAGACCAAGCCTGCCAGCCCTATTTTTTCTATTTCAGCAATGACAATTAGCAATGGAGCAAAGAAGTTCTTCTCTTTGTGTGCTTCCTATATAACACAATACAGTGGACTGCAGCTTTAGAAGACCAAGCCTGCCAGCCCTATTATTTCTTTTTCAGCAATGACAATTAGCAATGGACCAATAGAGCTCTCCACTTTGTGTGTTACCTATATAACACAGTACAATGTAACTGCATATTAAGAAGACCAAGCCTGCCAGCCCTATTATTTCTATTTCAGCAATGACAATTGGCAATGGAGCAATGGAGCTCTTATCTATGTGTGTTACCTAGATAACACAGTACAATGTGATTGCAGATTTAGAAGACCAAGCCTGCCAGCCCTATTATTTCTATTTCAGCAATGACAATTAGCAATGAAGCAATGGAGCTCTCCTCTTTGTGTGTTACGTATATATAACACAGTACAATGTGACTGCAGATTTAGAAGACCTAGCCTGCCAGCCCTTTTAATTCTATTTCAGCAATGAAAATTAGCAATGGAGCAATGGAGCTCTCAACTTTGTGCTTTACCTCTATAACACAGTACAATGTGATTGAAGATTTAGAAGACAAAGCCTGCCAGCCCTATTATTTCTATTTAAGCAATGACAATTAGCAATGGCGCAATGAAGATCTTCTCTTTGTTTGTTAGCTATACAACACAGTACAATGTGACTGCAGATTTATAATACCAAGCCTGCCAGCCCTATTATTTCTATTTCCTCAGTTACAATTAGCAATGGAGCAGTGAAGCTCTCCTCTTTGTGTGTTACCTATATAACACAGTACAACGTAACTGCAGATTTAGAAGACCAAGCCTGCCAGCCCTATTATTTCTATTTCAGCAATGACAATTAGCAATGGAGCAATGAAGCTCTCCTCTATGTGTGTTACCTATTAACACAGTACAATGTGACTGCAGATATAGAAGACCAAGCCTGCTAATCCTATTATTTTTATTTCAGCAATGACTTTTAGCAATCGAGCAATGGAGCTCCCCTCTTTGTGTGTTACCTATTAACACAGTACAATGTGACTGCAGATATAGAAGACCAAGCCTGCCAGCCCAATCATTTCTATTTCAGCAATGACAATTAGCAATGGAGCAATGGAGTGCTTCTCTTTGTTTGTTACCTATTTAACACAGTACAATGTGACTGCAGATTTAGAAGACCAAGCCTTCCAGCCCAATTATTTCTATTTCCTCAATGACAATTAGCAATTGGGCAATGGAGCTCTCCTGAATGTTACTGGAGACTTTGAAGAACACTGCTACCTGTCCTCTTTCTTTTTTGCCTATGACGCCACCCAACTGCACTAGAGAATGCCAAGAACTGTGCTACCTTTTCTGTGTCCCATTGTGAAATGGCGCTGGATCGCCATTGGGGGTGGTACTTATAGATTCGGCTCGGTACTTGGATCTGCTAAGTTCAGGTATGTTTGGTTCTCGGGGAACCGAGCATCAGCATCTCTAATTTATATGTTGCTTTACATGCTCGCTCAAATGCTATTTCTGTTCCTTATACTTTATATTCTAAGCTCCTTTGCACAGGATTCTCATTCCTATTATCTGTAAAAGTTATATAATTGTTATATGTTGTAGATTTTGGCACTTTGTAATTCATTTAAAGTAAGTTAGAACAATTTTATTACTTATTAGTGAGCACAATATCTAATAATGTGTATATTAGGTATCCTTATAAACGTAACAACTCATAGAACAAATTTAGCACTATATGTTGGAGGTTATGTGAACTGCATAAAGGTAACAATGAGCCAAAGGCATATGTGTCAGTGGAGCAGTTCAAGATCTGAGATTTTACAATTATTTCATTGGCAATGGGCATGATGCTGAGTTGGGCTCAAATTGGGTGTAATTTACACACAAAAAAGACGCAAACAAAAATTAGTATGTATGCCCTACACATCTTAAGCTCTGTAGGAATCAGAATATACATAACATTTTTGATACATATATTAAGGTGTGGTTTCCTTAACAGGACTGTGATGCCCCTCTTGTGGTGTAAGGGGAAGAGGTGCAAAGTCATGATTGCTCTAGTTCATGTTCAGTGTTGAAAGGAAGAAAAGAGGATTCATGTTAAGAGCAATGTGCTTAGAGGGTAAATGACATTTGTGAGAATCGGAATCTTAAAACGCTAAGAAAGATTTATGTGTGATTTATCAGAGAGAACCCAGGCACTTCAGTACCCGGGATCACCCCGCATTGTGAAGAGACTGAATAAGTTATGAGTTATGGTGTATCATTTGCACCTGCTAGAAGGCAGGTGCAAATGATATGCACTGATTTTAATGATGGTCAGCAGAATTACTTAGACACTTCTAATTGGCTGCATTATGATTGCTGATTGCTCTCTACAGCTGATTGCGCTTAATTAATTTGTGGCTATAGCAGGTGTGTCTGTTTGCATTTTTGACTTTTCAACTTCTCAGACATCGTGGAACAAGCAGAAAATGCTGAAAGCAAGCAAACACAATAGGAATTAGAGAATTTCTTAAAGCCAAACCGCCAAACACCCACAAAGGGAACACCATTGTGGATTATTAGGGTACTGCAATGGATGCAATTTCTTACTCACACTGCAAACACAGTTAACAATGAGATCATTTCTTAAAGATATAGGCACAAAATGAACATCATAGGGGTTTATTTGGGTACTGCAATCAATGCATTTTCTTACATTGCAAACACAATAAGCATGAGATAATATCTTAAAGGTAAAGGAACAATGGGTACACTATGGCAGGTTGTGTGGGTACTGCAACCGACACTCATTATCAAACATCTATGTAATACACTTTTTTGTCAAACTTTGTGTGAGGTAATGAGGTGAATGCGGACTATCAAACATATACTTTTTCTAGCCCTCTGGTTCGCCTATATTTGTCAGTCATATTTAAGCTTGTGTATATTCTGTTTTGAAGTAACTGCCAGTTGGCATTATTAACATGCAGACTAGTCCATTGTTTCAGTCTAGGCAAAAAAAGGTTTATTGTCCACCAGTCCTGTATGAATGGACATCACACCAGGTGGTCTCCAAGATGGGTGTTGAAGAATAACTCTGTTACCCAAAAAACACAGAAAGAGAGAAGTAGCTTTGATATATGTGTGCTAGCATAGGAAATGGGTCCATAGACAGAGATCTATGTTTAATTACAGAGGAAGGCATTGTGTATTTAAATGGAAGTGTGTCTGGAGGGTGATCTTTCCACATAACAATACTGTTCCTAATTAAATCAGAAATTAGTCATCTGCTATCTCCTGGTCTGTATGTTTACCTGTGAAAAGGTAAAGAAAGCAAAGGACCAATCAGGCTGGCCCTGGAATTGCTGATGAGGACATTTCTGGGTTTAAAAGAGAGCTCCAGAGGACAGCAAATTGGCATTCACTTAAGAGTGATAGCTGAGGTCAGGCTGGCATTGAGATATACTAATCTCTGCCCCTGACAGGAAAGGGAGAATCGGTCCCTGGAGTACTGCCGTGCCCTGATCTACCTCTCCAGGTCTTGGGGAGCTGTGGGTCCGCCGAAAGCAGAGTGACAGTTACTTTGGGTCACTACGTTTGCTGGTAGTCTTAAAGGAGTCTTAAAGGAGAGAGGCAGCAGTCCCTGAAAGTAACAAGGATATTGGTGAGGTGTTTTTATTATACCCTGTATGTTGTCTATGCCAGACTGTAGTGATATTTGTTGCGAGTTATTATTATTTACTGTTGTTGCTGTTTTGTGCTACCATTTTGTTAAATAAACTTATTTGTGTTTTTTTCGGATATTTGCCTGGGGGATGTTGAACCTTGAATAGGTACCAGGTAGGCCAGCTGTGCGGTCCAGAAGGTTACGTTAAACCCGGTATCCTCACACTTTGTTGCAGATTATTTTTGGGAAAAATGGAGATCGGTTTTCCTTGACTGTGACAGGTATGATAGTTATTAGCAGTGTCTACTAAAATGTTCATTGGACCCGACCTATTCTTTGACAATTTTTTTGACAATTAATTGTTTAGCATTTCTGGATCCTTTTACTTGCAATAGAATCTTAAAAGGTTTCTTACAGAAATAACTTGGTCAGAAATATGTTTTGGAAATTCATGTCTTGTAAATGTCAAAAACTACACAGCTCCAAAGAGTTATATCATACATATCATATATATATTATATCATACATGCTGCATAAATGCCATACATATACATAGAGCCTGTTTCAAATTGGAACGCAAGTTGTGGTTTAAAACGGAGCACGGAACTTGATTGTAGGTCCAGCCATATTCATATCCAATCGACTCTGAAGATGCATGTCAATTTGAATCTTGCTGTAAGTACACTTTGCCTACACAGTACTTGTCAATTGTTAACAGACAAAACAGAGTACAGTATACGCACAAGCATATGTGCAATAAAAGGTCACATCAGAATGCATACATAAAATGTATATCATAAAACAAATATACAATTATAAACACTATAATCATTAATAAAAATGGTTGGTTTTAAAATAAATACATAAGATGGTTTTAATACATACTGTGCATGCAATGCACCGTATGATGCATCTATTCTCATCCGTAACCGAATTACTGATTGTCCAGGAAGTACCCATGACTTCTTCTCAGTGAGGTGATATGCAAAGATTATCTGAGAGGCAAGATGAAGGCACGTGACTAGTAGAAATGTGTGTAATGTGCTCATTCACACAGCTCAGTATATTATGTTTTTGGCTACAATTAAGCCTTGAATGTATTAAACTAAATTCAGACTCATTGTTTCAATATATGGAAATTGTTTACCCTTCTGACAATTGTTCTGCATTATGAGTGTTGTTAATCTTCGCAAAGCAAACTCAAACAAAACTTAGATCCTCTGTAGTCCCAGCACACAAAATCACAGTCACCAAATATCTGTAATATGTCATTTCTAATCCTTTATACGAGCTGTGCCAAATGTCAGTGACCCAAGCAAAGACTTGTATGCTTTCGCATGTAGCATATAAATACATTGCTGCAATCATTTGGGAAAAAAATGTTCATTTATATTGCAAAGCAATTAAACAATTATTTGATCATGTAATATGGCTAAGCAAGTAAGTGTAATAATTTTTTCCTCTTGATCCCAATAAAAATATCGCACCAGATGCTCTATTTGCTTGGGATTTGAGAAAAAAACACATTTTGTGATAGTTTCTAAACATGCATGTTAAACAGCAACAAAATTCGGAGTCACCACACGGTAATAATCTGCCTTTATGCTAACTTTTATATGATGCATCTGTGATTCATTTGCTAAATTTGTGCGCACGGACATGCTGACAGCCTGCCTGTGTGTTTACTTCTTACTCATTATTGACTGATCAGTCCTGTTGTGATTACATCGAACTGATTATATTTGCTCAGGAGAGCTAATGTCCGTGAGGATTAAGTTTTGCACATCTTATATAAGAAACTATCGGATTCTGTTGAACACAGCACTTTGAAATATTGTCTAAATCACTACATTGAATGTTCAGATATACTAATACTATATAATCCTCAATGAGGATATAATAAGGGGAACTGGATGATGGGAAAGGAGAGTTTTACAATAACAATTTGCCGATCAAAGAAAAATGTAACAATTTGGAATATGGTAATGATTTAGATAAGTTTATAGATCAGTGCACTGATCAGAATTTATTTATGTGTAAGAATGATTAGATATTGGTTGAGATGTTTTTATGCAGTTGAAAATAAATAATTGTTATTTGTTTTACATATTTCCACAAATTCATTCTTTACGGGTAGTGGTATTCCAACATGCAATGCTGTGATTTTTTTATTTTTTTTACTGAAAGTATTTATTAGGTGTCTAAATTTTTAAAGAGGGGTATAAAGAAAAAGAAGGGTTAGGGAAGAGTGTTATTGTATGGTGAAGGGAAGGAGGGGGTACATAGTGGGGAAGGAACACAACATAAGATCATAAAAATTGCATACATTCCTGAAAACATTGCGGTACTGCTATAGATAAATAGTTACCTTTGCTTACTTCACTATCGTCTTGGTTGGTTATGTATATTTAGTGCTTTATGGAAACACTACAATATTGATTACAGAGAGTCAGCAGTAGAAACGTTTTCAGATGTACGAGGTGGAGCCCCCATCCCCTCTGTTTTATATATACGTGCCAACTATGCCATTTTACAAACGGAGAGTTAGCAGCTGTGGAATAGGGTACTAGGGTACTCCCAGGACCTCCATTTCAAAGCAATATTGTACTTTTGAAATAATTTTTGCTAGTGGGGGAGGTATTGGTTATTTTCATGCCTGTGCAATGGCTGGCTGGTAGCTATAAGAACGTGTCCTAGCACATATCTTTCCCATTGCGGGATGGATGTTGAGTAGTAGTGCAAGAGGGCTAGTTCTGGGCAAGAGGGAATAGGATGTCCAAAGATGTCCTTCAATAAGTCAAATACTTTGATCCATAAGGGTTGTACAACCGGGCAAGAACAGAGCATGTGGAAAATATCTCCACGTTCTGAACAATTACACCAGCAGAATGGGGATGTTGAAGGCCACATCTAATGTAGTTTCTTGGGAGTAATATATATCCAATTGATGAGCTTAACTAACATTTCTGTGTGGTTTAAACATTTAGACATTTTGAAAGTGTTCTGAAAAATACGTTCTCTCTCCTTGGCAGAGAAGTCTAAGTGGAGGTCTGTCTCCCATTGGAGCTGAACCCTGGATTTCGGCGGGTCATGTTGAGTGTTCAATAAGTTGTACCAGAATATGATACTAGCTTTATTGCAACCCTTGGTCAGTTTAGTTAAGTATAGTGGTGGAGGGGGACGTGTAGGGAGTGTCCAATGTCTCAACTGAAGGAATTTATAGAACTCCCCTCTAGATAGATGGTAGTGGTCACTAAGGTTGGTAAAGGAGGTGAACGTTCCTGAGTCGAACATATGCAGTACAGTTCTGGGCACCACTCTATAAAAAAGATAATTTGGAACTAGAAAGGGTTCAGAGAAGGGCGACAAAATTGATAAAGGGTATGGAGTCATTAAGTTATGAGGAAAGGTTAGCCAGTTTAGGCATGTTTACTTTAGAAAAGAGGCGTCTAAGGGGAGATATGATTACTATGTACAAATACATTAGGGGTCAATACAGAGAGCTTTCATGGGAACTTTTTACCCCAAGGACCATACACAGGACACGTGGTCATCCCCTAAGGTTAGAGGAGAGGAAATTTCACAACCAGCAAAGGAAGGGGTTCTTTACAGTAAGGGCAGTCAAGATATGGAATTCATTGCCAGGGAAGGTTGTGATGGCAGATTCAATAGATATGTTTAAGAAAGGGTTAGACAAATTTTTAGCGGAAAGGTGTATCCAGGGATACGACCGTTAATTTAAAATAAAGGATAGTAGTGGATATAGGGTAAAAAATTGGATTGCAATATTGAGTCTGGGGGGATTTTCAAAATTGAAACAGATGGGCGGTTGCCTACTCTGGATTAATTTCAAATATAAGTGCAGGATCGCAGGAGATCCAAAATAGGTTGAACTTGATGGACTGGTGTCTTTTTTCAACCTCATCAACTATGTTACTATGTTACTATGTATGTAGATGCCCAGGGTTAGAATCCCTCTAGATGCCCATAGGGTGAGGTTTAGGTCAGGTATCTGCATGGGAACTGCTTGTTTTGACACATTGGAGGTGGGGCGGGGGAATTGCCAGCGCTGTGACTTTGATTAGTTTTGTTGCAATTTTTAAGAACACACAGGTTCTTCACAGCTGCAGGAGTTGAACTACCAACTCTCCTGTGATCAATATTTAACACAGTCTTCTCAGCGCCAGGAATGTTGGAGACCATGGTATAATATGTAGAAATACTCAAGCTCAAATGAATGGTTAATGGCCATGTAATGAATACAGGGTTCAATTCCTGTTCACCTGTTATTTGATACATTGTTTGCTGTATAAGATGCTACCCTCCAAATTTCACATCTCACGCCCTAACCTTTTTTGTAAAATCACAAATATTTCATGTTATAAATGTACATCAGACCTTATGGTTACCATCGTTTTTGTATCCAATATGGGTGTAATTACCAGTTTATCACACAGCAACGTTCCTGATGAGCCCATGGTGGAATATGTAGTAATGCAACAATTACACATGTTAATAACTAATATATAGAGTCCATGTAATGAATGCAGGCTTAAAATCCTGATCATCTGTTATTTAATTTAAAAAAGACCTGTATCTGGGAATGAGTATTTACTTTCCAGAGCTTTTGATTGTCTCTCTTGTAGTTCTAGTTGTTGTTGCTGAATCTCCACAAGACGTTCATTGTATTGTAGTGCTGTAACACTGTCTGAGTGGAGCTCCTGGAGAATGTTGGGTCCTGGAGATGGCAGGTGTTGGAGGCTGGTGGGTCTAGTGGTAGTGGTGTATGTGGTGAAGGACATTGAAGATCCAGCCTTTGGGAGGTGGGGAATTTTCTTGTTCCACTACATATTTTGGAAATTAAACATTAGCATTAGTTTATTTTTACAAATGTAACATTTACTACATAGTGATAAATGTGTGGCTTTCAAAAGGCAAAAATATATTTGTTGTTCTTAATTAAAAACAACCTGAAACCACAGCTTTGTCCTTTGTTCAAATAGAGCTTAGCACACACAATAAACAGATGACAACTAGAACAGAGCCAGCTAAAAGACAAGTGTTGAAACTTCCTGATGGCTAAATGCTACAATCTGAACAGCTATAATCCATAAAATATTATTAGTAACACATGCATCTGATATTAACGCCATTCTAGCTAGATTCATTTTTACTAATCATGATTATCTAATTAATTAAGAAACTCATCATAGTTGCTAATAGTTATCTAATTAATAAATGTGGACAATATTTATTAATAAATGCTTAGCTGCAAGTGGGCTAATTGCCCACTTTTGTAACATTTGTCAAATATATTATGGGACCAATGTTATTTTGAAACAGAAAGTCCTTAACATGTTGGAATGGAGAAAAAGACAGTAACAAAGAGCGCCCGGTTGCAAAGAGGTTGCTGGGCAGAGGGTGACCTATCAGATTCCACTTCACCCAGTCCCATGCCAATGATCTAGGCTCCAATATCCCTGTGGAATGTCTGTGATGTTCTCTGAGTTTGTCAGTTTGAGGTCCTAGCATATTTTTTTACTTCCTATACAGATCGTGTTACTGGAGCCACTGTGTCAACTTTGTGTGATTGCTTGCTAAATTGCCAGCTTGGCAACTGATATCATGTTTCTGGTGGTCCTGATCAGCATAGCCACCACATTTGTAACTAGAATGTCCAACTCCTCATAAGCAGAAAATGTATATCTTTGTTTTCCTAATGGTTGGCTTGAATGGCCTGTTTGGCTGTCAGTTGGTGGTTGGGAGGCAGGAGTTGCTTGAATTTCCTGTTGTCTTTGCATTTTCTGCCTTCTGTTCCACTATTTCTTCACTCCCAGAAAATAATCAAAATGGCTTTACCTATTGGATTAGTATGTTTATATATATTTAATTGTTAATAAAAATGTTTGATATTGGCACACAAATTTTGTAAAAATTGTGCAAGTGATGGGGCTAAGCAGTCAACTAGTTAGAGCAGATTTTTTGATACCATAGTGACAGGCAGGATTAAACAAAGGTGTGGCCTGTGTTTGCAATCCCTTTTTAGTTGTGCTAATGTACATAGGTGGGGTTAAACAAAGGTCAGCCTTCTTGCTGATAATAATGTCCTTTTTTCCTTTTACCCATCATAAGCATTGTAGTCTCAGCAACCATGTCTTAGTAGTAGAAGCCATGTCAACTTCACTAAAATGTAAATGCAGAGATTCTGTATCTGAGTTGCATAATGACTTTATCCACAGCTTTATGTGATAGAAAAAGCACCAAAAATAAAAAAGCAGAGCAGTGTGGACCAACAGTTTTCAGTTTTCAGGACTAAAAATCTAAGTTAAATACAAGGACAGGTACCTTTCTGGCAGGATCATCTGCAACAAAATTAGGAGGCAAGTGGATGTGGATCTGCCTAATTCAGATTATCTTAACCACAACCACAGCCAGATACACTACACAGACTGAGGAGTATTATTAGACAAGGTAGGTAAGCATTAGTGGAATTTTAGTTTTTGGATTTTCAAGAACAAATAGAAATTTTACTTCAATCAAACATGTTATGTGCGTATTGTCGCTAACCAATAACGATTGTCGAACCTCGATTTGTGTTTCCAACACACAAAGATTTATTCGCAAATAGTAGAATAATATGCTCAAGCGAAGTGATAATAAATACAGCCGTTACTTATCGCAGGCGCTCTGGATCCAGTGTGCAGCATTCAATCCTGAAGTCTGGGGACAAGATGTCTGAACACTAGATGTGAAGCTGCTGCTTATATACACACAAAAATACAGTAACACAAAGAAGATGGTATAGCTTGCATCTATTGGTCCAGGTCTCAGGAAGGTCCAAGGGGTTGTCAATCATTGGCTAGTTCATCCTAAGGAATCCAAAGGAGGGGATCACCTCTCCAGGGGGTATGCTCGGCTCTTCCCGACGAAGATTCCTTAGTCTTAAGTAGTTCATAATTCCCTATCATTCATAACTTGTGTATGCACCCTGCGATTCCCTCGCAGGGTGAACCAAACAGTAGGATATGTAAAAAGGTTTATTATGATACCACTCATGATATGATTCCTTCAACCTGTTCCGTGTATTTCACTAATATGCATGTAACTCTAATAATAACATATAAATACTACTATATTTAGACATATCTGACTATGTGTTGCAACTACCATTAATGTGTACTATTTTATAAGTATGCGTGTTTGTGCGAATGTATGGTAAAATACCTATTACTGTTGCTGCCACGTGTAGTGGATGCGTACGTCCTTTCACGCCGTAGCGTGCCCTTGTACGTCGATGCGTACCGTACGCATCTTTTCAGACAAAGACAACCAAGGTTTGCTCGACTTTAATTGAAAATGACTTTATCCAATTTGCTGACTTCGACAGCTCCACCCTTTGATAGTGAAATAAACTATCACCCAATCACCGTTTCAAGTTCAGGATTATACAATACTTCTTCACAGACCATGATCTCGGTATCTGGTACCACCCTTTCAGTCTCTTTCTCAGTGTTACTCCTATGAGACCGCTTTCCACACTTCAACACAGTAGGAACACATTTGACAACTAAACCAATTGCTAAGATGACACCCAGTATAAGGAGGAGGAGCTTACCTACACTAGCAACCATTTCCTGTACCCACTCCCCCAGACCGGAGAACCATTTCGCAGGGTTCAACCACGAGAACCAACCCGCCACCTTTTCCCTGACCTCATATAACGAAGAATTATGGCTCTTTTGAAATTCCCATTTCAGCTGCAAAATTTCATCCATCTTCTGGTCTATAACCTCTTTAGGGTCATCCGTATTATTAGTAATGTACGTGCAACATTTGACACCGAACTGGGTGGCCAGTGTCACAAAGTACCCACCAGTAATAGAGGTGAGATAATTTAGTACCAGTCTATGTTGTACCAACTCCTTCTTGTACGCTTGTAGCTCCCTTCCAGTATACCTGAAAGTGTCATCATACATCTCGGTGATATTATCTATTAATTTAGCTAGGTCTTGGATATATTTAAAGTTTAATGTTCCCCGAGCGGTCCTGGTGAGGTCTAGAGCAACCATAACTTGAAAACCAGCAGTTTCACTAATCAATTTTGTAGCTATGGGTTCCTCACCAGGAATAATATTTCTCTTGCCACGGTGTTCATACTGTGTGTGTATGTATGGTGGTGATGTAGTCTTGTGAATACCAACCATTTCTTCATGAGTAATAATCATGATTTCAGGAACCAGTTTAGCTAAGAAACACAAGCCTTTGGAACTCGGAGTCACCCAGGAATAAGCTTTCCTCCCACAAACAAAATACACATCATCAGGGAGAACATAAGGAACAGTATGCCCATGAATTATGTCACACAGAGTTTTGATAAAACTACCCATGCCTAGTGTCTCCATTTGCTCTAGACACGTGTCTGCATTAATGACATTTTTACATTTATCTGTAGAGACTTTTCCAATGGATACCTTCTTATGTTTGGTTATACGCCCTAATTTGTGACTTCCATCAAAATTCCTGCCTAGTAGTGACCTTGTGAGTCTCCCTCTAAAATGAGTGTGGCGAGCCATTGTCTGATCTGATAGGTCAGCCTCCCAATTCTCCAGGCGCTTTGCATGAGATATATTTAGGCACAGCAAAGATCTGCCTATGGAGTATTGTCGAAGCGTCAGACTAGGGGACCTAGTGTTATTGTACCTCCCGTCTATGGGCCTCCCACCCCTCATTTCGAGTACTTCAGATATGTTTAGAGGGAATGGCACTAGTCCTATATTATGCTGCCCTTGCGGAACGTGAGAGCACACCCAACACTCGGTTTGGCTTAGCACCTTACCCACCAGGGAGTGATGATCCTCCAAAGGATGCCCGCCTATATTCAGAGTACTGGGGGACTGGCATCGTTGGATGCATCTCTCTTCAACTAGGGAGTCGCAGAACTTGCAGATACAATACTCATCAGACAATAGCCCCTCACACTGCCTCCGAGTTCCTGAGCTAGCAGACCTTTTCATAACCCCCGGACCAAGTTTGATAATGGGCTGCTCTGAGTATCCTAATAACTTTTCTTCTGCCTCCATTTCATCTGTATCACTCCCAGAACTCTCCTCCGTCCTCCATCCTCCTTCACAAAAATAGAATGTCCTAAAAAAAATAAAAACAAGGAAAATCCTGGAAGAAAAGAAAAAGAAAAACCGCCACTCCATCGCTGGAAAGATAGTTCTGGGGCAACGTCTCTGGTTCAGGTGTCTCGACTGCAGGCTTTAGGTCTCCCGGAACAGACTCACAAGTGACAGATCTATGTCGTTGGTCTTAGCTTTATCTTGCACTTTCTCCGGATTATGGACTCTCCTGCAGTGGGTGGAATGGACCCAAGTGCCTCTCTCTGCAACCTTCAGTGATGTAGTACTGGTCAGCAGCACTTGGTACGGGCCTTCCCAACGGTCTGTTAAACAACCTGAACGTAAGAAATTGCGGATCATAACATAGTCTCCAGGTTCAACATCATGACAGCTGGTTTCTGGCATACCAGGTGACAGCATTTTTAGTTTTTGTTGTTGTTGTTTTAGCTGTCTACTCATTCTTATAAGATATTGTACAGTCACTTCATTATTACACTTCAAGTCGTCTTGTGGACTCACAATCAAATGTCGTCCGAACAGTATCTCAAAGGTGGACAGATTAAGAGGAGGTCTAGGAGTGGTCTGAATGCTATGGAGGACCAATGGCAAAGCCTCAGGCCATGCCAACCCAGTTTCAGCCATTATCTTACCAAGCTTGTTTTTTATAGTACCGTTTACTCTCCACCTTACCACTGGCTTGTGGTCGGTAAGGGGTGTGAAGTCTGCTACCGATTCCCATGAGTTTACACATATTTTGGAAGATATCACCAGTGAAATGGGTACCCCTATCACTTTCAATGATTCTAGGGATACCGAACCTACACACAAAGTCTTGTACAATTTTCTTTGCAGTGAACACAGCAGTATTAGTGGTTGCCGGATATGCTTCTACCCAACCGGAAAACACATCAATACAAACTAACACATACTTTAAATTCCTGCACGGTGGTAATTGGATATAGTCAATTCGTATTACCTGAAAAGGTCCGTCTGTAGGAGGGATGTGGGATGGCTCAGTTGGAATAGTTTTCCCAACATTTTTCCTCAAACAAGTAAGACATGACATTGCTTTCTTACCAGCCTGAGAGGAAAATCCGGTAGCACACCAATATGCTCTCACCAGTTTGCACATACCTTCTTTACCCAGGTGAGTCAGGCCGTGTGCTGCTTCAGCCAGGCTTGGATAGTATGTTCGGGGAGCTACAGGCTTACCTTGTCCATCCCTCCAGAGTCCTGAGGACTCTTGACCACATCCCTTCACCTTCCAGACCGCCTTTTCCTGCAGGGAACACAAATCTTGCATTTCAATTAATTTCTGCATGTCTAATGTCTGAAAAACCATCATAGTCTTGGTCGATACAGTCATAGGTTGCCCTGCTGCCCATTTAGCAGCTTCGTCTGCCCTGTTGTTGCCCAATGACACTGGGTCTTCTTCAAAGGTATGGGCTTTGCACTTTATGACGGCTACTGTTCTGGGTAACTGTATTGCTGTCAGAAGTCCTTTTATGTGTTGTGAGTGTGCCACTGGTGTACCTGCTGCTGTCGTAAAGTTTCTAAGACGCCAAAGGGCCCCAAAATCGTGCACTACTGCAAAGGCGTAACTAGAGTCATTATATATATTGGCTGATTTGCCCACTGCCAATTCACACGCTCTCCTTAGTGCTACTAGTTCCGCCACCTGGGCTGAGTGAGGTGGGCCAAGGAGTTCAGCTTCTACCACATCCTGATCGTCTACAACAGCGTAACCAGTACATAGCTCTCCCGTCTCTGTCTGTCTATGACAACTTCCGTCTGTATAAAACGTAAAATCTACATTTTCTAAGGGGGTGTCACGTATGTCGGGCCTTGCAGTAAAGGTCTGATTCAGGTGTTCCATACAGTCATGCGTGTCAGTATTCTTGCCTAACTCATCATCAACCAGGGTCTTCTCACCTCCCACCCTTTGTGTCTCTAGAGACACATACGGAAGGTATGTAGCTGAATTTAAGGTGCTACATCGTTTGATGGTGATGTTTGAGGGTGCCATCAGGGCTAGTTCCCACTTTGTGAATCTAGCTGAAGAAACATGTCTGGTTTGGGCTGAATTTAACAGAGCTGATACAGCATGGGGTGTATAGATAGTTGAATTATGTCCTAATACTACGTCCTCGCTCTTACTTACCAGAAGAGCCGTTGCTGCTACACTTCTGAGACATGTTGGGAGTGATCTTGCCACATTGTCTAATTGTGCACTGTAGTATGCTACCGGTCTGCTAGCGTCACCATGTTTCTGTGTGAGGACACCTGCTGCACAACCATCAGCTTCTGTACAAAATAGCTCAAAAGGCTTTTCATAATCAGGTATTCCCAATGCAGGTGCTCTAGTCAGACTGTCTTTAAGATTAAAGAACGCTTGCTCTGACTCTTCTGTGTGTACAACACATTCTGGTTTTGAGGAAGAGACTAGCTCCTGCCAGAATAGAAAAACCTGGGATCCAGGATCTACAGTATCCACACATCCCCAAGAAAGTACGAATCTGCTTCTGGCTCTGCGGCAGAGTCATGTGTTGTATGGCCTCAATCCTGTCGGTTGTCAGGTGTCTTAGCCCCTTAGTGAGGCAGTGTCCTAAGTATTTGACCTTAGTCTGACATGGCTGTAATTTATCCTTTCCCACCTTGTGCCCTGTTTGTGAAAGATGGAGCAACAACAATTTAGTATCATGTAAACATGACATAAAAGAATCAGAGCACAACAACAAATCGTCCACATATTGAATTAGAACAGACCCATTGTGGGGTTGAAAGGATTGCAAACAGTCATGTAAGGCTTGGGAGAAAATACTGGGGCTGTCAATGAACCCCTGGGGTAGTCTGGTCCATGTGTATTGCACTCCCCTGTAGGAGAATGCAAAAATGTATTGGCAGTTAGGGTGAAGAGGGACTGAGAAGAAAGCAGAACATAGATCAATGACAGTAAAATGACTGGCAGACGGTGGAATCTGCATGAGGATGACAGCTGGATTCGGCACTACAGGGAATTGGCTCTCAACAACTTTATTAATTCCCCTTAAGTCCTGGACTAATCTATATCCCCTCCCCCCATTCTTCTTCACAGGGAAAATGGGACTATTTGCTGTACTGGCTGTACGAATTAAAATCCCTTGTTGTAACAGCCTCTCAATAACAGGATATACCCCTAGTTCCACCTCCGGTTTTAATGGATACTGTGGGATTTTTGGAGCTATCCTACCACTTTTTAGATTGACCATGACAGGGGCTACGTTTGCCATCAGTCCAGTGTCCTGTCCATCTCTGGTCCATAGTGAACCTGGTATTTCCAGCAACATCCCCTCTACTTGAGATGGACTTTGTTCTATAACAGGAGAGTGTAACATTAACCTTTGAGGGGTGTCCAATATATCCTGTACCTCATGTGCGACCTTCTCCGGTATATCTAAGAACACACCATCAGAAGTACAGTATATGACACATCCCATTTTACATAACAAGTCTCTCCCTAACAAGTTAGTAGGAGCCGCCGCAGCCAAGAGAAACTAATGCTTGGTATGCAGGGGCCTGATAGTAACCACAGCTGGTTTAGTTAGTGGATAATGCAACACTTTTTCCGTTACCCCGATGGCTGGAATTGTTTTACTGGTCACCTGTAGATTGAAAGGAGAGGTTATCACAGACCGGGCCGCCCCTGTATCTACAAAAAAAGTTTCTTTCCTACCAGCTATGTTAACTATCATTGTTGGTTCTTCACTCTGACTCTCAGTTAACCTCACTGGTTGTAGACTACAGGTATGACCTGACCCCTAGCGCTGACTATCATTTTCCCGCGCAATATTTGTGGTTATAATATGTGCGGGTAGATGCGAGTCTTCGATTCTATGTGAATTTTTCCTTGGAGGATATCTATGTGTCCCACCTCTAGGGCTGTATCTGTCTTTTTTACAATCCCTCCTCATGTGTCCTTCTTCATTACAATTGAAACATCTGATCACTCTATGTTTCTTATTTTGTGGGTTGTATGCTGGTGGTCGT
Organism: Mixophyes australis; assembly: GCA_036250195.1. Classification (NCBI taxonomy): domain Eukaryota; kingdom Metazoa; phylum Chordata; class Amphibia; order Anura; family Limnodynastidae; genus Mixophyes; species Mixophyes australis. The sequence goes on along the minus strand of JAVHZZ010000011.1, from coordinate 48,304,425 downwards.
GTATGCATCCCCTCTAGAGCCTGTATACTCACCGTCATTAACCTATCACCTTTCTCCTCCTTTTGTCTAAAAAGGTTTTTGTCATGCTCCACAGCAGACTCCCTGAGAGAATCTACTGTGATGCCTCTCCAATTAGGTAATGTGGTTTGTACTCTGGTTTTTAGATTTTCTCTAAGGCCATCCATTAATACTCCTACAGCTACTTCCCTATGATGTGGGTCCTCCCCTATGTTGGATATCCCAGTGAACCGTGTTATCGCTGCTATAGCTCTAATGAAGTAATCTGCTGCTGTTTCACTATCCTTTTGTTTAATGGTGAAAATCTTACTCCTATTTACTACTACTGGAAAATAGATGGCTAAGTGTTTGACAATTTGTTCTATATTCTTTTGGTTAATCTCATCAGTCAAGGTGTCATCTTCCTCCAACAAACAATCTTCAATAAATTTTTGTATGTTAGTATTGGGAGGAAGACACGCCCTCAACACTACACGCCAATCCTTATTGGTTGGTTCGTGGGCATTTCCTAAGTCTTTAACAAATTTCTGACATTTAGCTAACTCCTTTCTAGGATCTGTGAATTCAGTCATAATGGAACCTAATTCTGATCTAGTCCAGGGACAATGCATTGTAACATTTCTTAAAGGAACTACACCATCCTTATCCGGCTTCCCATTGCGAACTGATATTGTGCGGACTGGGTACTCACCCTCTGGTTCACTGACTTCAGGGGACACTACAGGATTTGCTGGTTCAAGATTTAGAATGCTTCTACTCCTAGTGATCACACTACTCTCACCTATCTCAGCCATTTTCTCATACTTGCGCTGAGCCTCTAGTACACTAACAGCATGGGCAATGGCCGAAATCACAGTGGGTTCATCTTCATCTTCAGATACACTTGATTTAAACTGGCTTAAAACAGGATACAACTTAGCAATTTTTCTTTTTTCAGTTTTAATACCGGCTGTACTTACCGCTCCCGCCACATAAGGTGGCAGGGGCGCGCTTGCGCTGAGTTCGCCACGCTTCTCAGCGGCCACGTCCGTTGTGCGCGCGCTTTTAGCCACGCCTACTTCCGCTTTGCATTCGCTGCTCTGCCACGTGTTACCTTCCATTTGCCACAATTTTAAACAATCATTATGTCTATTTCTCTTTTTTGTTGACTTGATCAACCATACTTTATCCTTTACAGTATTTAGTACCTCTGCATTAAAACTTCCTATTGTTGGGAAAGGCCTATCACAATCTTTGTCACAATACACAGTTGCGTATGCACCATATTTTTACACATGAGAAACCTCGCTGAACCAATAGGACCTTCCTTAGGCAGTACACTGACCATCTCTAGCGTATGCTTAGCACCCATGTTGAACAACACCAATCTATGCAGAACGCTTTCAACAATTTGCTACAAACACTCTACCGCTAGAGATCTCTTACTGGCCGTGGACGTATTTGCTCAAGCCGTGTCCACTCACTTCCTCTTGTATTAAACAAGGACCCCTAATAGAAACAATATCACTGTGGTACCCAAGGGCTATCAGCTCCTCGATACCCTGGCTAAACCACAAAATCTGTTGAGTTTATTATAACTGGGAGAACAAAGTCGATACAATCAACCAGCCTTTCCAATATAATTCCTCCTAGCTGCTTCACCAATTCGCACTAACGGTGCGGTTAGATCGCACTGCCTACCAATACTAATTATTAGCAAACCTTGCGATCTATTGGTAGCACTTTGCGAAAACCCTGTTTTCGCATTCGGTATACCTGCCCTGTATACCGTCCTTCAGTTGGGCAATCCGCCTCGTCAGACAGCAACTGAGCACAATGAATAATAAACAGTGTATCTACATTACGAAATCACACACTATACACCTTTTCTGCGCAGAAAATCAAAAGTTCCCAACAACAGTAATAATATCTCAGAGGCTTTCACAAGTAATTATATTATGCACATATAATAACTATCAAGTCGATTGTTTAACCACGTGGCAAATCTACCGGAAGTTCGCGTACGCACAGCAGGAAATACACATACGCTAAGCAATGCAATACAGTTAAAACGCACAATGACAGTAAAAAGAAACATTTTTTTCTTTTGTCCCTAGGTTCTAGTTAGTGTGCCCTAGATAATGCAAAACGGACATTGGGTTTCACAACACAGAGTAAAATTCAGGTTTTGAACACATTGTGTTCTTACCCGTATATGACGCGTCTCCACCCTTTGTTGCGGAACCGAAATTCGTTGATCTTGCGTATCATCGACAACGAAACCTCCAAAGCTCACGAGCCCCCAAATTGTTATGTGCGTATTGTCGCTAACCAATAACGATTGTCGAACCTCGATTTGTGTTTCCAACGCACAAAGATTTATTTGCAAATAGTAGAATAATATGTTCAAGCGAAGTGATAATAAATACAGCCGTTACTTATCGCAGGCGCTCTGGATCCAGTGTGTAGCATTCAATCCTGAAGTCTGGGGACAAGATGTCTGAACACTAGATGTGAAGCTGCTGCTTATATACACACAAAAATACAGTAACACAAAGAAGATGGTATAGCTTGCATCTATTGGTCCAGGTCTCAGGAAGGTCCAAGGGGTTGTCAATCATTGGCTAGTTCATCCTAAGGAATCCAAAGGAGGGGGTCACCTCTCCAGGGGGTATGCTCGGCTCTTCCCGCCAAGATTCCTTAGTCTTAAGTAGTTCATAATTCCATATCATTCATAACTTGTGTATGCACCCTGCGATTCCCTCGCAGGGTGAACCAAACAGTAGGATATGTAAAAAGGTTTATTATGAATCCACTCATGATATGATTCCTTCAACCTGTTCCGTGTATTTCACTAATATGCATGTAACTCTAATAATAACATATAAATACTACTATATTTCGACATAACTGACTATGTGTTGCAACTACCATTAATGTGTACTATTTTATAAGTATGCGTGTTTGTGCGAATGTATGGTAAAAGACCTATTACTGTTGCTGCCACGTGTAGTGGATGCGTACGCCCTTTCACGCCGTAGCGTGCCCTTGTACGTCGATGCGTACCATACGCATCTTTTCAGACAAAGACAACCAAGGTTTGCTCGACTTTAATTGAAAATGACTTTATCCAATTTGCTGACTTCGACACACAATAAGCAGGGAATTCAATTCCCCCCGAGGTAGCGCTGCGATAGCTCTATTACCGTTATTTAACCCGGCTTTCTGCTCGCAGCTCAGGAAACGGTATTTAAGTGCACTATTACCTTAATAATGGTAATAGTGTGCAGGCCGCGTTACTTTTTACAGTAAAGCGGACAATTGAATTCCCCCCTAATAATCCAATTTTGCATTTGGCAGTACATTTGGCTCAAAATGGTGATTACGGTGATTATGAATTTAATAGGTTAATTTTAGCATGTTAGATGGTTAACAATGTCATCTTCATTCTAAAATATGTCTTCAGCACATTTAGAGAAAAATGCCTTTACAGTTATAACCCCCCCCCCCCCCCCCCCGCAAGTAAAAATTTCATTGTCATTTCAATGTAATATAAAGATTCTGTAGATCTGCTGTGATAATGTGACCCTGTGATGGCTTTCAGATGGTACAGTACATTAGTTATTTTATTTGTACGTGTACGTATCCATCTAAATGTGGTTACCTTGGTGCAGTAGATGACCATACCGTTTTTCCTAAATGGCTACTGACAACACATTTGTTGATTCTTAAATGTATTTTAAAAAAATGCAGAGTATAACATAAAAATGATTATTATTTTGAGTAGCATATTTGTAACAGAAGAAACTCAGAAGAATAGGAGGCTCCGTCAAGTGATTGAAAGAGAGAATAGCAACAGTCCAGCAATGTACAAAATAGGTACTTGATAACTGCATATCAAATGTAGGGGAGTCCTCATATCCTGTACAGTAGGAACCCACAGCTCCACTTCTATAATACTCTTATTATAATCCAATAAAAATGCATACATCAACATTAAATACAAGGGCTTAAAGCTAATCAGTGAGTGTGGGCTTGTTGTCCAGAAGATAACCATTGCAAAAGACCTCCCAAATGCGGGGCAAAAGGACTGTCAACAATGGTATTCACATACATTTTCAACATTGTTTTTAAGTGTGTATTTACAGTCTGCAATGTAGAGTAAAATGAAGAGCAAGTAATGTTATATGACCTATATTGTGACATTATTGATCCTATCATACACAGACTACCAATGGAGCAACTAGCAGCATGCCACCACAATATCCCTGACAGAAGCGGAACTAAGGAACTGTGGGCCATGGGGCAGTGAGGTGGGGAGAAGGGAAGCAGGGTCCCCGACCTGTTGCATCTGCCATGCAGCAGGCCCCAATATCTTCAAACATAAATATTCATAAGTGTATGTATGTGTATATATATATATATATATATATATATATATATATATATATGTATATGTACATACATTCTTTGTTTTTGTCTGTTGGACTAGCTCTGGACAAGTTTTTGGTTTCATAATTATAAGCTGTGGAAAAACACACCAGAAACACGAGAAGGGTATTTTTCTGCTATATATGGCATAATCTTTTAGTGATTTCGTAACTTTCTTAAATTAGAAAACAGGTTTAAATGTAAGTTTTGTAAATTGGAACTATAGTAGACCAGATTCCTCATACATATAGTTTGTTTGCTTATAGTGTGTTAAGTGATAAAGCAATTGTATTCTGGAAAGTACAGAAATACTGAACAGAAACATGCAAAGGGTTAATTACTTACATTAAATAGTGATGAAACAATTGCTGCTTAGAAAGTATACAATCCTTGGCCTATGAAAAGCAGTAGTGTAAGAAACAGCCCTCAAATCCTTAGAGATGGGCGGGCTCGGTTCCCCGAGATCCGAACCAGCCCAAACTTCACCTATACGAGTACCGAGCTGAGCAGGCTCGGTACTCTTGCGCCCATTCAGATTCAAAATCAAGGCAAAACGTCATTGTGACATCGTCGGATCTTGGAGCTCGGTTCTCGCGATATTTGAAATCCATAAATACCCGTCTCCACAGCAATCCATTGCCATTTGAAAGAGGGAGAGAGCAGGGTTAGGTCGCAGGCAACATTAGAGGAGGGAACATTAGAGCAGGGACAGAGCAATTATTCTTGCAATTCTTCTAGCAATTCTTCTAGCAATTGTTATAGCAGTAAGAGAGGAGCATAGAGGCATTTTTGCAAACATTACCAACTGTTTGGGGTGTCATATTCCCTCCTACAGAAACTATTTTCTGGCTACAGAAAGTCTTATCTAGCAGCACTATCTATTGAATATTTTGCACTACAAGTGCTTTGGGCTCATTAAAATGGATTTAAAGCAGTCCACATGTGAGCAGGATCAGCAAGCAGGTGCTGGCACCAGTCCTGATGGTAGTGTTCCCAGTACGTCATCTGGTAAAGCCTATGTAAAAGTACATAGTCTTTTTAAATCAGGCAAAAAAACACACCCAAATTTTTTTTTTACCGTGTTGAAGCGAAAAAGAAGTGTAACTGAGGAAAAGTTAACTGCCAATAAAAAAATAATTGCCAACATGCCATTCTACACACGCAGTGGCAAAGAAAGAATGAGGCCTTCCCCTTTCTCTATTAGTGCCAGATCAAAAAATGTTACTGAGACTTCTTCTTGTACGGTCACTCGTGACCAAGCAAGACCAAGTAATTTGCAGTCCAAAAGTGGTGCACAACTACTGTTACGTGTGAAAGCAGAGCTGCAAGAAAACAGTAAGGCAATAGAGGAAAATATATGCTCAGAATCAGAAATGACACCAATACCTGTGGAGAGTTCATCCAACAATGGTATGTGTAATTGTGAGCATTCTGATAGTGTACACATAAAGAAGGGTCCTTTCAGCAGTTCTGCTGATGTGTGCCTTAACAGTCCGAGTGTAGTCGGTGATACACCAATTGAGGATGCCACTTTTGAATTAGAAGAGGATGAGGGGGAGATTTGTGTAGGCGACGAGGGTGCTAATGAGGATGTTCATGAGGATGAGGTTGTTTGTGTAAGTCCTGCACCAGTGGCAGCAGTTCTGGCATGTGACAAGAAAAAGGCCATTGTCATGCCTGGGCATAAAACAAAAAAATCCACTTCTTATGTGTGGAATTATTTCTACCAAAATCCTGACAACAGTTGTATAGCCATTTGTAGTGTATGTCAAGCCACAGTCAGTCGAGGGAGGGACCTTAACCATCTTGGAACCTCATCTATGTTACACCATTGGACGAGAGTTCATGGCAAAGTGTTGGGAAAAGCTGAAAGTTCTTCCAAAAAAATTACAAACACTCCATCATCAGCTAGGACCCTTCGGTCACCGACATCCCGACGGCTACAAAATACACCCACAACACCATCCTCATCAATATCCTCAGTAGCGCTCAGAGTTAGCCCTGCATCCCACTTAGTAAGGCTGGATGACTCCTGCACTATAATTGATTCCTCTGAAGAAAGCGTTTGTCCCACTGCTGCTGCTGTTGCTGCTGCTGGGGGTGAATCTTCATCCCAGAAGAAGGCCAAGAAAAAGAGCAGTCCTACATTACAACAATGAACTGTGAAACAATCATTTGCTAGGGGAAGCAAATATGACAGCAGTCACCCAGTCGCCAAGCAAATCACAGACGCCATGGCTACCATGTTAGTGTTCGATCTGTGTCCAATCTCCACAATAAACGCAGCTGGTTTTTCACAGTTAATTGAGGTTTTGTGTCCGTATTACAAAATTCCATCGCGACACCATTTTTCCCGTAAAGCTATTCCACAACATAACCAAAAAGTGTGTACAAATGTAGAGATTGCGCTGAAAAATGCCATTCTGCCCACTTTCCATTTAACCACAGATATGTGGACAAGTGGAAGTGGGCAAACCAAAGACTATATGACTGTGACAGCCCACTGGGTTGGTCATTCGCCTTCACCAGCAGGAGCAGCAGCAGCATGTACACCACTACGTAACATTTGTCACAGGCAGGCCACTCTTTGTATCACCAGCTTCACTAACAGGCATACAGCTGACAATTTGTTACGAAAACTAAGAGATGTGATTGATACATGGCTTATACCACTTGGACTCTCCCCAGGATATGTCATTTCTGATAACATCAACAATATTATTATTATTATCGTTTATTTATAAGGCGCCACAAGGTTTCCGCAGCGCCGTACACAATACAAACAATGGACAGTACAGGGAATAACAGTACAATACAATAAACGAGTAGTACCAAGACTTCAGAGGCTCCAGGCAAGGCAAGTCTATGGAGGTTGGAGCAGAAGAGAAGGTAGCGAGACAGGAGGGAGGAGGTCCCTGCTCATACGAGCTTACATCCTATAGGGAGGGTAGACAGACGACAGGCACAGAGGATGTCGGAGGAGGGGAGCAAGCGCTCCCCTCTACTGAGGAGTGGAGTGAGGAGAGTGAGCATGGAGAGAGGGTTAGGTGGAAGGCTGGTAGGCAATGCGGAAGAGATGAGTTTTGAGTGCCCGTTTGAAGGAGCACAGGTTAGAGAACAAACGTATGGACCGTGGGAGGTCATTCCAGTGCAGGGGGGCAGCTTGGGAGAAATCTTGAATTCTGGAGTGGGATGAGGTGATCAGAGTGGAGGAGAGGCGACGGTCATTGGCTGAACGCAGGGGCCGGGCGGGAGTGTGGATGGAGAGGAGATTGGAGATGTAAGGGGCAGTGGAGTGGGATAGAGCCTTGTATGTGAGGGTAAGAAGTTTAAAAAGGATTCTGTAAGGGAAGGGGAGCCAGTGTAGGGCAAGGCAGAGAGGGGAGGTAGAAGAGGAGCGGCGAGAAAGGAAGATAAGCCTCGCAGCCGCATTGAGTATAGAAAGAAGGGGGGCGAGGTGAGAGCGGGGGAGGCCGGTGAGGAGAAGGTTACAGTAGTCCAGCCGGGAAATGATAAGCGCGTGGATAATAGTTTTGGATGCTTCATGAGATAGGAAGAGCCAGATGCGAGCAATGTTGCGAAGTTGGAAGCGACAGGATTGGGCAAGGGATTGAATGTGGGGGGCAAAAAAAAGAGAGGAGTCGAGGGTGACTCCCAGGCAGCGGAGTTGGGGGACAGATGAGATAGTGGAGTTGTTGACAGTGATGGAGAGATCCATGTGGGATGGGGACTGAGACGGAGGGAAAACAATGAGTTCGGTTTTAGCAATGTTAATTTTGAGAAAGCGTTAGGACATCCAAGAGGAGATGGCAGAGAGCCAGTCAGATACACGAGAGAGGAGGGCGGGGGAAAGATCGGGAGAGGAGATGTAAAGTTGAATATCACCGGCGTATAGGTGATACTGAAGACCGAATGAGGTGATGAGAGCACCGAGGGAGGTAATGTAGAGTGACAAGAGTAGAGGGCCAAGAACAGAGCCCTGAGGGACTCCTACAGGGAGGGCGGAGGGGGGGGAGGAAGATCCAGAGATGGAAACAGAGAAGGAGCGTTTGGCGAGGTAAGAGGTGAACCAAGTGAGGACAGAGCTGTAAAGCTTGCACAATATAGTGCGAGCTTTACAGCTGGGTGAATTCCATCACATTCCCTGTTTTGCTCACACCATCAACTTTGTGGTGCAGAGCTTCCGAAGAAATAACCGTGAGGTTCAGGAGATGCTTTCGGTGGCCCGCAAAATTTCAGGGCATTTCAGGTATTCTGCCACAGCATGTAGGAGATTGCAGCAGCTCCAAGAACAGTTTAACTTGCCCTGCCACCAACTTAAGCAAGAAGTGAAAACTAGGTGGAATTCCACCCTGTACATGCTTCAGAGGTTAGAGAAACAGCGCAAAGCCATTCAAGCGTACTGCACAAGCCATAACATTGGGAAAGAAGGGGGATGTATTTCACTCTTGCACGGTGGGGAATCCTTTCAGTGCTGTGCAAGGTGCTGAAACCATTTGAAGTTGTGACGTGTGAAGAGAGTGCAGACTCTGCTAGCTTGAGTCAAGTCATTCCTTTAATTAGACTATTGGAAAAGCAACTTGAGAAACTGAAAGAGGAGATGAAAGAAAGCAATTCCACAAAGTATGTTGGCCTTGTAGATCAAGTACTTAATTGGCTTCACAATGATCCTCAAGTTATTAAAATCTTGAACTTGGATCACTACGTTTTGGCCACTGTGCTTGATCCAAGGTTTAAGACCTACATTGAGTCTTTGCTTCAAAATGAGCGAGATGTGAACTTTTGCAAGGAGCTATTTCTCAGCAAGTTGTCCGCTGAACTTGGCCTTGGCTTGACGACATGTCCTCTTTCAGTTTCTCAAGCAGCTGCTGCTCGGAAAAAATTAAGTTTTCAAAAGCTAAGCAGGGAAGATGCCAGGAGCAGACCATAACAGTTTAACATCTGGGGGTAAATGTATGAACATGCGGGTTCTTCAACACCCGCGTGTTCAGCGTGTTCGGCGATTAAATTTCAAGCGGCGCTGCATTGTAAAGGGAAACTTCCCTTTACAATGCAGCGCCGCTTGAAATTTAATCGCCGAACACGCTGAACACGCGGGTGTTGAAGAACCCGCATGTTCATACATTTACCCCCTGGTCTGGTTTGAAAGATGTTTCAATAAAATGTGTCACCTTGCCCATAACTCCATCCAATCCGAGTATTAACATGCAAAGGATGGTGGAGGATCATTTTCAAGAGATAAATGATATGGAAATGTCAGACAGTCCCTTTCCTTACTGGGAAGAAAAGCAGGCCATTTGAAAACCCATGTACAAACTTGCTTTGCAATACCTAAGCTGCCCACCCTCCAGTGTGTACTCTGAAAGAGTGTTCAACACAGCCGGGAACCTAGTCAGTGATCGACGTAGGAGGTTACTTCCAAAAAATGTGGAGAAAATGGTGTTCATAAAAATGAACTACATCTTCCACGAGGAAGGCCTTTACCATCAAAGACATCCAAGTTCTCTAATGGCAGATTTAAGCGGAGATGAATTGATAGTCTGTGATGATGATGTACACACTGATGAGGGTGAGGATGAAGCTGAAGATGATGATGATAACATCTTTTTAAAACTTTCTGTATAAGTGTAGGGTGCAATCTACCCCTAAATAGGAAAGGGACTTGGGGCATTTCTATATCACGTAGAGTCTTGAAAGGCTGCTGTTTTGTCAATTTTACAATAAGGGTAGGGTGTCATACACAGACAGACACCAAACTGCCTTTGTCCATTTCTATTTATATTCTACAGTCTAGACCGGCTGAATTGTTTTCTATTTTACTACTAGTGGAAAGGGGGTCTGATGCAGACAGAAACCAAACTACCTTTGTCCATTTCTATTTATATTGTATAGTCTATACCGGCTGAATTTTTTCTATTTAACTACAAGTGGAGGGGGGGGGGGGGGGGGCTATACAGACAGAAACCAAACTGCCTTTGTCCATTTCTTTATATATTTAACTATAAGTGTAGGGTGTAATATACACCCAAAGACGTCGGCTGCATTGCCAATAGGCTAAGATGGAGAAGAAGACAATCAGGTTTGTGTGCAGAATTAAGGACGGCCTACCAGGGATTAAACTGTTTTTTTCCTAATTTATTAGCTTTAGAATTACCTTACTTATCCAAGAAACAGGTGGAGCACTAAATTAGGTTAATTTAGGCCCAAAAAAATGATTTTTAAACAAAATTGCAAAACAAAACCAAACAGAACCAAAACACGCAAGGTCGGTTTTGCCAAAACCCGAAGGTAATCCAGATCCAAAACCAAGACACGGGCGGCAGTGACCATCTCTACAAATTATACACATTAATGACGTAGCAGTACCCTACTCAATCATGCTTGTAAAAGAAAAATACATAAAAGAAAAGATTGTGTGAACAGTGCGTTTTTCTGAGCTATTGTCATTCTAAACCACCGAGTGAATGCCATATTTCTGTTTCAGATGCGTCTTCATATATCGTAAAATGCGTATTATTTCAGACGTAATTTACATTTTTTTTTTTGCCCTGACACTACCTGTCTGTTTGCTCTGAGGACGGACATTTCAAACCTTGCATTTTCGCCATATGGATGAGGTTGTGATCGTGAAGACATGTTTTAATACCCTTCAGAAGTGGAATATATCACTATATCTGGTACGCAGATTTTAATATTTATTTTGTGCACTCGTGGTGGTGTCCTATTACTATTTTGGGATAGTTATCCCATATACCCCATAGTATTGTGGGGAACCTGGTGATATTGCTGTGATTTTTGCAGTATTACACTATGTTTGCTGTTTTCCTGTATTTTGTATGGATCGGTGGAGATCTGGAGGACTAAAGGCAAAGCACAGATTACTCCATTATCTTCTGTAAAGTTTATCATCTACAACTTCATGGTATGCAAGTTATTGCTCTATTCCACACTATACAATTGATAATACACTCAGAGTCGCCCTGCTTGTTCTTCTGTTACAGCAATCCATCCCGTCCGGATTAACCATCTGGTTTCAGGCTATCCAGGCTGCCACTCTTACAAGAGTCAAGTGTTTTTTATGCATTGTGGATTTGGGACTGAATTTTCATATATATTGTATGTATATCTTTTTATATATATAATCTTTCCACCTCATTTATTTGAAGTGGTTACGCTGTGGTGATCAGCGCCAGTTATATCTCTATTTGTGTTTATATTGTAATTTACATCTGCATTTTTTACATAAATTGTGTCCAACTCTACTTCAGGTCCGGTGTGAATAAATATTTGTCATATTTGTCAATATGTATTTGTCATTTAGTTACCAAAGAAGATGGCTTGGTGCCCATCATTCCTATCATCTGTGCTTGTGAACCACCTGTCTCATCTAATAGAATTAGTTCTGTATATTATTTGTTTGCAAGTTGTGATTATGCTCAGCTGTTATTTATAATTAACAGTATATTTTTACACACCCATATGGGAGTGTTTTTTTTATTTTATGAGTAAGGATGGTTCATATCCAGACATGTCAGTGGTGTTCTAGAAAATGTAATATGTTGTTGATTTCTATTTCCCACTGTGCTTATTTGTTGTATATTTGTAGTGTCCCAGCAGGCGACTGTGTTTTTACTAGAGATGCTCGGACTTGGTTTTCTGAAAACTGAGCCCACCTGAACTTAGGGGATCCGAGTAGGCTCGCGAGCAGCCTTGGTACTTTTGCGCTTCCTCGGATCTGAATCGAAGCAAAATGTCATTGTTGCATTGTCGGATCTCGCGGGTTTTGGATTCCATAAGTACCTCCCTCCCCAAGAGATCCAGCGCCATTGTTCATACAGAAACAGGGATAGCGGAGTTTTTATCACTCTCCATTCTCCAGTGACATTGCTCAGTGCCATTGCTCACAAAGAAACATGGGTAGCAGTGTTCTTGTCACTCTCCAATCTCCAGTGCCATTGCTCAGTGCCATTGTTCATACAGAAACAGGAGGGGTAGCAGTGTTCTTGTCACTTGTCAAAAAGTGACTTGAAATGACTGGAAATTAATATTATTGAGGTTAAAAATAATGTAGGAACAAAAAAAGAGCCTAATTATGTGATTGTAGAAAAAAATAGGGATTTTAGAAAAAAATAGGGATCCGAAACCAAAACCAAAACGCACGAGGGCAGTTTTGCCAAAACTAAAACCAAAACACAAAGTTAATTCAGATCCAAAACCAAAACACGGGGTAAGTGAACATCTCTAGTTTTTATTACAGATGTGTGCAGACTTTCGTGTTTTGGTTTTGGGTATAAAACCACCTTCGTGTTTTGATTTTGGTTTTGACCAAAATTTCTCATGTGTTTTGGTTTTGGATCTGGAGTTAAAAAAACTGGTAAAATCATGTAATTTTGAGCTGGTTTTGTTCCTACTTTAGTACTTATATTATTAACATTCTCTTACAGTTGCTGTCTATTTTCTAATGACCTCTTCACAAATTTTCACCAATATTGGCCAAAGACTGCAGCAAGCTGGCTGGCTAAATTTAGTGACAGAGCAACGACACAAATACATGGCAGTTTAATAAAACATACAAACACTATGAAACATAGTGGCACAGCAGTGGCAGACAAGATCGCCGTTTAATAACGTAAAGGACACCTTTAAAACATACAGGCAAAGCACTAGCTGATAGGATGCTCCTTTTAGAAAAGAAGATATGCCAAAATAGGCCCACTACACAACTAAATGGTTTGAGAAAATTTTCCTATTTTATTATTAATGGTATGTAGCATGTGCGACTTGGAGAGGAATAACAGCTGCAGTAAAACAGGCAATTTTAGAAAAGAAGATAGGTGGCACTCAGAAGTGAAATGGTTTGAGAAATACAAAGGACATATTTATTATTCTCAACATTCGACAGCATGTGTGACACATTGAAGAAGGAGAAGTAGTAGTAATAAAAGCTCATTAGATGGATAGCAGCATACATGGTCATTTTAGAAAATAAGATAGACCAAGGTGGGCCTAACTCAAAAGTGAAATGGTTTGAGAAATACAAAGGATGTATTTGTTACTCTCAACATTAAACAGCATCTGTGACACATTGAAGAGGGACAGCAGTGGCAGTAATAAATTGTAATTTAAAAAAATAAGACACACCAAGGTGGCCAAAGCCCATAAAACTGCAAATATTTCCATAGTGTGCTGAAGTCAGATAACATGTCCACCCCCCCTCCTTCCCCCCTCCGTACTTCTTAGCTTGATGTGTAGGCCTTGATGTTTGTTCCTCTAGTTGCTGAAACATATAAAGTGTGGAAATCAGGTTAGTTCTTGAAGCTGCTGCAAAGTTCTACATGCAGACACTGAGTGCTAAACATGCCCAGAAGTTTTACTATAGACAGCATCTCCTGCACTGACCTCTCATTTTTTTAAAACATTATGAACAACCAAGGCTATTGTGTATCAAAGCATGGTACATGTTGAAATTCTTCCATTCGTAATCCACACACAATGTCCAGTCTACTAACGCAGGTTGAGCCATTTTCTATGAAATTCATGACTTTTCCCAACAGATTGACACTGGTATGCTTCTTAGTCAAGCCAGCAAAACAGAGTATTGTATTAATTTGAATGATATTGCGAAGCAGTGTCTACATTGCAAGGTAACAGTCCCTTTTCAACATCATCTAGTAAAAAATGGTCATGTGGGAAGAAAGTGTAAGAAAGGACACTCCAAATACAAACGTTTGTCAAAGCAAACATCAGCTCTTGACGTAAGTATTATGGGAAAAATTACCCCTGACAAATGTGGTGATTTGTCTAAAAAGTGAAAATAGCTAACATTCCATACACTGCCCGCAGTGGCAAGACAAGGCTTAGGCCAGGCCCACTTTTTGCTAGTAGTTGTCCTGCTAGTGCTGTTTCACGTACTAGAATGTCCATTGCAAGTGCCCAACATGGTCATGCATCTTCTGTAACTTACCATGCACCACCTACTCACTCTGAGTGTAGGTCTGTCACCTCTGAAATAGCCACATCGGTGCATAAAAAGAACACTGAGGCTAGAAAACAAATGGGGTGTTCACAGAATTCTGAGCAGAGTCTAAGGGTGTCCATCTAGTCACCTCCTCACTGCTACGTCACTTGCAGAAGTTCATTTAAGTAGTTTATCAAAAGCTGAAAAATCATGTTCAACAAGCAATCCAGCATCAGCTGGCAGCAGAATGGATGGACACCTCATGCAATCTTCACCGTCAACGCTACTTGTGTCACACTGATGAGTCAAAACAGCGCACCAATGTGAAAGATTATTATGACATCTGGTCAGGCTTAAAAAAATGCCCAAATATATTGACACCTCTACCATGTCTCATTCTGATATAGTTTGTATTAGAAGAATGGTGAATGATTACTTTAATGACAATGCACAAATTAGCATTTCATACAATCCCTTGAATTCCGGGCAGACATAAAGGCAATTTGGAGCCCTTTGTACAAACTAGCTATGTTGTACTTAAACTGCCCATCCTTCAGTTAGCACAGCCTAAAACATTGTGAGCAAATGTTGTATCAGGCAACTTCCAAAAATGTTTCAAAACTGATGCTCATCAAAATTAACTACAACTTGGTCTATCATCTTGCCTGAAATGTTTATGGATGCTGCTATTCTCCATCTAATCAACTTGTATTACTGCTGCTGTTGTCACTCTCCAATGTGTCTCAAATGCTCTCTAACGTTCACTGACTTGGTGTATCTTCTTTTCTAAAACGTCAATTACATTGATCGTAATATCATTGATAAGCATGATGGTGAGGAAGATGACCCCTGCTAGCCTAATGCCCATTAGTAAATTGATAAAAATCCCTATCTATTCTACAGTTTAACAAGCAACAACAAAATGTTCTCTTTTGTGGGGGCCCAAACAAACACTTCAGCCACAAAAGTGGATTTCCCAACTGCTTGGTTTGTTAAGGGAGGACCTATTATTTTACATTATGGTCATTGCCCACCTTGGTTTATTGTCATGTCTAAAATGTCTATTGATGCTGCTATCTGCCTTAAGAGCTTTTATTACTGCCTCTCTACAATATGTCAAACATGCTGTCTAACATTGAAAATATTGTGCCTGTGGTCTTTTTCCTACCACTTCACTTCTGAGTGCAAGCCACCTGGATCTATTTTCCTTTCTAAAATGTCTATTGATGCCGCTGTTATCTACCTAATATAATAATATTATTGTCGCTTTATAATGTGTCACACATGCTAACGCTGAAAATATTATGTCCATCATCCTTCTCGCAATACATCACTTTAGTAAAATGTCTGTAGGTGTGCTATCCATCTAATAAGCTATTACTGATGCTGATCGACCTCTTTACATTGTGCCATACAAGCTGTTTAACATTGAGAATTACAAATAAGTCAGTGGTTTTTCTACCACCATGTCACTTCTGGGTGCAGACCACCTTTAACCATTTACATGCCTAAAATGTCTTTTGATGCTGCTATCCGTTTAATGAGCTTTTATTACTACCTATCTAGAATGTGTCACACATGCTGACTACGTCAAAAATATTGTGTCTGTGGTCTTTATCCCACCATTTCACTTCTGGGTGCAGTCCATCTTTGTCTATCTACTTTTCTAAAATAACCGTCCTACCAACCAGTGCTCTGCCTGGATGTTTTAAGGGTGTCCTTTACTATATTAAACTGCCATCCTATTTGCCATTCAGCTCTATTTCCTAAGCATCGTTTCTTTTATTAAACTGCCATATATTAGGCTGCTGCTCTGTCACTAATTATTAGCCAGTCAGCTCACTGCAAACTTTCACCAGAATTGTGAAAATATTGACAGTTGTGAGATGGCCATTAGAAAATAGACTGTAAATGACTCTTAATGATATAAATACTAATGTAAGAACAAAAACAGCTCAAAATTACATGACTTTACCTGTTATTCACATTTTGAATAAAATCCAGATCCAAAACACATGAGGTTTATTGGCCAAAATCAATACATGAAGATGGTTTTAAAACCAAAACCATAACACGGGTGTCTGTGCACATCTCTAATAAATAGCCATTTAGCGGTCACAAGGGCCGGCCCGATCAATGCTGCTGAGCACTTTCACTGCGGTCCTTCCCCGGTGCCCTGTAGTCTCCTTACTGAGGAGATCTCGTGAGTCTCACTCTCAGGAGATCTCCTCAGTAAAGAGCATACAGCGCGCCGGAGAAGGACTGCAATGCCAGGAGAAGGAGGTAAGTGCCTTGGGGGCGGCTCGGCTCACCGGGAAGGGGGGGGCAGCTCAGATCACGGGGGGCCTCCATTCCCTTAATCCGGCCCTGGCTGTCACTCATCTTGGGTACAGAATAAGTCAGTGAGGAAGTGTGTGCTGAACAGATTCACTCTTCTAGATCTGATATCATATAGTGTAAGGTAATATTTCATATATGGCAAGATGTCATTTACAGAAAAAAGAAGGCCAAGAGTTTTCAGATATTCCAACATAATACTAATTCAATATTAACATTCCCTATTTTATAATTATTTGTTAAATTATTAATATTCTATATCTTACAAATCTGCAATGAATTTTCTTCTGTGAACCATCAAAGTTTTAATTATTTAAAATATAGCATTGTGTATAAAGAAAGAAAAGATTGACAAAGTAAGATTATAAAATAGATTTAAAGGGGAGTGAGGAGTCCCTTCTTTTACACTCAAACTGTTAAAGAAAATTCTCCTATATTTTATGTGAATCCAAATGTTTATTTCTATGTTTCTGGAACAAAACTTATAGCTTCAAACTGTGTCCTTCTTGTACCAGAAAATGACCCAAATTGATGTATGATTTATAGCTTCAGGGTTTATTTGTTACAGGCAGATGTAATTGATAGATTACACAGTGTGAGTTAATTATTACATGATCACACTTCTGATTACAGTATTTCCTAATCTTATTTCATTTATAAAAGGTTTTAATCAGTGTGTTTTTTTTATCATTGTGTGATGTCATGAATTATCAGTCATTGCAATAACCATACAATTAGCACTTTATTCAATCCTTCTTATATCATATACATTTGTGAACTCCCTCACAGTGGACAAATCTATCTTATTAATCCTGCAATATCAGGTGTGTCACATCAATTTCTAAATATTTTACAATTTACATTCATATTAATTGTGGAAGTCAAGTAATTGGATGAAGTAAACCAAATTGATTAATATTGTTTTTTCGCGCAATTGCGATTAATAGCCACGTGTTATGACGCAATCGTACGGGTTAATAACACACCTTTTTACATTCCCACTTACACTGGTAAATAGCACACATTTATTAAGGTTCCAATCCACATTTTATTAGTAAAATGTATTAGAGACTGTTTATACATAAATGATAATATATTAAAGGTATCTAAGGCTCAGGATATAGGAAATGTATCATGCTTAGAGTCATTTTGTTCTACACATTACCATCTGGAATCCGCTACTTTCGGCTTTGCAATCGCTTCTTGCAATCACTAATTATGGAAGATAAAAATTAAATGTGCAAAATGACATTGTATGAAAACTGGTTTGGGTCAGTTTCCTTAAGCAGTACATGTTTTCAGCTGTTGGGGGGGAAGGTGATCACACCTTCCCAGAGGAATCCTTTGAATTAGCATATGACCAGCAGACAACTAGAACATCATTAACCCTGAGCCAATGAAGACCCCTAGATGTGATGCTTGTGTATTCATGACTTCATCGCTGTTCATGCTAATTCAAGCTGCATATAAGCACCCTGGCCCATTGTTCTCACTCTCTCTGATCCTGACTACAAAACAACAGAAATTTATCTTGTCCTGGATGAAGCATTAGAGGAGATGTTATGTATTCAGTGTTTTCATACTTTCCTGCTTTAGTGTAATGTCTTTTATGCGTAATGATGGATTGTTGTAAATTCTGCTATATTTTGCAGTTAAATATCTTTGTGTTTTGGAACCACAATAATCGCATTGGACAATGTTTTATTGGTAAGCAATAAAATGACTTTAATATAATTTATCAGTATGTCACATATTATAAGCTCCACACTTTATTGAAAGTCTGCACTTTATTGCATAGTGGGCCTGATTCATCAAGGGATGCATACTGTGTGTTTTTTTCAGGACACATGGAATTCGGCTCTAAGCATGCCTGAATTCAACAAGGAGCCGATCTCAAGGTACGTTACTTGATGAATTTGGTAGTAAAGTCATTTACATGACCTAAAAACTGACATGTGTACCACTGCATCTTTCTCCGTATTTCTTTGCAACGCTAGCTACTTCACAGGCACACATACATTTAAGCATTGTATTGTCAGCCATTGGAAAGCCCCATGTTATAAATAAGGACTATTGACGCCTAAGAGCTCACATTGCAGCTAAACTCTTGGGAGCTACTTTAGCATGGTCTGCCAGGGTTTTTTTTATTTTGTAAAGAATCCAAGGATATAGTACGGATTAAAAACCCTTGATGTAGCAGAGCAATAAAGATGTTAAATGAGGGTAATGTAGTGGTGTTATTATTTCAATAAAACAGCTACTGCTCAAGGTTTTGGCTTCCTAACAGCTAGTTACTGTTGGAGTTTTATGTGCTTTAATCTCTAAAGGAACTGGTTTGACAACTGAACTGAAGAATATGTTAAATATATGGATTGGATAACCATGGGCTCAGTTTTGAGCATGCTATCGCTAAACCTCTTCCTAGTCCTGAGAAAAAAAAAAAAAAAGATTGTATGAATCTCTTAAAAGTATTAGTAGCGCCTACATATCTACTGCACTGTTATGTCCTCTCCTGGTTAGCATTGGACTTATTATAAACTGCTGGTAAGAGGATTTTTTTGTTCAAATGAAATACAAAAGACACCTTTAAGTCAACTTCTTTTCTGAATACCAGTCTTCTATCTTGATAAAAAATTTTAATAGAATGGCTTGTGGAAAAGATATTGGAGCTTATTGACTCGTTAAGGCTTACAAGATGAGACAAATCCATTACAGGCTCAACTTGTGTATTGTAGGATTAATTTTAAAAGCTGCAACCAGAAAGAGGATTCATTTTAAATGTTGCAGCTAGGAATCTTCTAATAATGAGATTTTTGGCCTATTGAATGTCTGAGATGGCTGAAATGATCTGAAAGGTAAACCCTTCACCAAGATACTTTCTGCAAATTTTAATTCTTTAAAAGTGGGAGCTTTTGTTCAGATCAAACACCTTTTCCAAATGTTGTGGTAGGTTATAGATTTAGAAGGTTTTATTTGCTCTCAGTAATGCTTTGGACTACTAGAAGCAAAATATCTTTTCACAGTATTGAGTGTCTCTCAACCGTTGGGCTGTCAAATTCAGGAATAGCAAATTTGGATGAAGCACTTGAATGTGTCAGAAAGGATCTGGATAATACAGAAGATGCGAAGGATTTTTAATCTGTAGTTCCATTAATTAAATAAATAAGAAATGAGTACTCTTACTATTAGCGTAGAACACCAAAAATCTGTTTGCAGGAACCTCTGTTACTTGGGTTGTTGTACCAGCTTCTACAGCGAGACCGAGAAGCACCTAGGGAGTAAATTTTCGAATCAGTTACTCCCTAGGTGCTTCTCGGTCTCGCTGTAGAAGCTGGTACAACAACCCAAGCATATGATCCCGACTGCAGCTTTCAACACCAGGCGATACTAACTACCAGTGGAGGGTTCTTTCCTTAAAACTTTTCCCTTAATGGAAAATGAAAAAAGACACTAACTACTGTATAAGAAGCGACATCTTTCCAGCTTCTACACCGAGACCGAGAAGCACCTAGGGAGTAACTGATTCGTATCCTCCCAGACCGAGAAGTAACAGAGGTTCCTCCAAACAGATTTTTTGTGTTCTACGCAAATAGCAAGAGTACTCATTTCTTATTTATTTCATTAACGGAACTGCAGATTAACTTTTCAACTTGGATTTATACAATTGACACATTATTCCTGCATACAAACTAATTGACTCTCGCAATTCAAAGGAGACATTACTTCTGGAGAGAACCCTTTTTCAGGATTATTAACTGTGTCTGAACGGTGTTCAACTAAGTTAGTTAACTCATTTCCACTATCTATTATTTCTTACCTAAAAAGATAACAAACAACAAGAAAAAAACAAGTGCGCTCAAACCAGAAACAATACGAAATTAATGTAAATATAAATAAGGAAAAATCCATCCACTGTCGCATCCCTATTCGAGGATGCCAACCTCATATAGATAAAGTGAAAATAACATGATAGGGTGCGCCAAGAGGTGGATCCTAAATGAAAAAATGTGTGCAGGATGGTGGACCTTGTTTAGACAATGTGGAATGAACAATGAAAAACAATACATAAACATATAAACAATCAGCCACAAATGTATACACACTGGTGTGTCTACAGGTGTTAATGAAATGTATTAATGAAATGTAGTGGAATTAGAATAATAATAAAAAACATTGGAAATACACTTAGAATTCAGATATATATAGTTGTCCTCATTATATTGAGAAAAAAACAGTGTCTGGCCAGTGCACATTCATCTGAGATCCTGGTATGTTTATGCAACATATGGATGACTTCTTGATCCAGAACTTTAAAAAATAGCGGAATAATATATTTTTATAAAACAGTCTCACCCACTAGTTGAACTCCTATTTACGATCTGAATATGCAACTTCACAGACAATGCTTCCAGAGGATCAAAAGAGGGTGAATTAGACACTGTGTGTCCCAGGCCAGTGGCGCACGCAGGGGGGGGGGGTTTCTGAGTCTCCAGAAACCCCCCTGCGCTAACTAAGTGGCCGCTATAGCTGCACTGTCCTATACAGCAGCCGCGGCGCTGTCAAAGAAGCGTCCGCGGCGGTGCTCCATCCGCCCCTGCAGGCTCCAAAATTACTGTTGTAAAAGGGGCAAACATTCAAGCTGTTAGGGAACAATTCCCCTGTAGATTTAAACAGTCAAATGTGTGTCTTAAAAATGCTGGGGTGGGGTGCTATATCAGCTTATAGAAGGTGAAAACCGGTATTGGAAATAGTAGTCAATCCAAATAATCTGTTTTGTCCAAGTGTATTTTCAAGTCCATAAGAACATATGTTCTTATGGACTTGAAAATACCATCTTTTGCTCACCAAATTTAAACAGTTGATAGAATGTGTTAATTTGTATTATCAGCCTATAAAATTAACTTACAACTACAGTAAGATATTCATCAAAAATTTGGATATTAACATATTGATTTTAGGGAACTACCTTCCTTGCAACCTGTTTGTTAAGAAGAAGAAAGAAAAAGAAAGCTGGCTTTAAACATGGTGCACTGCAGTCATACATATTGCCAAAATTTGAATAAAACTTAACTTTTATTTACACTAATGATAAAAAATTGTCTTGTTTAAAAACAACGAAATATGAAATAAAGTAAATTGTGGTTAAAAATGCTGTGTGTATTACAAGATCTCTTATTAATTAAATAAAATTTCTCAATATTTTAGATTCATATCTAATTACTTTTATATCAGTCATTTACTATTTGTGTGCCCTTTATAATTTTTGCAGGGTATATAGTGGTATATTTTGGTAGGTTTCCCTTATAATAAACCCATTTTGTTAAAATATTTCAAATATCCCTATTCTAATCCTTAATAATAGGTATTAGCTAAATATTATCTCCCTGATTAAATATAGGGTTATCAGCAGGTTCTTAGTATGGCTCCCTATAATAACTAGATGAGGTGATGATTTGCTAATTATCTATATAAAAAAAATGTATTCTTGGGTTTGAGCACAGACTAGATTCCTCTAGTAAAGATTTAGAGCCAAGGTAAGTTCTAGGTGGTATATCAAATTAAGATAGTAACATATAATTCAGAGATCGAATACACACAGCAGAACTCAGACGCGTGTTTCGCTGTGATTACTTTTTCCAGGCAAGCCAGTTGCTTTCTAGAGCAGGATTTTTAAACTCACAGAGACCAACCACGAAATCGCACATTGACGGGGGTCTTTCCATTCTTTTGGAATAACCACTATGCTCGCTCTGGTGGTGGTCCCATCAATCTCCTTACCCAGGCGTACAGAATTATAGAGATCCAGAAGCATGGGAGATAGAGCAGGGTGCATTTTTTAAAATATATCGCAGTAAAGCCGTCCGGACCCAGGGCAGACATATTTTTAAGAGACTTAATAGTGCATTTTAATTCCTCTGAAGTTATTTCTGTATTTAGAAAAGTTAGTTGCTAGTCAGATAAAGAAGGTAACCGGCATGATTCTAGAAAACTTTAAATTTTATCGTGTAGATCTTTATGGGGGGAGGGTTTGTTGGCTTGAAGGTGATACAATTTAGAGTAAAATTCACGGAAGCAGTAAGCAAGTTTCTGAGGGTCATATATCCTGTTAGAGGCTACTTCATGTATTGAGACTATTCTGTTCTGCGTTCTTATAGAGTGCAAATGGTGGGCTAGCTTTATGTCCCTTTTCATAGTACTTCTGATAGAGCCATTGTAGATTATTAGCAGCTTTAGAGGACTGAATTTGTTGTAGCTGACATTTTAAGGACTAAGATTTTCAGATAGGTCTTACGTTTTGGAAAATGATGATGTTTATATGTGAGGATAGTTTATGAGGATTCCAGGTTGCAAGTAAGGTTTTATTGGGCATTTTTTTATAGCCGAGGACATACTAAAAAGGAGCTCAAGGATGGTGACCTTATGGGCCTCCCAAACAATAGAATGCGAAACATCTTTTGCTGTTGTTATTTTGACTTTGCAAAATAAAACTTGAAAAAAGAAAAAAAAAGAATGCAAAATATCCGGGGAGGATTTTAGTTCCTCGAGCAGCACGATCACCTGCATGATTTTTTGTTTGTCCCCTTTTTTACATAATAGACTATCATTGAGATGCCAAGAGGGGTGAGAGGGGTGTGCTTATGCAACACTATAGTGTGCTTATGCAACACTATTGTGAATAAGCACAGTGGTTAAGTGGCTAGCACTTCTGCCACACAGCGCTGGGGTCATGAGTTAGATTATCGACCAAGACCTTATCTGTATGGAGTTTGCATGTTCTCCCTGTGTGATGTACACACTGATGAGTTGAGGATGAGGCTAAAGATGATGAAAACAACATCTTACCATTGTAGAGTTCATTGACAGCACTGTTACCTTAGCTGCCTTAAGCCCATTGTTAACTTGTTTTGTGGGGGGCCCAAACA
Source organism: Mixophyes australis (assembly GCA_036250195.1). Classification (NCBI taxonomy): domain Eukaryota; kingdom Metazoa; phylum Chordata; class Amphibia; order Anura; family Limnodynastidae; genus Mixophyes; species Mixophyes australis. The sequence continues at coordinate 48,280,779 of JAVHZZ010000011.1, read as the reverse complement.
AACCACACTCTTTAGCCACAAAAGTGGCACTCCTTGTCGCTGAAGTGCTTGGTTTGTTAAAGTGTGCATGTCCTTTTAAAGATCCATTATATGGGTGGGTGGGAGGTTCACAAGGACAGTTCTTGCTTCCCTTTTCCTTTCAGCTACCGTTGTGTGCCAATGTTACCTACATGTGCTATAAGTGCTGAAGTTTTCAATCATCCTTTCAATTGCTTCTCTCTCCTACGTGTGAGCACATACTTTGTTTTTCACTGGGTTCACATGTCCAACTGTGTTATAGGAGTGCTCTGGGTGATGGCTATCTCCTCGTCTTCATCTTCCAAATCTTTATCTGCAGGGGCCGGTGACACACCCATTTGTTTTCTCAGGACTCTTAGCTGTTCATTAATCCTGCCTCGGGGCCTCCTCTGTATTATTCTTCCGAAGTGCAGTGTATCTCTTGTGTACAAGCTCTCTTAAATCTGGGAAATCATTCCAAGATGACCGATTCCATGCTGCCCACATGTTTAGTGTAACAGTCTGTCTCAAGCAGATGTAATGCCACTCCAGTTGTAATATCCATTCCTGTGTCTATATAAATTCTTCATGGATTAGAGGGATATATCCAGAGAGGAGAAGGAGATTAAAGATGCATCATAAGCAGACATGGTTTAATAATGTAGAGTTCATTGACAGCACTGTTGGGCATAAGACAGCTAAACTATTGGTAGCTTGTTATGTGGTGGCCCAAACAAACCAAGAACTTCAGCCACAAAAGTGGCACATCTTTCGCTGGAGTGCTTGCTTTGCTAAAATGTACATGTGCTTTTCAATATCTTCCATAAGGGTGGGTGGGATGGCCCAAGGGCAATTCCATCTTGCACCACTTTTCTTTCCGGCCACTGCTGTGTGGCAATGTTTCCTAGATGTGCTATGAACTATCGTGTTTCTGTCATTGCTCTGTTGCTTGGCATCCAACCAGGTCGCTGCAGTCGTTGTCCGAAAGTGGATGAAAATAATATTGTGAACTGTGAGGTGGTCAAAATTGACTGGAAATGCCTGAAAATTAGTGTTATTGAGGTTAATAATAACGTAAGGGGAAAAAAAGCAATATTATGTGATTTTAGCATATTTTAGCTAATTTTCTAAAAAATACAGATCCAAAACCAAAACACACGAAGGTGGTTTTGCTAAAACCAAAACCAAAACCATAATACAAACTTAATCCAGATCCAAAACCAAAACACGGGGGTCAGTGAACATCTCTAGTATGTGTATATATATATATATATATATATATATATAAATATAAAAATATATAAAGAGAGAGAGAGAGATAAGATGATATATATATATATATATATATTTCTTATTTTATGCTGCTAATATCAAGGTAATATTAATAGTAATGAGACCAACAAATAAGCATTCCTGTTATGACACAGTTTTGCCCCCAATTCATATTGTGCCACGGTAATGCCCCCAATTCATTTTATGCCACGAGTGCCCCCAGTTCATATTATGCTATAGTTAAGCGACCATAGTTCATATTATGCCACAGTAATCCCCCCAGTTCATATTACGCCCACATAAGAGCCCCCAATTCACATTATGCCTCATATATATGCCACACATAAGTGCCTAAAATTAATATTATGCCATATATAAGTGCCTCGAATTAGTGTAATTAGGCAGCTGTGTGTGCGACTCACCTCCCAAGTCATTTGTTCCGCAATGAGCCCTGAAAGGAACTGCTACAGTTTCGGCGATGTCCTGCAGTGACAGCCAGCCTGTGTCTGGCATGTGTGCCGGGGGTTGTCGGCCCCTGGTATAGAATGTACAATACTTGTATTTTGATAGGATACAAATACCTTTCTCAACCAGGTCCTTCAATAGAATCATGTCAAAAGTTTCTAAACACATAGCATTAATAATATCATTCTTGAATTTAAAACTGTCCCTTGGCAAGTCATTATTTTACATTGACATGCTGTTTATATAAAACAGAGCTACCCTTATTTATTTTGATGGATCATCTCTGGTTTTAACACATTCTAAGAGATTAGGCATACAAATCCCTCTAATGTATAGTATCAATTAGAGATGGGCGGGCTCGGTTCCTAGCACTCCATCATCAGCTAGGACCCTCCGGTCACCGACATCCCGACGGCTACAAAATACACCCACAACACCATCCTCATCAATATCCTCAGTAGCGCTCAGAGTTAGCCCTGCATCCCACTTATTAAGGCTGGATGACTCCTGCACTATTATTGATTCCTCTGAAGAAAGTGTTAGTCCCACTGCTGCTGCTGTTGCTGCTGCTGGGGGTGAATCGTCAGCCCAGAGGCAGGTCAAGAAAATGAGCAGTCCTACATTTCAGCAGATAACTGTGAAACAATCATTTGCTAGGGGAAGCAAATATGACAGCAGTCACCCAGTCGCCAAGCGAATCACAGACGCCATGGCTGCCATGTTAGTGTTAGATCTGCGTCCAATATCCACAATAAACTCAGCTGGTTTTTCACAGTTAATTGAGGTTTTGTGTCCGTGTTACAGAATTCCATTGCGACACCGTTTTTCCCGTAAAGCTATTCCACAACTATACCAATAAGTGTGTACAAATGTAGAGATTGCGCTGAAAAATGCCATTCTGCCCACTGTCCACTTAACCACAGATATGTGGACAAGTGGAAGTGGTCAAACTAAAGACTATATGACTGTGACAGCCCACTGGGTTGGTCATTCACCTTCACCAGCAGGAACAGCAGCAGCATGTACACCACTACGTAACATTTGTCACAGGCAGGCCACTTTTTGTATCACCGGCTTCACTAACAGGCATACAGCTGACAATTTGTTATGCAAACTAAGAGATGTGATTGATACATGGCTTATACCACTTGGACTCTCCCCAGGATATGTAATTTCTGATAATGCCAACAATATAGTGCGAGCATTACAGCTGGGTGATTTCCAGCACATTCCCTGCTTTGATCACCCCTTCATCTTGGTGGTGCAGAGCTTCCTACGAAATTACCGTGAGGTGCAGGAGATGCTTCCGGTGGCCCGTAAAATTTCAGGCCATTTCAGGCATTCAGCCACAGCATGTAGGAGATTACAGCAGCTCCAAGAGCAGTTTAACTTGCCCTGCCACCAACTTAAGCAAGAGGTAGTAACTAGGTGGAATTCCACCCTCTACATGCTTCAGAGGATGGAGGAACAGTGCAAAGCCATCCAAGCATATTGCACAAGCCATGACATTGGGAAAGGAGGGGGTGTGTATTTCACTCTTGCACAGTGGGGAATCCTTTCAGTGCTGTGCAAGGTGCTGAAACCATTTGAAGTTGTGACGTGTGAAGTGAGTGCAGACTCTGCTAGTTTGAGCCAAGTCATTCCTTTAATTAGACTATTGGAAAAGCAGCTTGAGAACCTGAAGGAGGAGATAAAAGAAAGCAATTCAGCAAAGTATGTTGGCCTTGTCGATCAAGTACTTAATTCGCTTCACAATGATCCTCGAGTTATTAAGATCTTGGACTCGGATCAGTACGTTTTGGCCAATGTGCTTGGTCCAAGGTTTAAGACCTACATTGAGTCTTTACTTGTAAATGAGCGAGATGTGAACTTTTGCAAGGAGCTATTGTTCAGCAAGTTGGCCGCTGAACTGGGCCTTGGCTTGATGGCATGTCCTCTTTCACTTTCTCAAGCTGCTGCTGCTCGTAAAAAATTAAATTTCCCAAAAAGAAGCAGGGAAGACGCACGGGGCAGACCAGAACAATTTAACATCTGGGCTGGTTTTTCAAAAAAATATGTCACCTTGCCCATAACTTCATCCAATACGAGTATAAACATGCAAAGGATGGTGGAGGATTATTTTCAAGAGGTAATTGATATGGAAATGTCAGACAGTCCCTTTCCTTACTGGGAGGAAAAGCAGGCCATTTGGAAACCCATGTACAAACTTGCTTTGCAATACCTAAGCTGCTCAAACTGCCTTTGTCCATTTCTTTACATATTTAGCTATAAGTGTAGGGTGTAATATACACCCAAAGACGATGTATGCATTGCCAATATGCATAGATGGAGAGGAGGACAATCTGGTTTGTATGTAGAATTAATGAAGGCCTACCTACCAGGAATTAAACTGTTTTTTTATAATTTATTAGCTTTACAATTACATTACTTATCCAAGAAACAGGTGAAGCACTAAATTTGGTTATTTCATGCCCAAAAACATTGATTTTCCAACAAAATAGCCAAACAAAACCAAAACCAAAACACGCAATGGCGGTTTTGCAAAACCAAAACCAAAACACGAAGGTAATCCAGATCCAAAAACAAAAACAAAACACGGGGGTCAGTGACCATCTCTAGTGTCAATATGCACACTTCACAATTATTTAATTTAGTTATTGATATAGGCTATAGCTGTGTGTTTCGAATGTAAAAAGGCCATTAATTAAATTCAACTCTTTTATATGCTTTCATATACAATTTAAAATGCAACTATCATCTATTCTTGCAAACACAATTAATCAGGTAATATAAACTGAATTAAATCAATGGAGCAGGGCCGGATTTACCGCTAGGCAACCTAGGCACCTGCCTAGGGCCTAGCGGCTCTCGGGGGGCACAGCTGGGGGGGACAGGAGCAATTTTTTTAAAAAAAAAAACAAAAAAAAATCAGCCCCTCCCCCAACTTGCGGCAACCCACCCCTTCTTGAATCGGGGGAGAGGCCACACGGGGCTAGTGTCCTCCCTCCCTCCTGTGTGTGGCCTGCTGTGTGTCACATGGGACGTTCACCACATGACAGGTGCCGTCCCATGTGTGAAGGGGATGAAGACTCCACAGCTCCTAGATGGAAAAAGGTAAGTTGGGGGAGGGGTGGGGTAGTATTGTGTGTGTATTATGTGTGTGTGTATTATGTGTGTGTGTGTGTGAGAGGGGCCGCTGCGTCCGTGTATTATGTGTGTGTGTGTGTGAGGGGCCACTGCGTCCGTGTATTATGTGTGTTTGTGTGTGAGGGGCCACTGCGTCCGTGTATTATGTGTGTGTGTGTGAGAGGGGCCACTGCGTCCGTGTATTATGTGTGTGTGTGTGTGAGGGGCCACTGCGTGCGTGTATTATGTGTGTGTGTGTGTGAGGGGCCACTGCGTGCGTGTATTATGTGTGTGTGTGAGGGGCCACTGCGTGTGTGTATTATATGTGTGTGTGTGTGTGGGGGGGGGGGCACTGTGTGTGTGTGAGGGGCCACTGTGTGTGTGAAGAGGGGGGTCCCAAACCGATATCTTGCCTAGGGCCCCATGAGGTGTAAATCCAGCTCTGCAATGGAGTATCAATCTTTTCCCCCTTCATCACACTGTGCCATGCTGCTTTTTCCATCCTTCATCACACTGTGCCATGATGTTTTTTCCCCCTTCATGACACTGTGCCATGCTGCTTTTTCTACATTTCACTTGGCTCCCCCTCATCACACTGTGCCTTGCTGCTTTTTCTGCCTTCACCTGGCCCCCCTTCATCACAGTGTGCCATGCTGCTTTCCCCCCTTCACCTGTCTCTTCTTTATCACACTGTGCCATGCTGCTTTTTTCCACCTTCACCTGGCCCCCCTTCATGACACTGTGCCATGCTGCTTTTCCCCCTTCACCTGGCCACCATTCATTACACTATGCCATACAGCTTTTTCACCCCTTCACATGGCCCCCCTTCATCACAGTATGCCATGCTGCTTTTCCCCCTTCATCTGTCTCTCCTTCATCACACTGTGCCATGCTGCTTTTCCTCCTTCACCTGCCCTCCTTTCATCACACTGTGCCATGCTGCTTCCCTCCCTTAACTTGCCTCTGTTCCTTTACTTAACTTTCTGTTGGCTTCTTTCTTCTTTTTTCTTCTCTTCTTGTCTTCTTTCTTTCTTGTCGTGCGCCCCTCATCACTGAATATGTCGGGTGTGATGACATAACGCCCGACATTTAGTGTGAACGGAGCAGGGCGGAAGGGCTCAGACACTGCAATAAGGTAAGAATTTTTTATTTTTTTAAAAAAGAACTCTGCTCTGCCCCACCAATGAAGAGGGCGGAGCCAAGAGACGTTGGGGGCCCATCGGGGAATACCACGGCACCCGATCGGGCCAGTCCGATGCTTTGTGGGGGTAATGCGAGTTGCTGTAATGTGGGGGTAATGCTGGATGCTGTAATGTGGGGGGTAATGCTGTTTGCTGTAATGTGGGGATAAGTCTGGTTGCTGTAATGTGGTGGTAATGCTGGTTCCTATAATGTGGGGGCTTTGCTGATTGATGTAATGTGGGAGTATTGATGTAGTATGAGTGTGTGTGTAAGGGCAGGGCCATCTTAACAACATTATGGGCCCCCAGGCAAAGCAGTGCACCGGGGCCCCTAGATATAGATATAGATGTATACAGATACAGATATAGATATAGATATATAGAGATAGAGATAGATAGATGTACCTGCTCAGTGACCCTTGAAGGTGTTTTTTGCAGGTTTTTTTCTTTTGCAGGATTATTTATTCTCATTAAGAGCCCTGCCAATGGGGGCCCCCCTGCCCGTGGAGCCCCCAGGCAGCTGCCCATCGTGCCCAATGGATTAGATGGCCCTGTGTAAGGGGGGTTATTTATTGCTGTAATTTGTGTACTAATAATGTATTGTCATGGTATTTAATGATGCAATGAGACTGTTAAAAATGTAATGTTGGAGTTTATGAGGTTAAATAGGCCTATTTGTTAAATATGAATGCTATTGATTTAATGTTGGAGCTGATTGAGGTGCCTAGAGTGTTTGCGAATTGCACAGCTTTCCAGAAGGTGAGCAGTATCTATCCCTTTTCCAAACAGGGCCCTATCCTTTCAGGATTTGGCCAAGCTGTATCTGAACGAAGTGGGGGGGCGGGTTTCAGGATAAGAGCATAAATCCAGGGCCACTGAGAGGGGGGGGGGCGGGTACTAATTACCTGGGCCCGGGCATGCCAGGGGGCCCGGCCCGGCCCCTTGCGCCGACGATTGTTTTTTGTAATTGTTTTATTTTTTCAAAACTACATTTTTTTTCTTTTTTGCGGCGGGGGAGGGGGAGCTCGGTCGATGGTGGGGGGAGCAGGGTAGTTAAAAAAAAAAAAAACATACTCACGTGATCGCAGCGCCGGCGTCCCTCCTCTCTGCTCCATTCAGACTGAATGCCAGGCGTGACGTGATGACGTCACGCCCGGCATTCAGTCTGAATGCAGCAGAGAGGAGGAGAGAGGACCAAGAAACAAGAGAGAAGAAAAGGTAAGTGAAGGGAGGAAAACGGGGGGGGGGCGGGCATGGCACAATGGGGTTAAAAAATGAGGGGGGGCATTGTACAGAGGCAGGGGAGGGCAGGCAGACTTTAACCCGGGGGGCAAGCACACAGCACTGGCCAATAAATAGCGGCCCATCCTTATTTAGTACAATATATATTTATCTATATAAAAAGAGGCTATTTTAGCGTTGCTTAATCCATATATATATATTTATGCCCAGGCCCAGAGCTGGATTAAGGCTCTGGGGGGCCTAGGCACTTTAGAACAGGGTAACCCCCTATGATGTAACATGGTTATCATTTTAGACAAATACACAGGCAATACTGTGTGCACTACTGTTAGGTGCACACAGTTCTGCCTTCACGAGCAGTACACGGTGAAGCGGGACATACCACTCAACTGTATTAAGCGAGACAGTCACCCAAATTGAGGACTGTCCCACCAGATTTAGGACATTTGGCAGACTGTCCTGCTCTCTCCTACCTGTTCTTGTCACTGTCACCACTTGTGGCTGCTAGTTTCTTTAGCTCATTTGCTGCTTGTCTGGATCCTGGAATATTGGAGGCCCTATTTGGAGAAAAAAATGGGTACATAAAATTTAGAAAACTCCAACCAATAATAGTATTCACATTTGATAAATAGACCTATTTCCCTCCAACTAACCATGTCATTAAATTTAATAGCATTCCCATTTAATAAATAAACATATTTCCCTTCCTCCAAACAGGCCAGCAATAAATTAAATAGCATTTACGTTTAATAAATATAACTATTTCCCACAACCATCCCAGGCATTAAATAATTCATAATCACTTTTAATAAATAGACCTCAATTTCCCCAAACAGCGCTACATTCAATTACTAGATCCCAAACCACTCCAGCATTAAATTAAAGGTCCAATCACCCCATCTTACTTTCAAAGGCCCCACTATTAAATTAAATTGAACCATCATCACAACACAATGGTCCCTCATTCACACAGTATACTGGCCCCTCACTCACACACACAGTATACTGCCCCTTCACTCACACAAAATACACTGGCCCCACACTCTGTAGTGCTCCTTCACACACACACAGTATAGTGCCCCAATACATACACACACACACACACACACACACAGTATAGTACCCCAACACACACACACACACACACACACAGTATAGTGCTCCAACACACACACACAGTATAGTACCCCAACACACACACAGTATAGTGCCCCAACACACACAGTATAGTGCCCCAACACACACGGTATAGTGCCCCAACACACACAGTATTGTGCCCCAACACACAGACACACAGTATAGTGCCCCAACACACACAGAATTGTGCCCCAACACACAGACACACAGTATAGTGCCATAACACACACAGAATTGTGCCCCAACACACAGACACACAGTATAGTGCCCCAACACACACACAGTATAGTGCCCCAACACACAGACACACAGTATATTGCCCCTTCACACACAGTATAGTGCCCCAACACACACACACACACACACACACAGTATAATGCCCCAACACACACACACACACACACAAAGTATAGTGCCCCAACACACAAAGTATTGTGCCCCAGCACACAGACACACAGTATAGTGCCACAACACACACAGTATTGTGCCACAACACACAGACACATAGTATAGTGCCCCAGCAAACACACAGTATAGTGCCCCAACACAAAGACACACAGTATAGTGCCCCAGCACACACACACACACACACACACACAGTATAGTGCCCCAACACACACACAGTATAGTGCCCCAACACACACAGTATAGTGCCCCAACACACACAGTAGTGAGCCCCAAAACACAGGCACACAGTATTGTGCCCCAACACACAGGCACACAGTATAGTGCCCCAACACACACACACACACACAGTATAGTGCCCCAACACACACACACACACACAGTATAGTGCCCCAACACACACACAGTATAGTGCCCCAACACACACACAGTATAGTGCCCCAATACACACACAGTAAAGTGCCCCAACACACACACGCAGTATAGTGCCCCAACACACACACACAGTATAGTGCCCTAATACAAACACAGTATAGTGCCCCAATACAAACAATATAGTGCCCCAACACACAGAAACACAGTATAGTACCCCAATAAACAAACAGTATAGTGCCGCAATACACACACACACAGTATAGTGCCCCAACACACACACACAGTATAGTGCCCCAACATACACACACACAGTAAAGTGCCCCAACACACACACAGTATAGTGCCCCAACACACAGACACACAGTATAGAGCCCCAACACACACAGTATAGTGCCCCAACACACACACACACAGTACTGTGCCCCAACACACACAGTATTGTGCCCCAACACACACACACAAACACAGTATAGTGCCCTTCACTCACACAAAATACACTGGCCCCCCACTCTGTAGTGCCCCTTCACACACACACACACACACACACACAGTATAGTGCCCCAACACACACACACACACACACAGTATAGTGCCTCAACACACACACAGTATAGTGCCCCTTCACTCACACAAAATACACTGGCCGCCCACTCTGTAGTGCCCCTTCACACACACACACACACACACACACACACACACACACACACACAGTATAGTGCCCCAACACACACACACACACACAGTATAGTGCCCCAACACACACACAGTATACTGCCCCTTCACTCACACAAAATACACTGGCCCCACACTCTGTAGTGCCCCTTCACACACACACACACACACACAGTATAGTGCCCCAATACACACACACACAGTATAGTGCCCCAACACACACACGGTATAGTGCCCCAACACGAACAGTATAGTGCCCCAACACACACACACACACACACACACACAGTATAGTGCCCCAACACACACACGGTATAGTGCCCCAACACACACGGTATAGTGACCCAACACACACATGGTATAGTGCCCCAACACACACACAGTATAGTGCCCCAACACACACACGGTATAGTGCCCCAACACACACACGGTATAGTGCCCCAACACACACACGGTATAGTGCCCCAACACACACAGGTATAGTGCCCCAATACACACACAGTATAGTGCCCCAACACACACACAGTATAGTGCCTCAACACACACAGTATTGAGCCCTAACACACAGACACACAGTATAGTGCCCCAACACACAGACACACAGTATAGTGCCCCAACACACACACACAAAGTATAGTGCCCCAACACACACACACACAGTATAGTGCCCCAACACACACACACACACACACACACACAGTATAGTGCCCCAACACACACACACAGTATAGTGCCTTAACACACACACAGTATAGTGCCTTAACACACACACACACACACTATAGTGCCCCAACACACACAGTATTGAGCCCCAACACAAAGGCACACAGTATTGTGCCCCACCACACAGACACACAGTATAGTGCCCCAACACACACACAGTATAGTGCCCCAACACACACACACAGTATAGTGCCCCAACACACACAGTATAGTGCCCCAATACACACACAGTATTAAGCCCCAACACACAGGCACATAGTATTGTGCCCCAACACACAGACACACAGTATTGTGCCCCAACACACAGACACACAGTATAGTGCCCCAACACACACACAGTATAGTGCCCCAACACACACTGTATAGTGCCAACACACACACAGTATAGTGCCCCAACACACACAGTATAGTGCCCCAACACACACACAAAGTATAGTGCCCCAACACACACAGTATAGTGCCCCAACACACACACAGTATACTGCCCCTTCACTCACACAAAATACACTGGCCCCACACTCTGTAGTGCCCCTTCACACACACACACACACACACACACAGTATAGTGCCCCAATACACACACGGTATAGTGCCCCAACACGAACAGTATAGTGCCCCAACACACACACACACACACACAGTATAGTGCCCCAACACACACACGGTATAGTGCCCCAACACACACGGTATAGTGACCCAACACACACGGTATAGTGACCCAACACACACATGGTATAGTGCCCCAACACACACACGGTATAGTGCCCCAACACACACACGGTATAGTGCCCCAACACACACACGGTATAGTGCCCCAATACACACACAGTATAGTGCCTCAACACACACACAGTATAGTGCCGCAACACACACAGTATTGAGCCCTAACACACAGACACACAGTATAGTGTCCCAACACACACACACACACAGTATAGTGCCCCAACACACACACACACACAGTATAGTGCCCCAACACACACATTCACACACACAGTATAGTGCCCCAACACACACACAGTATAGTGCCTTAACACACACACAGTATAGTGCCTTAACACACACACACACACACTATAGTGCCCCAACACACACAGTATTGAGCCCCAACACAAAGGCACACAGTATTGTGCCCCACCACACAGACACACAGTATAGTGCCCCAACACACACACAGTATAGTGCCCCAACACACACACACAGTATAGTGCCCCAACACACACAGTATAGTGCCCCAATACACACACAGTATTAAGCCCCAACACACAGGCACATAGTATTGTGCCCCAACACACAGACACACAGTATTGTGCCCCAACACACAGACACACAGTATAGTGCCCCAACACACACACAGTATAGTGCCCCAACACACACTGTATAGTGCCAACACACACACAGTATAGTGCCCCAACACACACAGTATAGTGCCCCAACACACACACAAAGTATAGTGCCCCAACACACACAGTAAAGTACCCCAACACACACAGTAAAGTGCCCCAACACACACACAATATAGTGCCCCAACATACAGACACACAGTATAGTGCCCCAACAGACACAGTATAGTGCCCCAACACACACACACACACACACACACACACACACACACACAGTATAGTGCCCCAACACACACACACACAGTATAGTGCCCCAACACACACACACACACACACACACACACAGTATAGTGCCAACACACACACACACAGTATAGTGCCCCAACACACACACACAGTATAGTGCCCCAACCCACACAGTATTGAGCCCCAACACACAGGCACACAGTATTGTGCCCCAACACACACAGTATAGTGCCCCAACACACACAGAGTATAGTGCCCCAAAACACACAGTATAGTGCCCCAACACACACAGTATTGAGCCCCAACATACAGGCACACAGTATTGTGCCCCAACACACAGACACACAGTATTGTGCCCCAACACACAGACACACAGTATTGTGCCCCAACACACAGACACACAGTATAGTGCCCCAACACACACAGTATAGTGCCCCAACACACACAGAGTATAGTGCCTCAACACACACAGTATAGTGCCCCAACACACACACAGTATAGTGACCCAACACACACAGTATTGAGCCCCAACATACAGGCACACAGTATTGTGCCCCAACACACAGACACACAGTATTGTGCCCCAACACACACACAGTATAGTGCCCCAACACACACACACAGTATAGTGCCCCAACACACACTGTATAGTGCCAACACACACACACAGTATAGTGCCCCAACACACACAGTATAGTGCCCCAACACACACACACAGTATAGTGCCCCAACACACACACGCAGTATAGTGCCCCAACAAGCACAGTAAAGTGCCCCAACACACACACACAGTATAGTGCCCTAATACACACACAGTATAGTGCCCCAACACACACACAGTATAGTGCCCCAACACACAGACACACAGTATAGTACCCCAATAAACAAACAGTATAGTGCCCCAATACACACACAATATAGTGCCCCAATACACACACAGTATAGTGCCCCAACACACAGACACACAGTATAGTGCCCCAACACACACACAGTATAGTGCCCCAACACACAAACACAGTATAGTGCCCCAACACACACAGTATAGTGCCCCAATACACACACAGTATTAAGCCCCAACACACAGGCACATAGTAATGTGCCCCAACACACAGACACACAGTATTGTGCCCCAACACACAGACACACAGTATAGTGCCCCAACACACACACAGTATAGTGCCCCAACACACACTGTATAGTGCCAACACACACACAGTATAGTGCCCCAACACACACAGTATAGTGCCCCAACACACACAGTATAGTGCCCCAACACACACACAAAGTATAGTGCCCCAACACACACAGTAAAGTACCCCAACACACACAGTAAAGTGCCCCAACACACACACAATATAGTGCCCCAACATACAGACACACAGTATAGTGCCCCAACAGACACAGTATAGTGCCCCAACACACACACACACACACACACACACACACACAGTATAGTGCCCCAACACACACACAGTATAGTGCCCCAACACACACACACACAGTATAGTGCCAACACACACACACACAGTATAGTGCCCCAACACACACACACAGTATAGTGCCCCAACCCACACAGTATTGAGCCCCAACACACAGGCACACAGTATTGTGCCCCAAGACATAGACACACAGTATAGTGCCCCAACACACACAGTATAGTGCTCCAACACACACAGTATTGAGCCCCAACACACAGGCACACAGTATTGTGCCCCAACACACAGACACACAGTATAGTGCCCCAACACACACAGTATAGTGCCCCAACACACACAGAGTATAGTGCCCCAAAACACACAGTATAGTGCCCCAACACACACAGTATTGAGCCCCAACATACAGGCACACAGTATTGTGCCCCAACACACAGACACACAGTATTGTGCCCCAACACACAGACACACAGTATTGTGCCCCAACACACAGACACACAGTATAGTGCCCCAACACACACAGTATAGTGCCCCAACACACACAGAGTATAGTGCCTCAACACACACAGTATAGTGCCCCAACACACACAGTATAGTGACCCAACATACACAGTATTGAGCCCCAACATACAGGCACACAGTATTGTGCCCCAACACACAGACACACAGTATTGTGCCCCAACACACAGACACACAGTATTGTGCCCCAACACACAGACACACAGTATAGTGCCCCAACACACACACAGTATAGTGCCCCAACACACACACAGTATAGTGCCCCAACACACACTGTATAGTGCCAACACACACACACACACAGTATAGTGCCCCAACACACACAGTATAGTGCCCCAACACACACACAAAGTATAGTGCCCCAACAAGCACAGTAAAGTGCCCCAACACACACACACACAGTATAGTGCCCTAATACACACACAGTATAGTGCCCCAATACACACACAGTATAGTGCCCCAACACACAGACACACAGTATAGTACCCCAATAAACAAACAGTATAGTGCCCCAATACACACACAATATAGTGCCCCAATACACACACAGTATAGTGCCCCAACACACAGACACACAGTATAGTGCCCCAATACACACACAGTATAGTGCCCCAACACACACACAGTATAGTGCCCCAATACACACTGTTAGGTTTCAAGGTTACCTTAGTCAGTATTTACGCCGGCCTTCCTAGGGTGCGGAGTCTAACGGCCCTCCCGGTCTTCTCCAAGAACCGCCGCAAGGCAGGGTGGGTTTTGCTGCCGGAGAACCGCAGGTCGCGGCCCCCAGGTTAGCCTACTGACGTAAGCAGAGAGTTCTATGAGATGGACATGTAGCGGCACGGTCAGATCCACAGAGGAATAGATAACTGAAGTCACTAACCGTATATTCAGAAGGTAGTAGTCTGGAGTAGAGACTGGTGGGATGCAGGAGTCAATCCACGGTACAGCCCCAGGAGCAGAAGCGTAGTCCAGAATAGCCGGTTCGGTACACAGAGATCCGTCCGTTAATGCAGTACCAGGGATAAGGCAGAAGAATGGTCTGGAGAATAGCTGGTTCGGTACACAGAGATCTGTCCGTTATGCAGTACCAGGGGTTAGGCAATAGAATGGTCTGGAGGATAGCTGGTTCGGTACACAGGGATCTGTCCGTTATGCAGTACCAGGGGTTAGGCAGTAGAATGGTCTGGAGGATAGCTTGTTCGGTACACAGAGATCTGTCCGTTATGCAGTACCAGGGGTTAGGCAGTAGAATGGTCTGAAGGAGCGCTGGTTCGGTACACAGAGATCAACAGTCACAAAGGAGAACACCAGGGAAGTCCAAGCACAGGAAGTGCAGCCAGATACAGGTTACACGTTGCTCTGACACCTGCAGTGTGTCAGAGCAGTCCTGAAGTAGGAGTTTGAATTCCCCGCCCAGATCAGCTGACCTGCCGCCGGGACCTACCCGGAAGTGCGGCAGTACAGAACGAAGGAGCGGCGCTGACACAGGTAAGCGCCGTGACAGTACCCCCCCCCCATTAGGGATGGCCACTGGACAGCCTATAAGGTTTCTGAGGGAATTTGGCATGGAATTTTCTTAACAGTACTGGAGCATGTAGATCACGTGCCGGAATCCATGAACGCTCCTCTGGTCCGTAGCCTTTCCAATCAACCAAGAATTGTAGAGAACCTCTGGAAATGCGAGAATTTAGAATTTCCTTGACCTCGAATTCATGATCTTGCGTAGAGACAGCGGCAGGAGGTCTCTTGGAAGAGGAAAATTTATTAATGACCAGTGGCTTAAGGAGGGAAATGTGAAACACGTTGGGAATCCTTAAAGTAGGAGGCAACTTTAATCTGAAAGCTACTGGATTAATAACCTCCAAGATCTTGAAGGGTCCAATGAAACGGGGAGCGAATTTCCTAGAAGGAACCAACAGGCGAAGGTTCCGCGTAGATAGCCATACCTTATCGCCAGGAGAAAGTAATGGGGAAGGTCTTCTTTTCTTATCAAACGCCTTTTTGCTGGTGGCAGTGGCGTGAAGTAGGTTACGTTTGATTATACCCCACCTGGACGAGAAGTCTGACCACATGGAATCTACAGCAGGAATTCCGGATGTAGGCAAATCATTAAAAGGAGGAACTCTAGGATGAAAGCCTTGGAGAGCAAAAAAAGGGGAAACCAATGTAGAGTCATGAGAATTATTATTGTGAGCAAATTCTGCCCAAGGTAACAAATCAACCCAGTCGTCATGTTTAGCTGAAATGAAGCATCTGAGGAATTTTTCGAGCTCTTGATTAGTCCTCTCCGTTAGACCATTGCTTTGGGGGTGGTATGCAGAGGAAAAATTCAGTTTGATTCCACAAACACGAGAAAAGGCTCTCCAAAATCTTGAAACAAACTGTGTTCCACGGTCTGAAACGATGACCTCTGGGCAACCATGGAGACAAAATATTTCCTTTATAAAAAGTTGTGCCAGCACCGGAGCAGATGGAAGGCCTTTTAGAGGTACGAAATGAGCAGCCCGTGAGAAACGGTCTGTGACTACCCAAACCACGGAAAAGCCTCTTGAAGAGGGTAAATCAGTGATAAAGTCCATGGAGAGATGACTCCATGGATGATCCGGAATGGGTAAAGGCTGTAACAATCCATAGGAGGCTTGTCGAGGTACTTTGTTCTGAGCGCAGACGGAACAAGCCGTAACGAACTCCCGAACATCAGAGTGAATCGATGGCCACCAGTAATTACGGGAGACAAAATCCAGAGTCTTCTTGATCCCAGCATGACCAGAGAACCGAGAGGCGTGAGCCCACTTGAGGAGTCTTGATCGAAGATGAGAAGAAACAAAGGTCTTCCCGGGAGGAATCACTAGATGAGCAGGGGTGGTGGCCAGTATACATTTGGAACCCAGGATGGGTCTAGGAGTATCCTCTATAGTATCAGTGGCATCAAAGGATCGGGAAAGAGCATCCGCTTTCTTGTTCTTAGATCCTGGTCTAAAGGTGATGATCATATCAAACCGGGAGAAAAACAGGGACCATCTGGCTTGCCGAGGGTTTAAACAAGAAGCTGTTTGTAAGTATAGAAGGTTCTTGTGATCTGTAAAAATCGTGATAGGAAACCTAGCTCCTTCCAAATGATGTCTCCATGCGTCTAAGGCTAGTTTGATGGCCAGGAGTTCCCTATCTCCGATGCCATAATTCTTCTCGGCAACAGAAAGTTTACGGGAAAAGAAACCACAAGGAGATAATCTTCCACCAGAGTCCTTCTGTGACAAGATAGCCCCCACTCCCACCGAGGAGGCATCGACCTCCAGAAAGAAAGGAAAGGTAGGATCTGGTTGATGGAGGATAGGAGCTGTCGTGAATGCTTTCTTTAGGGAAGAGAAGGCCTTTTCTGCCTCAGGAGGCCAAAGTTTAGTATTGATAGCTTTCTTGGTTAGTGCAGTAATGGGTGCGATCACCGAAGAAAAGCCTTTAATGAAATGCCGATAGTAATTGGCAAAGCCTATGAAACGTTGGATCGCTTTCAGGCCTATTGGCTGAGGCCATTCAGAAACTGCCTTTACTTTCTCGGAATCCATGCATAGCCCAGATCCAGAGATCACGTGTCCAAGAAAGGGAATATGACTTTTTTCAAAGATGCATTTATCCAAATTACAAAACAGTTGATGTACCCGAAGGCGTTCAAGCACCAAGGAAACATGATGGCGATGCAACACGATGTCCGGAGAGAATATCAGGATATCATCCAGGTAAATCACCACGAACTGGTAGAGAAAATCTTGAAAAATTTCGTTGATGAAGTTTTTAAACACTGCGGGGGCATTACATAACCCGAAGGGCATAACTAAATATTCAAAGTGTCCATCATGGGTATTGAACGCAGTCTTCCATTCATCCCCTTGTTTAATACGGATCAAATTGTAGGCACCCTTCAAGTCTAATTTGGAAAAAATAACTGCACCTTTCATTCTATCAAATAGCTCTGAAATCAATGGTAACGGGTACTTGTTTTTCACAGTAATGGCATTCAGCCCACGATAATCTATACATGGACGTAGACCCCCGTCTTTCTTTTTAACGAAGAAAAAGCCGGCTCCTGCAGGGGAGGATGATTTTCGAATAAAGCCTCTTTCTAGGTTCTCTTCTATGTATTTAGACATGGAGTTGGACTCTGGTAGTGATAGCGAAAAAACGCGTCCTCTGGGTGGTATTTTGTCGGGTAAAAGCTCAATAGAACAATCCCATGGTCTATGGGGAGGTAATTTGGAGGCCTCCTTTTCGCAAAACACATCAGAGAATGAACGGTATTGGAGAGGAATACCAGTGGACTTAAATGATGATGCAGCTTCGTTCTTAGTGAACTTATTGATTCTGGGAAGGCAACGAGAATGACAGGCCGGACCCCAGGCAAGAACTTCTGGCTTATGCCAATCTAATGTAGGGGAATGAAGTTGGAGCCACGGAAGACCAAGAATGAGGGGATTAATAGCCTCTGGAATGACCAACAAGGAAATAGATTCAGTATGCAGGGCTCCTATACGAAGAGAGAGCTTGATGGTACGTTTCTTGAGTGATCCTCCACTAATACGTTTTCCATCAATGGCTGTGATGGCAATCGGGGGATCCAGGGGAAGGGTAGGTAAGGACAACTTCTCCACTATGTCAGCTCTTATGAAATTCCCTGCTGCTCCGGAGTCAATGAGTGCTGGAAGAGAAAGCTGTTTGTCAAAGGATTGTAACAGAACCTGAATAGAAAAACTAGAATCAACAGGAGAGGAAATACGTACACCTAACTTGGCCTCTCCATCGTTAGTTAGGTTCGGTCGTTTCCCGGACGCTTAAGACAATTGTTTAGCAAGTGACCAGGTTCTCCGCAGTAGAGACATAAACGATTTTTGAACCGTCTTTCCCTCTCTTCTTGAGAAAGGCGAGCTCTTCCCAACTGCATGGGCTCTTCCTCAGACATCACCGGACTCTGAAAACGTGGGACCAGACGAAAAGGAGAACGACGAGAACTCTCTTTCTCCTGAGAGCTTTCACGGAATCTAATGTCAATCTGGTTACATAGAGAGACCAAAGCATCCAGAGAAGTTGGAAGTTCACGACCTGCCAATTCGTCTTTAATGCGGTCGGTCAAACCCTGCCAGAAGGTTGCTCCCAGGGCCTCATTATTCCAACGTAACTCAGCCGCCATAGTGCAAAATTGAAGAGCATACTGGCCTATGGTCATAGAGCCTTGACGCAGACGAAGGATGCCAGAGGCAGCGCTGGAAACTCTTCCTGGTTCATCAAAGACGTGTCTGAAAGCCTCCAGGAAGGTGGAACAGTTATGTAGTGAAGGATCATTGTGTTCCCATAGGGGAGATGCCCAGGCAAGAGCTTGACCGGTAAGTAACGAGATAATATACGCTACTTTAGCTTTTTCAGTAGGGAAGTTCCCTGGCTGGAGTTCGAACTGGATATCACACTGATTTAAAAATCCACGGCAGGCCTTGGGGTCCCCATCGAATTTCGGAGGATTAGGGATGCAAAGTTGGGAATTCACCGGGAGAGGAGCGGCACCACCCCCCTGGGCAGGAGCAGGTTGAGGGGGAATCGGTGGTGGATCAGGTACCGCTGCCTGGACTGCCTGAGCTGACACCGCCCCCTGCAGTGTGTCCAGGCGAGCAGACATGCTCTGAAGAAACTGAAGTAACTGTGCCTGGTTCTTGTCCTGTTCCTCTACCCGGGTAGCTAAATGTTCCAATAACTCCCTGGTTGAGGGGTTCCCGGATCCATCCATCAGATAGATATAAGTGGTCAGAGCAAACTGTTAGGTTTCAAGGTTACCTTAGTCAGTATTTACGCCGGCCTTCCTAGGGCGCGGAGTCTAACGGCCCTCCCGGTCTTCTCCAAGAACCGCCGCAAGGCAGGGTGGGTTTTGCTGCCGGAGAACCGCAGGTCGCGGCCCCCAGGTTAGTCTACTGACGTAAGGAGAGAGTTCTATGAGATGGACATGTAGCGGCACGGTCAGATCCACAGAGGAATAGATAACTGAAGTCACTAACCGTATATTCAGAAGGTAGTAGTCTGGAGTAGAGACTGGTGGGATGCAGGAGTCAATCCACGGTACAGCCCCAGGAGCAGAAGCGTAGTCCAGAATAGCCGGTTCGGTACACAGAGATCCGTCCGTTAATGCAGTACCAGGGATAAGGCAGAAGAATGGTCTGGAGAATAGCTGGTTCGGTACACAGAGATCTGTCCGTTATGCAGTACCAGGGGTTAGGCAATAGAATGGTCTGGAGGATAGCTGGTTCGGTACACAGGGATCTGTCCGTTATGCAGTACCAGGGGTTAGGCAGTAGAATGGTCTGGAGGATAGCTGGTTCGGTACACAGAGATCTGTCCGTTATGCAGTACCAGGGGTTAGGCAGTAGAATGGTCTGAAGGAGCGCTGGTTCGGTACACAGAGATCAACAGTCACAAAGGAGAACACCAGGGAAGTCCAAGCACAGGAAGTGCAGCCAGATACAGGTAACACGTTGCTCTGACACCTGCAGTGTGTCAGAGCAGTC
Source organism: Mixophyes australis (assembly GCA_036250195.1). Taxonomy (NCBI): domain Eukaryota; kingdom Metazoa; phylum Chordata; class Amphibia; order Anura; family Limnodynastidae; genus Mixophyes; species Mixophyes australis. Next base: position 48,260,101 of record JAVHZZ010000011.1, on the reverse strand, counting down.
CTGAAGTAGGAGTTTGAATTCCCCGCCCAGATCAGCTGACCTGCCGCCGGGACCTACCCGGAAGTGCGGCAGTACAGAACGAAGGAGCGGCGCTGACACAGGTAAGCGCCGTGACACACACACAGTATAGTGCTCCAACACACAGACACACAGTATAGTGCCCCAACACACACACACAGTATAGTGCCCCAACACACACACACAGTATAGTGCCCCAACACACAGACACACAGTGTAGTGCCCCAACACACACAGTATAGTGCCCCAACACAGACACACTATAGTGCCCCAAAACACACAGTATAGTGCCCCAACACACACCGTATTGAGCCCCAACATACAGGCACACAGTATTGTGCCCCAACACACAGACACACAGTATTGTGCCCCAACACACAGACACACAGTATTGTGCCCCAACACACAGACACACAGTATTGTGCCCCAACACACAGATACACAGTATTGTACCCCAACACACACAGTATAGTGCCCCAACACACACACAAAGTATAGTGCCCCAACACGCACAGTAAAGTGCCCCAACACACACACACGCAGTATAGTGCCCTAACACACACAGTATAGTGCCCCAACACACACAAACACACACACACACACAGTATAGTGCCCCAACACACACACATTATAGTGCCCCAACACACACAGTATAGTGCCCCAACACACACAGTATTGAGCCCCAACACACAGGCACACAGTATTGTGCCCCAACACACAGACACACAGTATAGTGCCCCAACACACACAGTATAGTGCCCCAACACACACAGTATTGAGCCCAAACACACAGGCACACACTCTTGTGCCCCAACACACAGACACACAGTATTGTGCCCCAACACACATACATACAGTATAGTGCCCCAACACACACAGTATAGTGCCCCAACACACACACAAAGTATAGTGCCCCAACACACACACAGTAAAGTGCCCCAACACACACAGTATTGAGCCCCAACACACAGGCACACAGTATTGTGCCCCAACACACAGACACACAGTATAGTGCCCCAACACACACAAACAGTATAGTGCCCCAACACACACAGTATAGTGCCCCAACACAAACATAGTATAGTGCCCCAACACACACACACAGTATAGTGCCCCAATACACACACAGTAAAGTGCCGCAATACACACACAAAGTATAGTGCCCCAACACACACAGTAAAGTGCCCCAACACACACAGTAAAGTGCCCCAACACACACACGCAGTATAGTGCCCCAACACACACACACACACACACAGTATAGTGCCCTAATACACACACAGTACAGTGCCCCAATACACACACAGTATAGTGCCCCAACACACAGACACACAGTATATTACCCCAATAAACAAACAGTATAGTGCCCCAATACACACACACACACACACACAGTATAGTGCCCCAACACACACACACACACAGTATAGTGCCCCAACACACACACACACAGTATAGTGCCCCAACACACAGACACACAGTATAGTACCCCAATAAACAAACAGTATAGTACCCCAACACACAGACAGTATAGTGCCCCAACACACACAGTATTGTGCCCCAGCACACAGTATTGTGCCCCAACACACAGGCACACAGTATTGTGCCCCAACACACAGACACACAGTATAGTGCCCCAACACACACACACACACAGTGTAGTACCCCAACACACAGACACACAGTGTAGTGCCCCAACACAGACACAGTATAGTGCCTCAAAACACACAGTATAGTGCCCCAACACACACAGTATTGTGCCCCAACACACAGACACACAGTATTGTGCCCCAACACACAGACACACAGTAAAGTGCCCCAACACACACAGTATAGTGCCCCAACACGCACAGTAAAGTGCCCCAACACGCACAGTAAAGTGCCCCAACACACACACATGCAGTATAGTGCCCTAACACACACACACACACAGTATAGTGCCCTAATACACACACAGTATTGTGCCCCAATACACACACAGTATAGTGCCCCAACACACAGACACACAGTATAGTACCCCAATAAACAAACAGTATAGTGCCCCAATACACACACACATACACAGTATAGTGCCCTAATACACACACATTATAGTGCCCCAATACACACACAGTATAGTGCCCCAACACACAGACACACAGTATAGTACCCCAATAAACAAACAGTATAGTGCCCCAATACACACACACACACACACAGTATAGTTCCCCAACACACAGTATAGTGCCCCAACACACACACACACACACACACACACACACAGAGTATAGTGCCCCAACACACACGATATAGTGCCCCAACACACACAGTATTGAGCCCCAACACACAGGCACACAGTATTGTGCCCCAACACACAGACACACAGTATAGTGCCCCAACACACACAGTATAGTGCCCCAACACACACAGTATTGAGCCCCAACACACAGGCACACACTATTGTTCTCCAACACACAGACACACAGTATTGTGCCCCAACACACAGACACACAGTATAGTGCCCCAACACACACAGTATAGTGCCCCAACACACACAGTATAGTGCCCCAACACACACACAAAGTATAGTGCCCCAACACACACAGTAAAGTGCCCCAACACACACAGTAAAGTGCCCCAACACACACAGTATTGTGCCCCAACACACAGACACACAGTATAGTGCCCCAACATACAAACAGTATAGTGCCCTAACACACACATTGTAGCGCCCCAACACACACAGTATAGTGCCCCAACACACACATAGTATAGTGCCCCAACACACACACACAGTATAGTGCCCCAATACACACACAGTATAGTGCCCCAACACACACAGTATAGTGCCCCAACACACACACAAAGTATAGTGCCCCAACACACACAGTAAAGTGCCCCAACACACACAGTATTGAGCCCCAACACACAGGCACACAGTATTGTGCCCCAACACACAGACACACAGTATAGTGCCCCAACACACACAAACAGCATAGTGCCCCAACACACACACTTTATAGCGCCCCAACACACAGTATAGTGCCCCAACACAAACATAGTATAGTGCCCCAACACACACACACAGTATAGTGCCCCAATACACACACAGTAAAGTGCCGCAGTACACACACAAAGTATAGTGCCCCAACACACACACGCAGTATAGTTCCCCAACACACACACACAGTATAGTGCCCCAACACACACACACACACACACACACACACACAGTACAGTGCCCCAATACACACACAGTATAGTGCCCCAATACACACACAGTATAGTGCCCCAACACACAGACACACAGTATATTACCCCAATAAACAAACAGTATAGTGCCCCAATACACACACACACACACACACAGTATAGTGCGCCAACACACACACACACAGTATAGTGCCCCAACACACACACACACAGTATAGTGCCCCAACACACACACACAGTATAGTGCCCCAACACACAGACACACAGTATAGTACCCCAATAAACAAACAGTATAGTGCCCCAACACACACACAGTATAGTGCCCCAACACACACAGTATTGAGCCCCAACACACAGGCACACAGTATTGTGCCCCAACACACAGACACACAGTATAGTGCCCCAACACACACAGTATAGTGCCCCAACACACACACTTTATAGCGCCCCAACACACACAGTATAGTGCCCCAACACACACACAGTATAGTGCCCCAACACACACACAGTATAGTGCCCCAACACACACAGTATTGAGCCCCAACACACAGGCACACAGTATTGTGCCCCAACACACACACACAGTATAGTGCCCCAATAAACAAACAGTATAGTGTCCCAATACACACACAGTATAGTTCCCCCACACACACACAGTATACACACAGTTTAGTGCCCCAACACACACAGTATTGAGCCCCAACACACAGGCACACAGTATTGTGCCCCAACACACAGACACACAGTATAGTGCCCCAACACTCACACACACACAGTATAGTGCCCCAACACACACACACACACACACACACACACACAGTATAGTGCCCCAACACACACAGTATAGTGCCCCAACACACACAGTATTGAGCCCCAACACAAAGGCACACAGTATTGTGCCCCAACACACAGACACACAGTATAGTGCCCCAACACACACACAGTATAGTGCCCCAACACACACACAGTATAGTGCCCCAACACACACAATATAGTGCCCCAACACACACAGTATTGAGCCCCAACACACAGTCACACAGTATTGTGCCCCAACACACAGACACACAGTATTGTGCCCCAACACACAGACACACAGTATAGTGCCCCAACACACACACAGTATAGTGCCCCAACACACACTGTATAGTGCCAACACACACACAGTATAGTGCCCCAACACACACACACACACACACACACACACACAGTACAGTGCCCCAATACACACACAGTATAGTGCCCCAATACACACACAGTATAGTGCCCCAACACACAGACACACAGTATATTACCCCAATAAACAAACAGTATAGTGCCCCAATACACACACACACACACACACAGTATAGTGCGCCAACACACACACACACAGTATAGTGCCCCAACACACACACACACAGTATAGTGCCCCAACACACACACACAGTATAGTGCCCCAACACACAGACACACAGTATAGTACCCCAATAAACAAACAGTATAGTGCCCCAACACACACACAGTATAGTGCCCCAACACACACAGTATTGAGCCCCAACACACAGGCACACAGTATTGTGCCCCAACACACAGACACACAGTATAGTGCCCCAACACACACAGTATAGTGCCCCAACACACACACTTTATAGCGCCCCAACACACACAGTATAGTGCCCCAACACACACACAGTATAGTGCCCCAACACACACACAGTATAGTGCCCCAACACACACAGTATTGAGCCCCAACACACAGGCACACAGTATTGTGCCCCAACACACACACACAGTATAGTGCCCCAATAAACAAACAGTATAGTGTCCCAATACACACACAGTATAGTTCCCCCACACACACACAGTATACACACAGTTTAGTGCCCCAACACACACAGTATTGAGCCCCAACACACAGGCACACAGTATTGTGCCCCAACACACAGACACACAGTATAGTGCCCCAACACTCACACACACACAGTATAGTGCCCCAACACACACACACACACACACACACACACACACACAGTATAGTGCCCCAACACACACAGTATAGTGCCCCAACACACACAGTATTGAGCCCCAACACAAAGGCACACAGTATTGTGCCCCAACACACAGACACACAGTATAGTGCCCCAACACACACACAGTATAGTGCCCCAACACACACACAGTATAGTGCCCCAACACACACAATATAGTGCCCCAACACACACAGTATTGAGCCCCAACACACAGTCACACAGTATTGTGCCCCAACACACAGACACACAGTATTGTGCCCCAACACACAGACACACAGTATAGTGCCCCAACACACACACAGTATAGTGCCCCAACACACACTGTATAGTGCCAACACACACACAGTATAGTGCCCCAACACACACAGTATAGTGCCCCAACACACACACAAAGTATAGTGCCCCAACACACACAGTAAAGTACCCCAACACACACAGTAAAGTGCCCCAACACACACACAATATAGTGCCCCAACACACACACAGTATAGTGCCCCAACACACACACAAAGTATAGTGCCCCAACACACACACAAAGTATAGTGCTCCAACACACACACAAAGTATAGTGCCCCAACACACACAGTAGAGTGCCCCAACACACACACAGTATAGTGCCCCAATACACACACAGTTTAGTGCCCCAACACAGACACACAGTATAGTGCCCCAACACACACAGTATAGTGCCCCAACACACACGATATTGAGCCCCAACACACAGGCACACAGTATTGTGCCCCAACACACAAACACACAGTATAGTGCCCCAACACATACACACACACACACACACACAGTATAGTGCCCCCCCACACACACAGAATAGTACCCCAACAGACACACACAGTATAGTGCCCCAATACACACACACAGTATAGTGCCCCAACACACAGACACACAGTATAGTACCCCAACACACACAGTATAGTGCCCCAACACACACGGTATTGAGCCCCAACACACAGGCACACAGTATTGTGCCCCAACACACAGACACACAGTATAGTGCCCCAACACACACACACACACACACACACACACACACACACAGTATAGTGCCCCAACACACACAGAATAGTACCCCAACACACACACACAGTATAGTGCCCCAATACTCACACAGTATAGTGCCCCAATACAAACAGAGTATAGTGCCTCAACACACACAGTAAAGTGCCACAACACACACAGTATATAGCCCCAACACACAGGCACACAGTATTGTGCCCCAACACACAGACACACAGTATAGTGCCCCAACACACACAAACACACACACACACACACACAGTATAGTGCCCCAACACACACAGAATAGTACCCCAACACACACACACAGTATAGTGCCCCAATACACACACAGTATAGTGCCACAATACACACACAGTATAGTGCCCCAATATACACACAGTATAGTGCCGCAATACACACACAAAGTATAGTGCCCCAACACACACAGTAAAGTGCCCTAACACACACACGCAGTATAGTGCCCCAACACACACACACACACACACACACAGTATAGTGCCCCAACACACACAGTATAGTGCCCCAACACACACAGTATTAAGCCCAAACACACAGGCACACAGTATAGTGCCCCAACACACACAGTATAGTGCCCCAACACACACACAGTATAGTGCCCCAACACACACAGTATTGAGCCCCAACACACAGGCACACACTATTGTGCCCCAACACACAGATACACAGTATAGTGCCCCAACACACACACTTTATAGTGCCCCAACACACACAGTATAGTGCCCCAACACACACACACACACACACACACACACACACAGTATAGTGCCCCAACACACACAGAATAGTACCCCAACACACACACACAGTATAGTGCCCCAATACACACACAGTATAGTGCCCCAATACACACACAGTATAGTGCCTCAACACACACAGTAAAGTGCCACAACACACACAGTATTAAGCCAAACACACAGGCACACAGTATTGTGCCCCAACACACAGACACACAGTATAGTGCCCCAACACACACACACACACACACACACACACAGTATAGTGCCCCAACACACACAGAATAGTACCCCAACACACACACACACACAGTATAGTGCCCCAATACACACACAGTATAGTGCCCCAATACACACACAGTATAGTGCCGCAATACACACACAAAGTATAGTGCCCCAACAAACACAGTAAAGTGCTCTAACACACACACGCAGTATAGTGCCCCAACACACACACACACACACACAGTATAGTGCCCCAACACACACAGTATAGTGCCCCAACACACACAGTATTAAGCCCAAACACACAGGCACACAGTATAGTGCCCCAACACACACAGTATAGTGCCCCAACACACACACAGTATAGTGCCCCAACACACACAGTATTGAGCCCCAACACACAGGCACACACTATTGTGCCCCAACACACAGATACACAGTATAGTGCCCCAACACACACACTTTATAGCGCCCCAACACACACAGTATAGTGCCCCAACACACACACACAGTATAGTGCCCCAACACACACACACAGTATAGTGCCCCAATACACACACAGTATAGTGCCCCAATACACACACAGTATAGTGCCACAATACACACACAGTATAGTGCCGCAATACACACACAAAGTATAGTGCCCCAACACACACAGTAAAGTGCCCCAACACACACGCAGTATAGTGCCCCAACACACACACACACACACAGTATAGTGACCTAATACACACACAGTATAGTGCCCCAATACACAGACACACAGTATAGTACCCCAATAAACACACAGTATAGTGCCCCAACACACAGACACACAGTATAGTACCCCAACACACACAGTATAGTGCCCCAACACACACGGTAATGAGCCCCAACACACAGGCACACAGTATTGTGCCCCAACACACAAACACACAGTATAGTGCCCCAACACACACACACAGTATAGTGCCCCAACACACACACACAGTATAGTGCCCCAACACACACAGTATAGTGCCCCAACACACACACACAAAGTATAGTGCCTCAAGACACACAGTAAAGTGCCACAACACACACAGTATTGAGCCCCAACACACAGGCACACAGTATTGTGCCCCAACACACAGACACACAGTATAGTGCCCCAACACACACACACACACAGTATAGTGCCCCAACACACACAGAATAGTACCCCAACACACACACACAGTATAGTGCCCCAACACACACACACACAGTATAGTGCCCCAATACACACACAGTATAGTGCCCCAATACACACACAGTTTAGTGCCGCAATACACACACAAAGTATAGTGCCCCAACACACACAGTAAAGTGCCCTAACACACAAACGCAGTATAGTGCCCCAACACACACACACACAGTATAGTGCCCCAAGACACACACTTTATAGCGCCCCAACACACACAGTATAGTGCCCCAACACATACACAGTATAGTGCCCCAACACACACACACACACACAGTATAGTGCCCCAATACACACACAGTATAGTGCCCCAACACACACAGTAGAGTGCCCCAACACACACACACACACACAGTATAGTGCCCCAATACACACACAGTATAGTGCCCCAATACACACACAGTATAGTGCCCCAATACACACACAGTATAGTGCCGCAATACACACAAAGTATAGTGCCCCAACACACACAGTAAAGTGCCCCAACACACACAGTAAAGTGCCCCAACACACACGCAGTATAGTGCCCCAACACACACACACACACACACACAGTATAGTGACCTAATACACACACAGTATAGTGCCCCAATACACAGACACACAGTATAGTACCCCAATACACACACAGTATAGTGCCCCAATACACACACAAAGTATAGTGCCCCAACACACACACACACAGTATAGTTCCCTAAAACACACAAAGTATAGTGCCCCAATACACACACAGTATAGTGACCCAATACACACACAGTATAGTGCCCCAACACACAGACACACAGTATAGTACCCCAACACACACAGTATACTGCCCCAACACACACGGTAATGAGCCCCAACACACAGGCACACAGTATTGTGCCCCAACACACAAACACACAGTATAGTGCCCCAACACACACACACAGTATAGTGCCCCAACACACACACACACAGTATAGTGCCCCAACACACACACAAAGTATAGTGCCTCAAGACACACAGTAAAGTGCCACAACACACACAGTATTGAGCCCCAACACACAGGCACACAGTATTGTGACCCAACACACACACACACAGTATAGTGCCCCAACACACACACACAGTATAGTGCCCCAATACACACACAGTATAGTGCCCCAATACACACACAGTTTAGTGCCGCAATACACACACAAAGTATAGTGCCCCAACACACACAGTAAAGTGCCCTAACACACAAACGCAGTATAGTGCCCCAACACACACACACACAGTATAGTGCCCCAACACACACACAGTATAGTGCCCCAACACACACAGTATAGTGCCCCAACACACACAGTATTAAGCCAAACACACAGGCACACAGTATTGTGCCCCAACACACAGACACACAGTATAGTGCCCCAACACACACAGTATTGAGCCCCAACACACAGGCATACACTATTGTGCCCCAACACACAAACACACAGTATAGTGCCCCAACACACACACACAGTATAGTGCCCCAACACACACACAAAGTATAGTGCCTCAAGACACACAGTAAAGTGCCACAACACACACAGTATTGAGCCCCAACACACAGGCACACAGTATTGTGCCCCAACACACAGACACACAGTATAGTGCCCCAACACACACACACAGTATCGTGCCCCAACACACACAGAATAGTACCCCAACACACACACAGTATAGTGCCCCAACACACACACACACACACACACACACACAGTATAGTGCCCCAATACACACACAGTATAGTGCCCCAATACACACACATTATAGTGCCCCAACACACACACAGTATAGTGCCCCAACACACACACAGTATAGTGCCCCAATACACACACAGTATAGTGCCCCAATACACACACAGTATAGTGCCCCAATACACACACAGTATAGTGCCCCAATACACACACAAAGTATAGTGCCCCAACACACACAGTAAAGTTCCCCAACACACACAGTAAAGTGCCCCAACACACACGCAGTATAGTGCCCCAACACACACACACACAGTATAGTTCCCTAAAACACACAAAGTATAGTGCCCCAATACACACACAGTATAGTGCCCCAATACACACACAGTATAGTGCCCCAACACACAGACACACAGTATAGTACCCCAACACACACAGTATAGTGCCCCAACACACACGGTAATGAGCCCCAACACACAGGCACACAGTATTGTGCCCCAACACACAAACACACAGTATAGTGCCCCAACACACACACACACACAGTATAGTGCCCCAACACACACACACAGTATAGTGCCCCAACACACACACAAAGTATAGTGCCTCAAGACACACAGTAAAGTGCCACAACACACACAGTATTGAGCCCCAACACACAGGCACACAGTATTTTGACCCAACACACAGACACACAGTATAGTGCCCCAACACACACACACACACAGTATAGTGCCCCAACACACACAGAATAGTACCCCAACACACACACAGTATAGTGCCCCAACACACACACACACAGTATAGTGCCCCAATACACACACAGTATAGTGCCCCAATACACACACAGTTTAGTGCCGCAATACACACACAAAGTATAGTGCCCCAACACACACAGTAAAGTGCCCTAACACACAAACGCAGTATAGTGCCCCAACACACACACACACAGTATAGTGCCCCAACACACACACAGTATAGTGCCCCAACACACACAGTATAGTGCCCCAACACACACAGTATTAAGCCAAACACACAGGCACACAGTATTGTGCCCCAACACACAGACACACAGTATAGTGCCCCAACACACACAGTATTGAGCCCCAACACACAGGCACACACTATTGTGCCCCAACACACAAACACACAGTATAGTGCCCCAACACACACACACAGTATAGTGCCCCAACACACACAGTATAGTGCCCCAACACACACACACAAAGTATAGTGCCTCAAGACACACAGTAAAGTGCCACAACACACACAGTATTGAGCCCCAACACACAGGCACACAGTATTGTGCCTTAACACACAGACACACAGTATAGTGCCCCAACACACACACACACAGTATTGTGCCCCAACACACACAGAATAGTACCCCAACACACACACAGTATAGTGCCCCAACACACACACACACAGTATAGTGCCACAATACACACACAGTATAGTGCCCCAATACACACAGAGTTTAGTGCCGCAATACACACACAAAGTATAGTGCCCCAACACACACAGTAAAGTGCCCTAACACACAAACGCAGTATAGTGCCCCAACACACACACACACATTATAGTGCCCCAACACACACACAGTATAGTGCCCCAACACACACAATATAGTGCCCCAACACACACAGTATTAAGCCAAACACACAGGCACACAGTATTGTGCCCCAACACACAGACACACAGTATAGTGCCCCAACACACACACACACACACACACACACACAGTATAGTGCCCCAACACACACAGAATAGTACCCCAACACACACACACAGTATAGTGCCCCAATACACACACAGTATAGTGCCCCAATACACACACAGTATAGTGCCTCAACACACACAGTAAAGTGCCACAACACACACAGTATTAAGCCAAACACACAGGCACACAGTATTGTGCCCCAACACACAGACACACAGTATAGTGCCCCAACACACACACACACACACACACAGTATAGTGCCCCAACACACACAGAATAGTACCCCAACACACACACACAGTATAGTGCCCCAATACACACACAGTATAGTGCCCCAATACACACACAGTATAGTGCCCCAATACACACACAGTATCGTGCCGCAATACACACACAAAGTATAGTGCCCCAACACACACAGTAAAGTGCCCTAACACACACACGCAGTATAGTGCCCCAACACACACACACACACACACACAGTATAGTGCCCCAACACACACAGTATAGTGCCCCAACACACACACAGTATAGTGCCCCAACACACACAGTATTGAGCCCCAACACACAGGCACACAGTATAGTGCCCCAACACACACAGTATAGTGCCCCAACACACACACAGTATAGTGCCCCAACACACACAGTATAGTGCCCCAACACACACACAGTATAGTGCCCCAACACACACACAGTATAGTGCCCCAATACACACACAGTATAGTGCCCCAATACACACACAGTATAGTGCCGCAATACACACACAAAGTATAGTGCCCCAACACACACAGTAAAGTGCCCCAACACACACAGTAAAGTGCCCCAACACACACAGTAAAGTGCCCCAACACACACGCAGTATAGTGCCCCAACACACACACACACACACACAGTATAGTGACCTAATACACACACAGTATAGTGCCCCAATACACAGACACACAGTATAGTACCCCAATACAAACACAGTATAGTGCCCCAATACACACACAAAGTATAGTGCCCCAACACACACAGTATAGTGCCCCAACACACACACTTTATAGCGCCCCAACACACACAGTATAGTGCCCCAACACACACACAGTATAGTGCCCCAACACACACACAGTATAGTGCCCCAACACACACAGTATTGAGCCCCAACACACAGGCACACAGTATTGTGCCCCAACACACACACACAGTATAGTGCCCCAATAAACAAACAGTATAGTGTCCCAATACACACACAGTATAGTTCCCCCACACACACACAGTATACACACAGTTTAGTGCCCCAACACACACAGTATTGAGCCCCAACACACAGGCACACAGTATTGTGCCCCAACACACAGACACACAGTATAGTGCCCCAACACTCACACACACACAGTATAGTGCCCCAACACACACACACACACACACACACACACACACACACACACACACACACACACAGTATAGTGCCCCAACACACACAGTATAGTGCCCCAACACACACAGTATTGAGCCCCAACACAAAGGCACACAGTATTGTGCCCCAACACACAGACACACAGTATAGTGCCCCAACACACACACAGTATAGTGCCCCAACACACACACAGTATAGTGCCCCAACACACACACAGTATAGTGCCCCAACACACACAATATAGTGCCCCAACACACACAGTATTGAGCCCCAACACACAGTCACACAGTATTGTGCCCCAACACACAGACACACAGTATTGTGCCCCAACACACAGACACACAGTATAGTGCCCCAACACACACACAGTATAGTGCCCCAACACACACTGTATAGTGCCAACACACACACAGTATAGTGCCCCAACACACACAGTATAGTGCCCCAACACACACACAAAGTATAGTGTCCCAACACACACAGTAAAGTACCCCAACACACACAGTAAAGTGCCCCAACACACACACAATATAGTGCCCCAACACACACACAGTATAGTGCCCCAACACACACACAAAGTATAGTGCCCCAACACACACACAAAGTATAGTGCTCCAACACACACACAAAGTATAGTGCCCCAACACACACAGTAGAGTGCCCCAACACACACACAGTATAGTGCCCCAATACACACACAGTTTAGTGCCCCAACACAGACACACAGTATAGTGCCCCAACACACACAGTATAGTGCCCCAACACACACGATATTGAGCCCCAACACACAGGCACACAGTATTGTGCCCCAACACACAAACACACAGTATAGTGCCCCAACACATACACACACACACACACACACACACACACAGTATAGTGCCCCCCCACACACACAGAATAGTACCCCAACAGACACACACAGTATAGTGCCCCAATACACACACACAGTATAGTGCCCCAACACACAGACACACAGTATAGTACCCCAACACACACAGTATAGTGCCCCAACACACACGGTATTGAGCCCCAACACACAGGCACACAGTATTGTGCCCCAACACACAGACACACAGTATAGTGCCCCAACACACACACACACACACACACACACACACACACACACACACACAGTATAGTGCCCCAACACACACAGAATAGTACCCCAACACACACACACAGTATAGTGCCCCAATACTCACACAGTATAGTGCCCCAATACACACAGAGTATAGTGCCTCAACACACACAGTATATAGCCCCAACACACAGGCACACAGTATTGTGCCCCAACACACAGACACACAGTATAGTGCCCCAACACACACAAACACACACACACACACACAGTATAGTGCCCCAATACACACAGAATAGTACCCCAACACACACACACAGTATAGTGCCCCAATACACACACAGTATAGTGCCACAATACACACACAGTATAGTGCCCCAATATACACACAGTATAGTGCCGCAATACACACACAAAGTATAGTGCCCCAACACACACAGTAAAGTGCCCTAACACACACACGCAGTATAGTGCCCCAACACACACACACACACACAGTATAGTGCCCCAACACACACAGTATAGTGCCCCAACACACACAGTATTAAGCCCAAAAACACAGGCACACAGTATAGTGCCCCAACACACACAGTATAGTGCCCCAACACACACACAGTATAGTGCCCCAACACACACAGTATTGAGCCCCAACACACAGGCACACACTATTGTGCCCCAACACACAGATACACAGTATAGTGCCCCAACACACACACTTTATAGTGCCCCAACACACACAGTATAGTGCCCCAACACACACACACACACACACACACACAGTATAGTGCCCCAACACACACATAATAGTACCCCAACACACACACACAGTATAGTGCCCCAATACACACACAGTATAGTGCCCCAATACACACACAGTATAGTGCCTCAACACACACAGTAAAGTGCCACAACACACACAGTATTAAGCCAAACACACAGGCACACAGTATTGTGCCCCAACACACAGACACACAGTATAGTGCCCCAACACACACACACACACACACACACACACACACACACACACAGTATAGTGCCCCAACACACACAGAATAGTACCCCAACACACACACACACACACAGTATAGTGCCCCAATACACACACAGTATAGTGCCCCAATACACACACAGTATAGTGCCCCAATACACACACAGTATAGTGCCGCAATACACACACAAAGTATAGTGCCCCAACACACACAGTAAAGTGCTCTAACACACACACGCAGTATAGTGCCCCAACACACACACACACACACACAGTATAGTGCCCCAACACACACAGTATAGTGCCCCAACACACACAGTATTAAGCCCAAACACACAGGCACACAGTATAGTGCCCCAACACACACAGTATAGTGCCCCAACACACACACAGTATAGTGCCCCAACACACACAGTATTGAGCCCCAACACACAGGCACACACTATTGTGCCCCAACACACAGATACACAGTATAGTGCCCCAACACACACACTTTATAGCGCCCCAACACACACAGTATAGTGCCCCAACACACACACACAGTATAGTGCCCCAACACACACACACAGTATAGTGCCCCAATACACACACAGTATAGTGCCCCAATACACACACAGTATAGTGCCACAATACACACACAGTATAGTGCCGCAATACACACACAAAGTATAGTGCCCCAACACACACAGTAAAGTGCCCCAACACACACGCAGTATAGTGCCCCAACACACACACACACACAGTATAGTGACCTAATACACACACAGTATAGTGCCCCAATACACAGACACACAGTATAGTACCCCCATAAACACACAGTATAGTGCCCCAACACACAGACACACAGTATAGTACCCCAACACACACAGTATAGTGCCCCAACACACACGGTAATGAGCCCCAACACACAGGCACACAGTATTGTGCCCCAACACACAAACACACAGTATAGTGCCCCAACACACACACACAGTATAGTGCCCCAACACACACACACAGTATAGTGCCCCAACACACACAGTATAGTGCCCCAACACACACACACAAAGTATAGTGCCTCAAGACACACAGTAAAGTGCCACAACACACACAGTATTGAGCCCCAACACACAGGCACACAGTATTGTGCCCCAACACACAGACACACAGTATAGTGCCCCAACACACACACACACAGTATAGTGCCCCAACACACACAGAATAGTACCCCAACACACACACACAGTATAGTGCCCCAACACACACACACACAGTATAGTGCCCCAATACACACACAGTATAGTGCCCCAATACACACACAGTTTAGTGCCGCAATACACACACAAAGTATAGTGCCCCAACACACACAGTAAAGTGCCCTAACACACAAACGCAGTATAGTGCCCCAACACACACACACACAGTATAGTGCCCCAACACACACACAGTATAGTGCCCCAACACACACAGTATAGTGCCCCAACACACAGGCACACACTATTGTGCCCCAACACACAGACACACAGTATAGTGCCCCAACACACACAGTATTGAGCCCCAACACACAGGCACACACTATTGTGCCCCAACACACAGACACACAGTATAGTGCCCCAAGACACACACTTTATAGCGCCCCAACACACACAGTATAGTGCCCCAACACATACACAGTATAGTGCCCCAACACACACACACACACACACACACACACAGTATAGTGCCCCAATACACACACAGTATAGTGCCCCAACACACACAGTAGAGTGCCCCAACACACACACACACACAGTATAGTGCCCCAATACACACACAGTATAGTGCCCCAATACACACACAGTATAGTGCCCCAATACACACACAGTATAGTGCCGCAATACACACACAAAGTATAGTGCCCCAACACACACAGTAAAGTGCCCCAACACACACAGTAAAGTGCCCCAACACACACGCAGTATAGTGCCCCAACACACACACACACACACACACACAGTATAGTGACCTAATACACACACAGTATAGTGCCCCAATACACAGACACACAGTATAGTACCCCAATACACACACAGTATAGTGCCCCAATACAAACACAAAGTATAGTGCCCCAACACACACACACACAGTATAGTTCCCTAAAACACACAAAGTATAGTGCCCCAATACACACACAGTATAGTGACCCAATACACACACAGTATAGTGCCCCAACACACAGACACACAGTATAGTACCCCAACACACACAGTATAGTGCCCCAACACACACGGTAATGAGCCCCAACACACAGGCACACAGTATTGTGCCCCAACACACAAACACACAGTATAGTGCCCCAACACACACACACACACAGTATAGTGCCCCAACACACACACACACAGTATAGTGCCCCAACACACACACAAAGTATAGTGCCTCAAGACACACAGTAAAGTGCCACAACACACACAGTATTGAGCCCCAACACACAGGCACACAGTATTGTGACCCAACACACACACACACAGTATAGTGCCCCAACACACACACACAGTATAGTGCCCCAATACACACACAGTATAGTGCCCCAATACACACACAGTTTAGTGCCGCAATACACACACAAAGTATAGTGCCCCAACACACACAGTAAAGTGCCCTAACACACAAACGCAGTATAGTGCCCCAACACACACACACACAGTATAGTGCCCCAACACACACACAGTATAGTGCCCCAACACACACAGTATAGTGCCCCAACACACACAGTATTAAGCCAAACACACAGGCACACAGTATTGTGCCCCAACACACAGACACACAGTATAGTGCCCCAACACACACAGTATTGAGCCCCAACACACAGGCACACACTATTGTGCCCCAACACACAAACACACAGTATAGTGCCCCAACACACACACACAGTATAGTGCCCCAACACACACAGTATAGTGCCCCAACACACACACAAAGTATAGTGCCTCAAGACACACAGTAAAGTGCCACAACACACACAGTATTGAGCCCCAACACACAGGCACACAGTATTGTGCCCCAACACACAGACACACAGTATAGTGCCCCAACACACACACACAGTATCGTGCCCCAACACACACAGAATAGTACCCCAACACACACACAGTATAGTGCCCCAACACACACACACACACACACACAGTATAGTGCCCCAATACACACACAGTATAGTGCCCCAATACACACACATTATAGTGCCCCAACACACACACAGTATAGTGCCCCAACACACACACAGTATAGTGCCCCAATACACACACAGTATAGTGCCCCAATACACACACAGTATAGTGCCCCAATACACACACAGTATAGTGCCGCAATACACACACAAAGTATAGTGCCCCAACACACACAGTAAAGTGCCCCAACACACACAGTAAAGTGCCCCAACACACACGCAGTATAGTGCCCCAACACACACACACACAGTATAGTGACCTAATACACACACAGTATAGTGCCCCAATACACAGACACACAGTATAGTACCCCAATACACACACAGTATAGTGCCCCAATACACACACAAAGTATAGTGCCCCAACACACACACACACAGTATAGTTCCCTAAAACACACAAAGTATAGTGCCCCAATACACACACAGTATAGTGCCCCAACACACAGACACACAGTATAGTACCCCAACACACACAGTATAGTGCCCCAACACACACGGTAATGAGCCCCAACACACAGGCACACAGTATTGTGCCCCAACACACAAACACACAGTATAGTGCCCCAACACACACACACACACACAGTATAGTGCCCCAACACACACACACAGTATAGTGCCCCAACACACACACAAAGTATAGTGCCTCAAGACACACAGTAAAGTGCCACAACACACACAGTATTGAGCCCCAACACACAGGCACACAGTATTTTGACCCAACACACAGACACACAGTATAGTGCCCCAACACACACACACACACAGTATAGTGCCCCAACACACACAGAATAGTACCCCAACACACACACAGTATAGTGCCCCAACACACACACACACAGTATAGTGCCCCAATACACACACAGTATAGTGCCCCAATACACACACAGTTTAGTGCCGCAATACACACACAAAGTATAGTGCCCCAACACACACAGTAAAGTGCCCTAACACACAAACGCAGTATAGTGCCCCAACACACACACACACACAGTATAGTGCCCCAACACACACACAGTATAGTGCCCCAACACACACAGTATAGTGCCCCAACACACACAGTATTAAGCCAAACACACAGGCACACAGTATTGTGCCCCAACACACAGACACACAGTATAGTGCCCCAACACACACAGTATTGAGCCCCAACACACAGGCACACACTATTGTGCCCCAACACACAAACACACAGTATAGTGCCCCAACACACACACACAGTATAGTGCCCCAACACACACAGTATAGTGCCCCAACACACACACACAAAGTATAGTGCCTCAAGACACACAGTAAAGTGCCACAACACACACAGTATTGAGCCCCAACACACAGGCACACAGTATTGTGCCCCAACACACAGACACACAGTATAGTGCCCCAACACACACACACAGTATTGTGCCCCAACACACACAGAATAGTACCCCAACACACACACAGTATAGTGCCCCAACACACACACACACACAGTATAGTGCCCCAATACACACACAGTATAGTGCCCCAATACACACAGAGTTTAGTGCCGCAATACACACACAAAGTATAGTGCCCCAACACACACAGTAAAGTGCCCTAACACACAAACGCAGTATAGTGCCCCAACACACACACACACATTATAGTGCCCCAACACACACACAGTATAGTGCCCCAACACACACAATATAGTGCCCCAACACACACAGTATTAAGCCAAACACACAGGCACACAGTATTGTGCCCCAACACACAGACACACAGTATAGTGCCCCAACACACACACACACACACACACACAGTATAGTGCCCCAACACACACAGAATAGTACCCCAACACACACACACAGTATAGTGCCCCAATACACACACAGTATAGTGCCCCAATACACACACAGTATAGTGCCACAACACACACAGTATTAAGCCAAACACACAGGCACACAGTATTGTGCCCCAACACACAGACACACAGTATAGTGCCCCAACACACACACACACACACACACAGTATAGTGCCCCAACACACACAGAATAGTACCCCAACACACACACACAGTATAGTGCCCCAATACACACACAGTATAGTGCCCCAATACACACACAGTATAGTGCCCCAATACACACACAGTATCGTGCCGCAATACACACACAAAGTATAGTGCCCCAACACACACAGTAAAGTGCCCTAACACACACACGCAGTATAGTGCCCCAACACACACACACACACACAGTATAGTGCCCCAACACACACAGTATAGTGCCCCAACACACACACAGTATAGTGCCCCAACACACACAGTATTGAGCCCCAACACACAGGCACACAGTATAGTGCCCCAACACACACAGTATAGTGCCCCAACACACACACAGTATAGTGCCCCAACACACACAGTATAGTGCCCCAACACACACAGTATAGTGCCCCAACACACACACAGTATAGTGCCCCAACACACACACAGTATAGTGCCCCAATACACACACAGTATAGTGCCCCAATACACACACAGTATAGTGCCCCAATACACACACAGTATAGTGCCGCAATACACACACAAAGTATAGTGCCCCAACACACACAGTAAAGTGCCCCAACACACACAGTAAAGTGCCCCAACACACACGCAGTATAGTGCCCCAACACACACACACACACACACACAGTATAGTGACCTAATACACACACAGTATAGTGCCCCAATACACAGACACACAGTATAGTACCCCAATACACACACAGTATAGTGCCCCAATACACACACAAAGTATAGTGCCCCAACACACACACACACAGTATAGTTCCCTAAAACACACAAAGTATAGTGCCCCAATACACACACAGTATAGTGCCCCAATACACACACAGTATAGTGCCCCAACACACAGACACACAGTATAGTACCCCAACACACACAGTATAGTGCCCCAACACACACGGTAATGAGCCCCAACACACAGGCACACAGTATTGTGCCCCAACACACAAACACACAGTATAGTGCCCCAACACACACACACAGTATAGTGCCCCAACACACACACACACACACACACAGTATAGTGCCCCAACACACACACAAAGTATAGTGCCTCAAGACACACAGTAAAGTGCCACAACACACACAGTATTGAGCCCCAACACACAGGCACACAGTATTGTGACCCAACACACAGACACACAGTATAGTGCCCCAACACACACACACACACAGTATAGTGCCCCAACACACACAGAATAGTACCCCAACACACACACAGTATAGTGCCCCAACACACACACACACAGTATAGTGCCCCAATACACACACAGTTTAGTGCCGCAATACACACACAAAGTATAGTGCCCCAACACACACAGTAAAGTGCCCTAACACACAAACGCAGTATAGTGCCCCAACACACACACACACACAGTATAGTGCCCCAACACACACACAGTATAGTGCCCCAACACACACAGTATAGTGCCCCAACACACACAGTATAGTGCCCCAACACACACAGTATTAAGCCAAACACACAGGCACACAGTATTGTGCCCCAACACACAGACACACAGTATAGTGCCCCAACACACAGACACACAGTATAGTGCCCCAACACACACAGTATTGAGCCCCAACACACAGGCACACACTATTGTGCCCCAACACACAGACACACAGTATAGTGCCCCAAGACACACACTTTATAGCGCCCCAACACACACAGTATAGTGCCCCAACACACATACAGTATAGTGCCCCAACACACACACACACAGTATAGTGCCCCAATACACACACAGTATAGTGCCCCAATACACACACAGTATAGTGCCGCAATACACACACAAAGTATAGTGCCCCAACACACACAGTAAAGTGCCCCAACACACACAGTAAAGTGCCCCAACACACACGCAGTATAGTGCCCCAACACACACACACACAGTATAGTGCCCTAATACACACACAGTATAGTGCTCCAACACACAGACACACAGTATATTACCCCAATAAACAAACAGTATAGTGCCCCAATACACACACACACACATAATAGTGCCCCAACACACACACACACACAGTATAGTGCCCCAACACACACACAGTATAGTGCCCCAACACACACAGTATTGAGCCCCAACACACAGGCACACAGTATTGTGCCACAACACACACACAGTATAGTGCCCCAATAAACAAACAGTATAGTGCCCCAATACACACACAGTATAGTGCCACAACACACACACACAGTATAGTGCCCCAACACACACAGTATTGAGCCCCAACACACAGGCACACAGTATTGTGCCCCAACACACACACACACAGTATAGTGCCCCAACACACACACACACACACACAGTATAGTACCCCAACACACACACAGTATAGTGCCCCAACACACACAGTATTGAGCCCCAACACACAGGCACACAGTATTGTGCCACAACACACACACAGTATAGTGCCCCAATAAACAAACAGTATAGTGCCCCAATACACACACAGTATAGTGCCCCAACACACACACAGTATAGTGCCCCAACACACACAGTATTGAGCCCCAACACACAGGCACACAGTATTGTGCCCCAACACACACAGTATAGTGCCCCAACACACACACAGTATAATGTCCCAATAAACAAACAGTATAGTGCCCCAATACACACACAGTATAGTGCCCCAACACACACACAGTATAGTGCCCCAACACACACACAGTATAGTGCCCCAACACACACAGTATTGAGCCCCAACACACAGGCACACACTATTGTGCCCCAACACACAGACACACAGTATAGTGCCCCAACACACACACTTTATAGCGCCCCAACACACACAGTATAGTGCGCCAATACACACACAGTATAGTGCCCCAATACACACACAGTATAGTGCCGCAATACACACACAAAGTATAGTGCCCCAACACACACAGTAAAGTGCCCCAACACACACGCAGTATAGTGCCCCAAAACACACACACAGTATAGTGCTCCAACACACAGACACACAGTATATTACCCCAATAAACAAACAGTATAGTGCCCCAACACACACACACAGTATAGTGCCCCATCACACACAGTATTGAGCCCCAACACACAGGCACACAGTATTGTGCCCCAACACACAGACACACAGTATAGTGCCCCAACACTCACACACACACAGTATAGTGCCCCAACACACACACACACACACACAGTATAGTGCCCCAACACACACACAGTATAGTGCCCCAACACACACAGTATTGAGCCCCAACACACAGGCACACAGTATAGTGCCCCAATAAACAAACAGTATAGTGCCCCAATAAACAAACAGTATAGTGCCCCAATACACACACAGTATAGTGCCCCAACACACACACAGTATAGTGCCCCAACACACACACACAGTATAGTGCCCCAACACACACACACACACACAGTATAGTGCCCCATCACACACAGTATTGAGCCCCAACACACAGGCACACAGCATTGTGCCCCAACACACAGACACACAGTATAGTGCCCCAACACTCACACACACACAGTATAGTGCCCCAACACACACACACACACACACACAGTATAGTGCCCCAACACACACACAGTATAATGCCCCAACACACACAGTATAGTGCCCCAACACACACAGTATTGAGCCCCAACACAAAGGCACACAGTATTGTGCCCCAACACACAGACACACAGTATAGTGCCCCAACACACACACACACAGTATAGTGCCCCAACACACACACACAGTATAGTGCCCCAACACACACAATATAGTGCCCCAACACACACAGTATTGAGTCCCAACACACAGGCACACAGTATTGTGCCCCAACACACAGACACACAGTATAGTGCCCCAACACACACATAGTATAGTGCCCCAACACACACAGTATAGTGCAACAACACACACAGTATAGTGCCCCAACACACACACACACACACACACAGTATAGTTCCCCAATACACACACACAGTATAGTGCCCCAACACACACAGTATAGTGCCCCAATACACACACACAATATTGAGCCCCAACACACAGGCACACAGTATTGTGCCCCAACACACAGACACACAGTATAGTGCCCATACACACACAGTATAGTGCCCCAACACACACACTTTATAGCGCCCCAACACACACACAGTATAGTGCCCCAACACACACACAGTATAGTGCCCCAACACACACACACACACACACACACACACACACACACACACAGTATAGTGCCCCAACACACACACAGTATAGTGCCCCAACACACACAGTATTGAGCCCCAACACACAGGCACACAGTATTGTGCCCCAGCACACACACAGTATAGTGCCCCAATAAACAAACAGTATAGTGCCCCAATACACACACAGTATAGTGCCCCAACACACACACAGTATACACACAGTTTAGTGCCCCAACACACACAGTATTGAGCCCCAACACACAGGCACACAGTATTGTGCCCCAACACACAGACACACAGTATAGTGCCCCAACACTCACACACACACAGTATAGTGCCGCAACACACACACACACACACACACACACACAGTATAGTGCCCCAACACACACACACAGTATAATGCCCCAACACACACAGTATAGAGCCCCAACACACACACTATTGAGCCCCAACACAAAGGCACACAGTATTGTGCCCCAACACACAGACACACAGTATAGTGCCCCAACACACACACAGTATAGTGCTCCAACACACACACAGTATAGTGCCCCAACACACACACAGTATAATGCCCCAACACACACAGTATTGAGCCCCAACACACAGGCACACAGTATTGTGCCCCAACACACAGACACACAGTATTGTGCCCCAACACACAGACACACAGTATAGTGCCCCAACACACACACACACACACACACACACACACACACACACACACACACACAGTATAGTGCCCCAACACACACAGAATAGTACCCCAACACACACACACACAGTATAGTGCCCCAACACACACACAGTATAGTGCCCCAACACACACACAGTATAGTGCCCCAACACACACACAAAGTATAGTGCCCCAACACACACACAAAGTATAGTGCCCCAACACACACACAAAGTATAGTGCCCCAACACACACAGTAGAGTGCCCCAACACACACACAGTATAGTGCCCCAATACACACACAGTTTAGTGTTCCAACACAGACACACAGTATAGTGCCCCAACACACACAGTATAGTGCCCCAATACACACACACAGTATAGTGCCCCAACACACAGACACACAGTATAGTACCCCAACACACACAGTATAGTGCCCCAACACACACGGTATTGAGCCCCAACACACAGGCACACAGTATTGTGCCCTAACACACAGACACACAGTATAGTGTCCCAACACACACACACACAGTATAGTGCCCCAGCACACACACACAGTATAGTGCCCAAACACACACAGTATAGTGCCCCAACACACACACAAAGTATAGTGCCTCAACACACACAGTAAAGTGCCACAACACACACAGTATTGAGCCCCAACACACAGGCACACAGTATTGTGCCCCAACACACAGGCACACAGTATTATGCCCCAACACACAGACACACAGTATAGTGCCCCAACACACACACACACACACAGTATAGTGCCCCAACACACACAGAATAGTACCCCAACACACACACACAGTATAGTGCCCCAATACACACACAGTATAGTGCCCCAATACACACACAGAATAGTGCCCCAATACACACACAGTATAGTGCCGCAATACACACACAAAGTATAGTGCCCCAACACACACAGTAAAGTGCCCTAACACACACACGCAGTATAGTGCCCCAACACGACCGTTAATTTAAAATAAAGGATAGTAGTGGATATAGGGTAAAAATTGGATTGCAATATTGAGTCTGGGGGGATTTTTAAAATTGAAACAGATGGGCGGTTGCCTACTCTGGATTAATTTCAAATATAAGTGCAGGATCGCAGGAGATCGAAAATAGGTTGAACTTGATGGACTGGTGTCTTTTTTCAACCTCATCAACTATGATACTATGTTACACACACACACACACACAGTATAGTGCCCCAACACACACAGTATAGTGCCCCAACACACACAGTATTAAGCCCAAACACACAGGCACACAGTATAGTGCCCCAACACACACAGTATAGTGCCCCAACACACACAGTATAGTGCCCCAGCACACACAGTATTGAGCCCCAACACACAGGCACACACTATTGTGCCCCAACACACAGACACACAGTATAGTGCCCCAACACACACACTTTATAGCGCCCCAACAGACACAGTATAGTGCCCCAACACACACACACACAGTATAGTGCCCCAATACACACACAGTATAGTGCCCCAATACACACACAGTATAGTGCCCCAATACACACACAGTATAGTGCCGCAATACACAGACAAAGTATAGTGCCCCAACACACACAGTAAAGTGCCCCAACACACACAGTAAAGTGCCCCAACACACATGCAGTATAGTGCCCCAACACACACACACAGTATAGTGACCTAATACACACACAGTATAGTGCCCCAATACACAGACACACAGTATAGTGCCCCAATACACACACAAAGTATAGTGCCCCAATACACACACAAAGTATAGTGCCCCAACACACACACACACAGTATAGTTCCCTAAAACACACACAGTATAGTGCCCCAATACACACACAGTATAGTGCCCCAATACACACACAGTATAGTGCCCCAACACACAGACACACAGTATAGTACCCCAACACACACAGTATAGTGCCCCAACACACACGGTAATGAGCCCCAACACACAGGCACACAGTATTGTGCCCCAACACACAAATACACAGTATAGTGCCCCAACACACACACACAGTATAGTGCCCCAACACACACACAAAGTATAGTGCCCCAACACACACAGTATAGAGCCCCAACACACACAGTATAGAGCCCCAACACACACACATAGTATAGTGCCTCAAGACACACAGTAAAGTGCCACAACACACACAGTATTGAGCCCCAACACACAGGCACACAGTATAGTGCCCCAACACACACACACAGTATAGTGCCCCAACACACACAGAATAGTACCCCAACACATACACAGTATAGTGCCCCAACACACACACACACACAGTATAGTGCCCCAATACACACACAGTATAGTGCCCCAATACACACACAGTTTAGTGCCGCAATACACACACAAAGTATAGTGCCCCAACACACACAGTAAAGTGCCCTAACACACACACGCAGTATAGTGCCCCAACACACACACACACAGTATAGTGCCCCAACACACACACAGTATAGTGTCCCAACACACACAGTATAGTGCCCCAACACACACAGTATTAAGCCAAACACACAGGCACACAGTATTGTGCCCCAACACACAGACACACAGTACAGTGCCCCAACACACACACTTCATAGCGCCCCAACACACACAGTATAGTGCCCCAACACACACACAGTATAGTGCCCCAACACACACACAGTATAGTGCCCCAATACACACACAGTATCGTGCCCCAATACACACACAGTATAGTGCCGCAATACACACACAAAGTATAGTGCCCCAACACACACAGTAAAGTGCCCCAACACACACAGTAAAGTGCCCCAACACACATGCAGTATAGAGCCCCAACACACACACACACACACACAGTATAGTGCCCTATTACACACACAGTATAGTGCTCCAACACACAGACACACAGTATATTACCCCAATAAAAAAACAGTATAGTGCCCCAATACACACACACACAGTATAGTGCCCCAACACACACACACACACACAGTATAGTGCCCCAACACACACACACAGTATAGTGCCCCATCACACACACAGTATAGTGCCCCAACACACACAGTATTGAGCCCCAACACACATGCACACAGTATTGTGCCCCAACACACACACAGTATAGTGCCCCAATAAACAAACAGTATAGTGCCCCAATACACACACAGTATAGTGCCCCAACACACACACAGTATAGTGCCCCAACACACACACAGTATAGTGCCCCAACACACACAGTATTGAGCCCCAACACACAGGCACACAGTATTGTGCCCCAACACACAGACACACAGTATAGTGCCCCAACACTCACACACACACACACACAGTATAGTGCCCCAACACACACACACAGTATAGTGCCCCAACACACACACAGTATAATGCCCCAACACACACAGTATAGTGCCCCAACACACACAGTATTGAGCCCCAACACAAAGGCACACAGTATTGTGCCCCAACACACAGACACACAATATAGTGCCCCAACACACACACAGTATAGTGCCCCAACACACACACAGTATAGTGCCCCAACACACACACTATAGTGCCCCAACACACACAGTATTGAGCCCCAACACACAGGCACACAGTATTGTGCCCCAACACACAGACACACAGTATAGTGCCCCAACACACACACACACACACAGTATAGTGCCCCAATACACACACACAGTATAGTGCCCCAACACACACAGTATAGTGCTCCAACACACACAGTATTGAGCCCCAACACACAGGCCCACAGTATTGTGCCCCAACACACAGGCACACAGTATTGTGCCCAAACACACAGACACACAGTATAGTGCCCCAACACACACAGTATAGTGCCCCAACACACACACTTTATAGCGCCCCAACACACACAGTATAGTGCCCCAACACACACACAGTATAGTGCCCCAACACACACACACACAGTATAGTGCCCCAACACACACACAGTATAGTGCCCCAACACACACACAGTATAGTGGCCCAACACACACAGTATTGAGCCCCAACACACAGGCACACAGTATTGTGCCCCAACACACACACAGTATAGTGCCCCAATAAACAAACAGTATAGTGCCCCAATACACACACAGTATAGTGCCCCAACACACACACAGTATACACACAGTTTAGTGCCCCAACACACACAGTATTGAGCCCCAACACACAGGCACACAGTATTGTGCCCCAACACACAGACACACAGTATATTACCCCAATAAACAAACAGTATAGTGCCCCAATACACACACACACAGTATAGTGCCCCAACAT
The DNA here is from genome assembly GCA_036250195.1 of Mixophyes australis. NCBI lineage: Eukaryota > Metazoa > Chordata > Amphibia > Anura > Limnodynastidae > Mixophyes > Mixophyes australis. The sequence goes on along the minus strand of JAVHZZ010000011.1, from coordinate 48,230,467 downwards.
ACACACACACGCACACACAGTATAGTGCCCCAACACACACACAGTATAGTGCCCCAACACACACAGTATTGAGCCCCAACACACAGGCACACAGTATTGTGCCCCAACACACACACAGTATAGTGCCCCAATAAACAAACAGTATAGTGCCCCAATACACACACAGTATAGTGCCCCAACACACACACAGTATAGTGCCCCAACACACACACAGTATAGTGCCCCAACACACACACAGTATAGTGCCCCAACACACACAGTATTGAGCCCCAACACACAGGCACACAGTATTGTGCCCCAACACACAGACACACAGTATAGTGCCCCAACACTTACACACACACACAGTATAGTGCCCCAACACACACACAGTATAGTGCCCCAACACACACACAGTATAATGCCCCAATAAACAAACAGTATAGTGCCCCAATACACACACAGTATAGTGCCCCAACACACACACACAGTATACACACAGTTTAGTGCCCCAACACACACAGTATTGAGCCCCAACACACAGGCACACAGTATTGTGCCCCAACACTCACACACACACAGTATGGTGCCCCAACACACACACACACACACACACACACACACACACACAGTATAGTGCCCCAACACACACAGTATAATGCCCCAACACACACAGTATAGTGCCCCAACACACACAGTATTGAGCCCCAACACAAAGGCACACAGTATTGTGCCCCAACACACAGACACACAGTATAGTGCCCCAACACACACAGTATAGTGCCCCAACACACACACAGTATAGTGCCCCAACACACACAGTATTGAGCCCCAACACACAGGCACACAGTATTGTGCCCCAACACACAGACACACAGTATTGTGCCCCAACACACAGACACACAGTATAGTGCCCCAACACACACACAGTATAGTGCCCCAACACACACACACACAGTATAGTGCCCAACACACACACAGTATAGTGCCCCAACACACACACAAAGTATAGTGCCCCAACACACACACAAAGTATAGTGCCCCAACACACACACAAAGTATAGTGCCCCAACACACACACAAAGTATAGTGCCCCAACACACACAGTAGAGTGCCCCAACACACACACAGTATAGTGCCCCAATACACACACACAGTATAGTGCCCCAACACACAGACACACAGTATAGTACCCCAACACACACAGTATAGTGCCCCAACACACACGGTATTGAGCCCCAACACACAGGCACACAGTATAGTGTCCCAACACACACACACAGTATAGTGCCCCAGCACACACACACAGTATAGTGCCCAAACACACACAGTATAGTGCCCCAACACACACACAAAGTATAGTGCCTCAACACACACACAAAGTATAGTGCCTCAACACACACAGTAAAGTGCCACAACACACACAGTATTGAGCCCCAACACACAGGCACACAGTATTGTGCCCCAACACACAGACACACAGTATATTGCCCCAACACACACAAACACAGTATAGTGCCCCAACACACACAGAATAGTACCCCAACACACACACAGTATAGTGCCCCAACACACACACACAGTATAGTGCCCCAATACACACACAGTATAGTGCCCCAATACACACACAGTATAGTGCCGCAATACACACACAAAGTATAGTGCCCCAACACACACACACATACACACACACAGTATAGTGCCCCAGCACACACAGTATAGGGCCCCAACACACACAGTATTAAGCCTAAACACACAGGCACACAGTATAGTGCCCCAACACACACAGTATAGTGCCCCAACACACACAGTATAGTGCCCCATCACACACAGTATTGAGCCCCAACACACAGGCACACACTATTGTGCCCCAACACACAGACACACAGTATAGTGCCCCAACACACACACTTTATAGCGCCCCAACACACACAGTATAGTGCCCCAACACACACACAGTATAGTGCCCCAACACACACACACACACAGTATAGTGCCCCAATACACACACACACAGTATAGTGCCCCAATACGCACACAGTATAGTGCCGCAATACACACACAAAGTATAGTGCCCCAACACACACAGTAAAGTGCCCCAACACACACAGTAAAGTGCCCCAACACACACGCAGTATAGTGCCCCAACACACACACACACACACAGTATAGTGACCTAATACACACACAGTATAGTGCCCCAATACACAGACACACAGTATAGTACCCCAATACACACACAGTATAGTGCCCCAATACACACACAAAGTATAGTGCCCCAACACACACACAAAGTATAGTGCCCCAACACACACACAGTATAGTACCCCAACACACAGACACACAGTATAGTACCCCAACACACACAGTATAGTGCCCCAACACACACGGTATTGAGCCCCAACACAAAGGCACACAGTATTGTGCCCCAACACACAAACACACAGTATAGTGCCCAAACACACACACACAGTATAGTGCCCCAACACACACACACACAGTAAAGTGCCACAACACACACAGTATTGAGCCCCAACACACAGGCACACAGTATTGTGCCCCAACACACAGACACACAGTATAGTGCCCCAACACACACACACAGTATAGTGCCCCAACACACACAGAATAGTACCCCAACACACACACAGTATAGTGCCCCAACACACACACACACACAGTATAGTGTCCCAATACACACACAGTATAGTGCCGCAATACACACACAAAGTATAGTGCCCCAACACACACAGTAAAATGCCCTAACACACACACGCAGTATAGTGCCCCAACACACACACACACACACACACACAGTATAGTGCCCCAACACACACACAGTATAGTGCCCAAACACACACAGTATAGTGCCCCAACACACAGACACACAGTATAGTACCCCAACACACACAGTATTGTGCCCCAACACACAGACACACAGTATAGTGCCCCAACACACACAAACACAGTATAGTGCCCCAACACACACAGAATAGTACCCCAACACACACACAGTATAGTGCCCCAACACACACACACAGTATAGTGCCCCAATACACACACAGTATAGTGCCCCAATACACACACAGTATAGTGCCGCAATACACACACAAAGTATAGTGCCCCAACACACACACACACACACACACACACACACAGTATAGTGCCCCAACACACACAGTATAGGGCCCCAACACACACAGTATTAAGCCTAAACACACAGGCACACAGTATAGTGCCCCAACACACACAGTATAGTGCCCCAACACACACAGTATAGTGCCCCATCACACACAGTATTGAGCCCCAACACACAGGCACACACTATTGTGCCCCAACACACAGACACACAGTATAGTGCCCCAACACACACACTTTATAGCGCCCCAACACACACAGTATAGTGCCCCAACACACACACAGTATAGTGCCCCAACAGACACACACACAGTATAGTGCCCCAATACACACACACACAGTATAGTGCCCCAATACACACACAGTATAGTGCCGCAATACACACACAAAGTATATTGCCCCAACACACACAGTAAAGTGCCCCAACACACACAGTAAAGTGCCCCAACACACACGCAGTATAGTGCCCCAACACACACACACACACACAGTATAGTGACCTAATACACACACAGTATAGTGCCCCAATACACAGACACACAGTATAGTACCCCAATACACACACAGTATAGTGCCCCAATACACACACAAAGTATAGTGCCCCAACACACACACAGTATAGTACCCCAACACACAGACACACAGTATAGTACCCCAACACACACAGTATAGTGCCCCAACACACACGGTATTGAGCCCCAACACACAGGCACACAGTATTGTGCCCCAACACACAAACACACAGTATAGTGCCCAAACACACACACACAGTATAGTGCCCCAACACACACACACAGTAAAGTGCCACAACACACACAGTATTGAGCCCCAACACACAGGCACACAGTATTGTGCCCCAACACACAGACACACAGTATAGTGCCCCAACACACACACACAGTATAGTGCCCCAACACACACAGAATAGTACCCCAACACACACACAGTATAGTGCCCCAACACACACACACACACACACAGTATAGTGTCCCAATACACACACAGTATAGTGCCCCAATACACACACAGTATAGTGCCGCAATACACACACAAAGTATAGTGCCCCAACACACACAGTAAAATGCCCTAACACACACACGCAGTATAGTGCCCCAACACACACACACACACAGTATAGTGCCCCAACACACACACAGTATAGTGCCCAAACACACACAGTATAGTGCCCCAACACACAGGCACACAGTATTGTGCCCCAACACACAGACACACAGTATAGTGCCACAACACACACAGTATAGTGCCCCAACACACACAGTATAGTGCCCCAACACACACACACACAGTATAGTGCCCCAATACACACACAGTATAGTGCCCCAATACACACACAGTATAGTGCCGCAATACACACACAAAGTATAGTGCCCCAACACACACAGTAAAGTGCCCCAACACACACAGTAAAGTGCCCCAACACACACGCAGTATAGTGCCCCTACACACACACACACACACACAGTATAGTGCCCTAATACACACACAGTATAGTGCTCCAACACACAGACACACAGTATATTACCCCAATAAACAAACAGTATAGTGCCCCAGTAAACACACACACAGTATAGTGCCCCAACACACACACACACACACACAGTATAGTGCCCCAACACACACACAGTATAGTGCCCCAACACACACACAGTATAGTGCCCCAACACACACAGTATTGAGCCCCAACACACAGGCACACAGTATTGTGCCCCAACACACACACAGTATAGTGCCCCAATAAACAAACAGTATAGTGCCCCAATACACACACAGTATAGTGCCCCAACATACACACAGTATAGTGCCCCAACACACACACAGTATAGTGCCCCAACACACACAGTATTGAGCCCCAACACACAGGCACACAGTATTGTGCCCCAACACACAGACACACAGTATAGTGCCCCAACACTCTCACACACACACACACACACACACACAGTATAGTGCCCCAACACACACACACACAGTATAGTGCCCCAACACACACACAGTATAATGCCCCAACACACACAGTATTGAGCCCCAACACAAAGGCACACAGTATTGTGCCCCAACACACACACAGTATAGTGCCCCAACACACACACAGTATAGTGCCCCAACACACACACAGTATAGTGCCGCAATACACACACAAAGTATAGTGCCCCAACACACACAGTATAGTGCCCCAACACACACACACACAGTATAGTGCCCCAACACACACACACAGTATAGTGCCCCATCACACACAGTATTGAGCCCCAACACACAGGCACACACTATTGTGCCCCAACACACAGACACACAGTATAGTGCCCCAACACACACACTTTATAGCGCCCCAACACACACAGTATAGTGCCCCAACACACACACAGTATAGTGCCCCAACACACACACACACAGTATAGTGCCCCAATACACACACACACAGTATAGTGCCCCAATACACACACAGTATAGTGCCGCAATACACACACAAAGTATAGTGCCCCAACACACACAGTAAAGTGCCCCAACACACACAGTAAAGTGCCCCAACACACACGCAGTATAGTGCCCCAACACACACACACACACACAGTATAGTGACCTAATACACACACAGTATAGTGCCCCAACACACACACAGTATAGTGCCCCAACACACACACAGTATAGTGCCGCAATACACACACAAAGTATAGTGCCCCAACACACACAGTATAGTGCCCCAACACACACACACACAGTATAGTGCCCCAACACACACACACAGTATAGTGCCCCATCACACACAGTATTGAGCCCCAACACACAGGCACACACTATTGTGCCCCAACACACAGACACACAGTATAGTGCCCCAACACACACACTTTATAGCGCCCCAACACACACAGTATAGTGCCCCAACACACACACAGTATAGTGCCCCAACACACACACACACAGTATAGTGCCCCAATACACACACACACAGTATAGTGCCCCAATACACACACAGTATAGTGCCGCAATACACACACAAAGTATAGTGCCCCAACACACACAGTAAAGTGCCCCAACACACACAGTAAAGTGCCCCAACACACACGCAGTATAGTGCCCCAACACACACACACACACACAGTATAGTGACCTAATACACACACAGTATAGTGCCCCAATACACAGACACACAGTATAGTACCCCAATACACACACAGTATAGTGCCCCAATACACACACAAAGTATAGTGCCCCAACACACACACACAATATAGTTCCCTAAAACACACACAGTATAGTGCCCCAATACACACACAGTATAGTGCCCCAACACACAGACACACAGTATAGTACCCCAACACACACACATTATAGTGCCCCAACACACACGGTATTGAGCCCCAACACACAGGCACACAGTATTGTGCCCCAACACACAAACACACAGTATAGTGCCCAAACACACACACACACAGTATAGTGCCCCAACACACACACACAGTAAAGTGCCACAACACACACAGTATTGAGCCCCAACACACAGGCACACAGTATTGTGCCCCAACACACAGACACACAGTATAGTGCCCCAACACACACACACAGTATAGTGCCCCAACACACACAGAATAGTACCCCAACACACACACAGAATAGTGCCCCAACACACACACACACACAGTATAGTGCCCCAATACACACACAGTATATTGCCCCAATACACACACAGTATAGTGCCGCAATACACACACAAAGTATAGTGCCCCAACACACACAGTAAAATGCCCTAACACACACACGCAGTATAGTGCCCCAACACACACACACACACACACACACACACACACAGTATAGTGCCCCAACACACACACAGTATAGTGCCCAAACACACACAGTATAGTGCCCCAACACACAGGCACACAGTATTGTGCCCCAACACACAGACACACAGTATAGTGCCACAACACACACAGTATAGTGCCCCAACACACACAGTATAGTGCCCCAACACACACACACACAGTATAGTGCCCCAATACACACACAGTATAGTGCCCCAATACACACACAGTATAGTGCCGCAATACACACACAAAGTATAGTGCCCCAACACACACAGTAAAGTGCCCCAACACACACGCAGTATAGTGCCCCTACACACACACACACACACACACACAGTATAGTGCCCTAATACACACACAGTATAGTGCTCCAACACACAGACACACAGTATATTACCCCAATAAACAAACAGTATAGTGCCCCAGTAAACACACACACAGTATAGTGCCCCAACACACACACACACACACACACACACAGTATAGTGCCCCAACACACACACAGTATAGTGCCCCAACACACACAGTATTGAGCCCCAACACACAGGCACACAGTATTGTGCCCCAACACACACACAGTATGGTGCCCCAATAAACAAACAGTATAGTGCCCCAATACACACACAGTATAGTGCCCCAACATACACACAGTATAGTGCCCCAACACTCTCACACACACACACACACACAGTATAGTGCCCCAACACACACACACACACACACACACACAGTATAGTGCCCCAACACACACACAGTATAATGCCCCAACACACACAGTATTGAGCCCCAACACAAAGGCACACAGTATTGTGCCCCAACACACAGACACACAGTATAGTGCCCCAACACACACACAGTATAGTGCCCCAACACACACACAGTATAGTGCCGCAATACACACACAAAGTATAGTGCCCCAACACACACAGTAAAGTGCCCCAACACACACAATAAAGTGCCCCAACACACACGCAGTATAGTGCCCCAACACACACACACACAGTATAGTGCCCTAATACACACACAGTATAGTGCCCCAACACACACACAGTATAGTGCCCCAACACACACAGTATTGAGCCCCAACACACAGGCACACAGTATTGTGCCCCAACACACACACAGTATATTACCCCAATAAACAAACAGTATAGTGCCCCAATAAACACACACACAGTATAGTGCCCCAACACACACACAGTATAGTGCCCCAACACACACACAGTATAGTGCCCCAACACACACAGTATTGAGCCCCAACACACAGGCACACAGTATTGTGCCCCAACACACACACAGTATAGTGCCCCAATAAACAAACAGTATAGTGCCCCAATACACACACAGTATAGTGCCCCAACATACACACAGTATAGTGCCCCAACACACACACAGTATAGTGCCCCAACACACACAGTATTGAGCCCCAACACACAGACACACAGTATAGTGCCCCAACACTCACACACACACACACACACAGTATAGTGCCCCAACACACACACACACACACAGTATAGTGCCCCAACACACACACAGTATAATGCCCCAACACACACAGTATTGAGCCCCAACACAAAGGCACACAGTATTGTACCCCAACACACAGACACACAGTATAGTGTCCCAACACACACACAGTATAGTGCCTCAACACACACACAGTATAGTGCCCCAACACACACAATATAGTGCCCCAACACACACAGTATTGAGCCCCAACACACAGGCACACAGTATTGTGCCCCAACACACAGACACACAGTATAGTGCCCCAACACACACACAGTATAGTGCCCCAACACACACAGTATAGTGCCCCAACACACACACACAAAGTATAGTGCCTCAACACACACAGTAGAGTGCCCCAACACACACACAGTATAGTGCCCCAATACACACACACAGTATAGTGCCCCAACACTAGAGATGGGCGGGTTCGGTTCTCCGAGAACCGAACCCACCCGAACTTTGGGTATCCGAGTACCGAGCTGAGCAGCTCGGTACTCTCCCGCCCATTCCGAATCCAAATCGAGGCCGAACGTCATTGTGACGTCGTCGGATCTCGGGGCTCGGTTCTCGCGATACTTCAACTTTATAAATACACGCCTCCACAGCAATCCATCGCCATTTGACAGAGGGAGAGAGCAGGGTGTAGTCATAGGCTAATTAGAGCAGGGACAGAGAATACAATATTGTTCTTGCAATTGCTCTAACCAAAATCGCTAGTGCAGAGAGGAGGATAGAGGTTTATTATTTTTTCTTCATATTTAGCACTCCCCAGCGCTTTTGGGGTGTCCCCCATAATTGTGCATAAATATTTCTGGCTGTCAAAAGTCATATCTGTCAGCAGTATCTACTAAATAATTTGTAGCACTCCTCAGTGCTTTTGGAGTGTCCTCCCTAATTGTGCATTAATATTTCTGGCTGTCAAAAGTCATATCTGTCAGCAGTATCTACTAAATAATTTGTAGCACTCCTCAGTGCTTTTGGGGTGTCCTCCCTAATTGTGCATTAATATTTCTGGCTGTCAAAAGTCATATCTGTCAGCAGTATCTACTAAATAATTTTTAGCACACCTCAGTGCTTTTGGGGTGTCCTCCCTAATTGTGCATTAATATTTCTGGCTGTCAAAAGTCATATCTGTCAGCAGTATCTACTAAATAATTTGTAGCACTCCTCAGTGCTTTTGGGGTGTCCTCCCTAATTGTGCATTAATATTTCTGGCTGTCAAAAGTCATATCTGTCAGCAGTATCTACTAAATAATTTGTAGCACTCCTCAGTGCTTTTGGGGTGTCCTCCCTAATTGTGCATTAATATTTCTGGCTGTCAAAAGTCATTTCTGTCAGCAGTATCTACTAAATAATTTGTAGCACTCCTCAGTGCTTTTGGGGTGTCCTCCCTAATTGTGCATTAATATTTCTGGCTGTCAAAAGTCATTTCTGTCAGCAGTATCTACTAAATAATTTGTAGCACTCCTCAGTGCTTTTGGGGTGTCCTCCCTAATTGTGCATTAATATTTCTGGCTGTCAAAAGTCATTTCTGTCAGCAGTATCTACTAAATAATTTGCAGCACTCCTCAGTGCTTTTGGGGTGTCCTCCCTAATTGTGCATTAATATTTCTGGCTGTCAAAAGTCATTTCTGTCAGCAGTATCTACTAAATAATTTTTAGCACACCTCAGTGCTTTTGGGGTGTCCTCCCTAATTGTGCATTAATATTTCTGGCTGTCAAAAGTAATTTCTGTCAGCAGTATCTACCTAATAATTTTTAGCACTCCTCAGTGCTTTTGGGGTGTCCTCCCTAATTGTGCATTAATATTTCTGGCTGTCAAAAGTCATTTCTGTCAGCAGTATCTACCAAATAATTTTTAGCACTCCCCAGTGGTTTGCGCTCAGAATGGATTCAAAGCAGTCCACATATGATCTGAATGAGCAACCAGGTTCTGTCACCAGTCCTGATGTTAGTGTTCCCAGTACGTCATCTGGCCAAGGCGATGTCAAACAACAGAGTGTTTTCAAATTAGTGCAAAAAACAAAAACCAAAAAATTTTTTACTGTATTGAAGCGAAAAAGAAGTGTAACTGAGCAAAAGTTAAGTGACGATAAAAAAAAAATTGCAAGCATGCCATTCTACACACGCAGTGGCAAAGAGAGAATGAGGCCTTCACCTTTGGCTATTAGTGGCAGATCCCAAAAAGTTACCCAGCCTACAATTGGTGCACAACTACTGTTACGCGTCAAAGCCGAGCTGCAAGATAACAGTGAGGCATTACAGGAGAATATTTGCTCTGATTCACAAATGACAACAATCCCTGTGGAGAGTCCATCCAACAGTGGGATGTCTAATCGTGAGCATTCTGCTGATGTGTGCCTTAATAGCCCGAGTGTAGCCGGTGATACCCAAATTGAGGATGCCACTTTGGAATTAGAAGAGGATGAGGGGGAGATTTGTGTAGGCGACGAGGGCGCTAATGAGGATGTTGATGAGGATGAGGTTGTTTGTGTAAGTCCTGCACCAGTGGCAGCAGTTCTGGCACGTGACAAGAAAAAGGCCATTGTTATGCCTGGGCATAAAACAAAAAAATCCACTTCTTATGTGTGGAATTATTTCTACCCAAATCCAGACAACAATTGTATAGCCATTTGCAGTGTATGTCAAGCCACAGTCAGTCGAGGGAGGGACCTTAACCATCTTGGAACCTCGTCTATGTTACGCCATTTAACGAGAGTTCATGGCAAAGTGTTGGGAAAAGCTGAAAGTTCTTCCCAAAAGAATACAAGCACTCCCTCATCAGCTAAGACCCTCCGCTCACCGACATACCGACGGCTACAAAATACACCCACCACACCATCCTCATCAATATCCTCAGTAGCGCTCGGAGTTAGCCCGGCATCCCACTTAAGGCTGGATGACTCCGGCACTATTATTGATTCCTCTGAAGAAAGCGTTAGTCCTGCTGCTGCTGTTGCTGCTGCTGGGGGTGAATCGTCATCCCAGAGGCAGGTTAATAAAATGAGCAGTCCTACATTTCAGCAATTAACTGTGAAACAATCATTTGCGAGGGGAAGCAAATATGACAGCAGTCACCCAGTCGCCAAGCGAATCACAGACGCCATGGCTGCAATGTTAGTGTTAGATCTGCGTCCAATCTCCACAATAAACGCAGCTGGTTTTTCACAGTTAATTGAGGTTTTGTGTCCGCGTTACAGAATTCCATCGCGACACCATTTCTCCCGTAAAGCTATTCCACAACTATACCAAAAAGTGTGTAAAAATGTAGAGATTGCGCTGAAAAATGCCATTCTGCCCACTGTTCACTTAACCACAGATATGTGGACAAGTGGAAGTGGCCAAACCAAAGACTATATGACTGTGACAGCCCACTGGGTTGGTCATTCACCTTCACCAGCAGGAACAGCAGCAGCATGTACACCACTACGTAACATTTGTCACAGGCAGGCCACTCTTTGTATCACCGGCTTCACTAACAGGCATACGGCTGACAATTTGTTACGCAAACTGAGAGATGTGATTGATGCATGGCTTATACCACTCGGACTCTCCCCAGGGTATGTCATTTCAGATAACGCCAACAATATAGTGCGAGCATTACAGCTGGGTGATTTCCAACATATTCCCTGTTTTGCTCACACCATCAACTTGGTGGTGCAGAGCTTCCTACGAAATAACCGTGAGGTGCAGGAGATGCTTTCGGTGGCCCGTAAAATTTCAGGCCATTTCAGGCATTCAGCCACAGCATGTAGGAGATTACAGCAGCTCCAAGAGCAGTTTAACTTGCCCTGCCACCAACTTAAGCAAGAGGTGGTAACTCGGTGGAATTCCACCCTGTACATGCTTCAGAGGATGGAGGAACAGCGCAAAGCCATCATAGCATATTACACAAGTCATGACATTGGGAAAGGAGGGGGGATGTATTTCACTCTTGCACAGTGGGGAATCCTTTCAGTGCTGTGCAAGGTGCTGAAACCATTTGAAGTTGTGACATGTGAGGTCAGTGCAGACTCTGCTAGTTTGAGCCAAGTCATTCCTTTAATTAGACTATTGGAAAAGCAGCTTGAGAAAATGAAGGAGGAGCTGAAAGCAAGCAATTCAGCAAAGTATGTTGGCCTTGTCGATCAAGTACTTAATTCGCTTCACAATGATCCTCGAGTTATTAAGATCTTGAACTCGGATCAGTACGTTTTGGCCACTGTGCTTGATCCAAGGTTTAAAACCTACATTGAGTCTTTACTTGTAAATGAGCGAGATGTGAACTTTTGCAAGGAGCTATTGCTCAGCAAGTTGGCCGCTGAACTGGGCCTCGGCTTGACGACGTGTCCTCCTTCACTTTCTCAAGCTGTTGCTCGTAAAAAATTAAATTTCCAAAAAAGAAGCAGGGAAGATACAGGGGGCAGACGAGAACAATTTAACATCTGGGCTGGTTTGAAGGATTTTTCAAAAAAATGTGTCACTTTGCCCATAATTCCATCCAATATGAGTATAAACATGCAAAGGATGGTGGAGGATTACTTTCAAGAGGTAGTTGATATGGAAATGTCAGACAGTCCCTTTCCCTACTGGGAAGAAAAGCAGGCCATTTGGAAACCCATGTACAAACTTGCTTTGCAATACCTAAGCTGCCCACCCTCCAGTGTGTACTCTGAACGAGTGTTCAGCACAGCAGGGAACTTAGTCAGTGATCGCCGTAGAAGGTTACTTCCCAAAAATGTGGAGAAAATGATGTTTATAAAAATGAACTACATCTTCCACGAGGAAGGCCTTCACCATCCAAGACATCCAAGCACTGACTGTTCTCTAATGGCGGATTCAAGCGGCGATGAATTGATAGTCTGTGATGATGACGTACACACTGATGAGGGTGAGGATTAAGCTGAAGATGATGCCGATAACATCTTTTTAAAACTTTCTATGTAAGTGTAGGGTGCAATCTACCCCCAAAGAGGAAAGGGACTTGTGGCATTTCCATATCACATACCATCTTGAAAGGCTGCTGTTAGGGCAATTTATCCTTAAGGGTAGGGTGTCATAGACAGAGTGACCCTAAACTGGCTTTGTCCATTTTTCATAATATTGTACAGTCTATAATGGCTGAATTTTTTGGTATTTTATACAAGTGGAGGGGGGCCTAGAGAGACAGAAACCAAACTGTCTTTCTCAATGTCAATTAATATTGTACAGTCTATAATGGCTGAATTTTTTAGTATTTTATACAAGTGGAGGGGGGCCTAGAGAGACAGAAACCAAACTGGCTTTCTCCATGTCAATTAATATTGTACAGTCTATAATGGCTGAATTTTTTGGTATTTTATACAAGTGGAGGGGGGCCTTGAGAGACAGAAACCAAACTGGCTTTTTCCATTTCTTTACATATTTAACTATAAGTGTAGGGTGTAATATACATTCAAAGACGATGGCTGCATTGCCAATATGCATAGATGGAGAGGAAGACAATCTGTTTTGTGTGTAGAATAGGCCTACCAACGAAGAATTAAACTGTTTTTTTGGATGATTTATTACCTCAACAATTAGATTACTTGTCTCTAAAACAGTTGGAGCACTAAATTGGGTTAATTTAGGCCCAAAAACATGGATTTTCCAAAAAAATAGCAAAACAAAACCAAACAAAACCAAAACCAAAACCAAAACACGCAATGGCGGTTTTGCAAAACCAAAACCAAAACCAAAACACGACGGTAATCCAGATCCAAAACCGAATCCAAAACCAAAACAGGGGGGTCAGTGACCATCTCTACCCAACACACACAGTATAGTGCTCCAACACACACAGTATTGAGCCCCAACACACAGGCACACAGTATTGTGCCCCAACACACAGGCACACAGTATTGTGCCCCAACACACAGACACACAGTATAGTGCCCCAACACACACAGTATAGTGCCCCAACACACACACTTTATAGCGCCCCAACACACACAGTATAGTGCCCCAACACACACACAGTATAGTGCCCCAACACACACACAGTATAGTGCCCCAACACACACACACAGTATAGTGCCCCAACACACACACAGTATAGTGCCCCAACACACACAGTATTGAGCCCCAACACACAGGCACACAGTATTGTGCCCCAACACACACACAGTATAGTGCCCCAATAAACAAACAGTATAGTGCCCCAATACACACACAGTATAGTGCCCCAACACACACAGTATAGTGTCCCAACACACACAGTATTAAGCCAAACACACAGGCACACAGTATTGTGCCCCAACACACAGACACACAGTATAGTGCCCCAACACACACAGTATAGTGCCCCAACACACACAGTATAGTGCCCCAACACACACAGTATTGAGCCCCAACACACAGGCACACACTATTGTGCCCCAACACACAGACACACAGTATAGTGCCCCAACACACACACTTTATAGCGCCCCAACACACACAGTATAGTGCCCCAACACACACACAGTATAGTGCCCCAACACACACACACACAGTATAGTGCCCTAATACACACACAGTATAGTGCCCCAATACACACACAGTATAGTGCCGCAATACACACACAAAGTATAGTGCCCCAACACACACAGTAAACTGCCCCAACACACACAGTAAAGTGCCCCAACACACACGCAGTATAGTGCCCCAACACACACACACACAGTATAGTGCCCTAATACACACACAGTATAGTGCTCCAACACACAGACACACAGTATATTACCCCAATAAACAAACAGTATAGTGCCCCAATACACACACACACAGTATAGTGCCCCAACACACACACACACACACACACACACACAGTATAGTGCCCCAACACACACACAGTATAGTGCCCCAACACACACACAGTATAGTGCCCCAACACACACAGTATTGAGCCCCAAGACACAGGCACACAGTATTGTGCCCCAACACACACACAGTATAGTGCCCCAATAAACAAACAGTATAGTGCCCCAATACACACACAGTATAGTGCCCCAACATACACACAATATAGTGCCCCAACACACACACAGTATAGTGCCCCAACACACACAGTATTGAGCCCCAACACACAGGCACACAGTATTGTGCCCCAACACACAGACACACACACAGTATAGTGCCCCAACACACACACACACACACACACAGTATAGTACCCCAACACACACACAGTATAATGCCCCAACACACACAGTATTGAGCCCCAACACAAAGGCACACAGTATTGTGCCCCAACACACAGACACACAGTATAGTGCCCCAACACACACACAGTATAGTGCCCCAACACACACACACAGTATAGTGCCCCAACACACACAATATAGTGCCCCAACACACACACAGTATAGTGCCCCAACACACACACAGTATAGTGCCCCAACACACACAGTATAGTGCCCCAACACACACACACAAAGTATAGTGCCCCAACACACACACAGTATAGTGCCCCAATACACACACAGTTTAGTGCCCCAACACACAGACACACAGTATAGTGCCCCAACACACACAGTATAGTGCCCCAACACACACACTTTATAGCGCCCCAACACACACAGTATTGAGCCCCAACACAAAGGCACACAGTATTGTGCCCCAACACACAGACACACAGTATAGTGCCCCAACACACACACAGTATAGTGCCCCAACACACACACAGTATAGTGCCCCAACAAACACAATATAGTGCCCCAACACACACAGTATTGAGCCCCAACACACAGGCACACAGTATTGTGCCCCAACACACAGACACACAGTATATTGCCCCAACACACACACAGTATAGTGCCCCAACACACACAGTATAGTGCCCCAACACACACACACAAAGTATAGTGCCCCAACACACACACAGTATAGTGCCCCAATACACACACAGTTTAGTGCCCCAACACACAGACACACAGTATAGTGCCCCAACACACACAGTATAGTGCCCCAACACACACACTTTATAGCGCCCCAACACACACAGTATAGTGCCCCAACACACACACAGTATAGTGCCCCAACACACACACAGTATAGTGCCCCAACACACACACACAGTATAGTGCCCCAAAACACACACAGTATAGTGCCCCAACACACACAGTATTGAGCCCCAACACACAGGCACACAGTATTGTGCCCCAACACACACACAGTATAGTGCCCCAATAAACAAACAGTATAGTGCCCCAATACACACACAGTATAGTGCCCCAACACACACAGTATAGTGTCCCAACACACACAGTATTAAGCCAAACACACAGGCACACAGTATTGTGCCCCAACACACAGACACACAGTATAGTGCCCCAACACACACAGTATAGTGCCCCAACACACACAGTATAGTGCCCCAACACACACAGTATTGAGCCCCAACACACAGGCACACACTATTGTGCCCCAACACACAGACACACAGTATAGTGCCCCAACACACACACTTTATAGCGCCCCAACACACACAGTATAGTGCCCCAACACACACACAGTATAGTGCCCCAACACACACACACACAGTATAGTGCCCTAATACACACACAGTATAGTGCCCCAATACACACACAGTATAGTGCCGCAATACACACACAAAGTATAGTGCCCCAACACACACAGTAAACTGCCCCAACACACACAGTAAAGTGCCCCAACACACACGCAGTATAGTGCCCCAACACACACACACACAGTATAGTGCCCTAATACACACACAGTATAGTGCTCCAACACACAGACACACAGTATATTACCCCAATAAACAAACAGTATAGTGCCCCAATACACACACACACAGTATAGTGCCCCAACACACACACACACACACACACACACACACACACACACACACACACACAGTATAGTGCCCCAACACACACACAGTATAGTTCCCCAACACACACACAGTATAGTGCCCCAACACACACAGTATTGAGCCCCAAGACACAGGCACACAGTATTGTGCCCCAACACACACACAGTATAGTGCCCCAATAAACAAACAGTATAGTGCCCCAATACACACACAGTATAGTGCCCCAACATACACACAGTATAGTGCCCCAACACACACACAGTATAGTGCCCCAACACACACAGTATTGAGCCCCAACACACAGGCACACAGTATTGTGCCCCAACACACAGACACACACACAGTATAGTGCCCCAACACACACACACACACACAGTATAGTACCCCAACACACACACAGTATAATGCCCCAACACACACAGTATTGAGCCCCAACACAAAGGCACACAGTATTGTGCCCCAACACACAGACACACAGTATAGTGCCCCAACACACACACAGTATAGTGCCCCAACACACACACAGTATAGTGCCCCAACACACACAATATAGTGCCCCAACACACACAGTATTGAGCCCCAACACACAGGCACACAGTATTGTGCCCCAACACACAGACACACAGTATATTGCCCCAACACACACACAGTATAGTGCCCCAACACACACAGTATAGTGCCCCAACACACACACACAAAGTATAGTGCCCCAACACACACACAGTATAGTGCCCCAATACACACACAGTTTAGTGCCCCAACACACAGACACACAGTATAGTGCCCCAACACACACAGTATAGTGCCCCAACACACACACACACAGTATAGTGCCCCAATACACACACACAGTATAGTGCCCCAACACACACAGTATAGTGCTCCAACACACACAGTATTGAGCCCCAACACACAGGCACACAGTATTGTGCCCCAACACACAGGCACACAGTATTGTGCCCCAACACACAGACACACAGTATAGTGCCCCAACACACACAGTATAGTGCCCCAACACACACACTTTATAGCGCCCCAACACACACAGTATAGTGCCCCAACACACACACAGTATAGTGCCCCAACACACACACAGTATAGTGCCCCAACACACACACACAGTATAGTGCCCCAACACACACACAGTATAGTGCCCCAACACACACACAGTATAGTGCCCCAACACACACACAGTATAGTGCCCCAACACACACAGTATTGAGCCCCAACACACAGACACACAGTATAGTGCCCCAACACACACACTTTATAGCGCCCCAACACACACAGTATAGTGCCCCAACACACACACAGTATAGTACCCCAACACACACACTCACAGTATAGTGCCCCAATACACACACAGTATAGTGCCCCAATACACACACAGTATAGTGCCGCAATACACACACAAAGTATAGTGCCCCAACACACACAGTAAAGTGCCCCAACACACACGCAGTATAGTGCCCCAACACACACACACACAGTATAGTGCCCTAATACACACACAGTATAGTGCTCCAACACACAGACACACAGTATATTACCCCAATAAACAAACAGTATAGTGCCCC
Organism: Mixophyes australis; assembly: GCA_036250195.1. Classification (NCBI taxonomy): domain Eukaryota; kingdom Metazoa; phylum Chordata; class Amphibia; order Anura; family Limnodynastidae; genus Mixophyes; species Mixophyes australis. The sequence continues at coordinate 48,211,622 of JAVHZZ010000011.1, read as the reverse complement.
AATACACACACACACAGTATAGTGCCCCAACACACACACACACACACACACACACAGTATAGTGCCCCAACACACACACAGTATAGTGCCCCAACACACACACAGTATAGTGCCCCAACACACACAGTATTGAGCCCCAACACACAGGCACACAGTATTGTGCCCCAACACACACACAGTATAGTGCCCCAATAAACAAACAGTATAGTGCCCCAATACACACACAGTATAGTGCCCCAACATACACACAGTATAGTGCCCCAACACACACACAGTATAGTGCCCCAACACACACAGTATTGAGCCCCAACACACAGGCACACAGTATTGTGCCCCAACACACAGACACACAGTATAGTGCCCCAACACTCACACACACACACACACACACACACAGTATAGTTCCCCAACACACACACACACACAGTATAGTGCCCCAACACACACACAGTATAATGCCCCAACACACACAGTATTGAGCCCCAACACAAAGGCACACAGTATTGTGCCCCAACACACAGACACACAGCATAGTGCCCCAACACACACACAGTATAGTGCCCCAACACACACAGTATAGTGCCTCAACACACACACACAAAGTATAGTGCCTCAACACACACAGTAGAGTGCCCCAACACACACACAGTATAGTGCCCCAATACACACACAGTTTAGTGCCCCAACACACAGTATAGTGCCCCAACACACACAGTATAGTGCCCCAACACACACACACACAGTATAGTGCCCCAATACACACACACAGTATAGTGCCCCAACACACACAGTATAGTGCTCCAACACACACAGTATTGAGCCCCAACACACAGGCACACAGTATTGTGCCCCAACACACAGGCACACAGTATTGTGAACCAACACACAGGCACACAGTATTGTGCCCCAACACACAGTATAGTGCCCCAACACACACAGTATAGTGCCCCAACACACACACTTTATAGCGCCCCAACACACACAGTATAGTGCCCCAACACACACACAGTATAGTGCCCCAACACACACACAGTATAGTGCCCCAACACACACACAGTATAGTGCCCCAACACACAAAGTATTGAGCCCAAACACACAGGCACACAGTATTGTGCCCCAACACACACACAGTATAGTGCGCAATAAACAAACAGTATAGTGCCCCAATACACACACAGTATAGTGCCCCAACACACACACAGTATACACACAGTTTAGTGCCCCAACACACACAGTATTGAGCCCCAACACACAGGCACACAGTATTGTGCCCCAACACACAGACACACAGTATAGTGCCCCAACACTCACACACACACAGTATAGTGCCCCAACACACACACACACACACACACACACACACAGTATAGTGCCCCAACACACACACAGTATAATGCCCCAACACACACAGTATAGTGCCCCAACACACACAGTATTAAGCCCCAACACAAAGGCACACAGTATTGTGCCCCAACACACAGACACACAGTATAGTGCCCCAACACACACACAGTATAGTGCCCTAACACACACACAGTATAGTGCCCCAACACACACACAGTATAATGCCCCAACACACACAGTATAGTGCCCCAACACACACAGTATTGAGCCCCAACACACAGGCACACAGTATTGTGCCCCAACACACAGACACACAGTATAGTGCCCCAACACTCACACACACACAGTATAGTGCCCCAACACACACACACACACACACACACACACACAGTATAGTGCCCCAACACACACACAGTATAATGCCCCAACACACACAGTATAGTGCCCCAACACACACAGTATTAAGCCCCAACACAAAGGCACACAGTATTGTGCCCCAACACACAGACACACAGTATAGTGCCCCAACACACACACAGTATAGTGCCCCAACACACACACAGTATAATGCCCCAACACACACAGTATAGTGCCCCAACACACACAGTATTAAGCCCCAACACACAGACACACAGTATAGTGCCCCAACACACAGACACACAGTATAGTGCCCCAACACACACACAGTATAGTGCCCCAACACACACACATTATAGTGCCCCAACACACACACAAAGTATAGTGCCCCAACACACACACAAAGTATAGTGCCCCAACACACACACAAAGTATAGTGCCCCAACACACACAGTAGAGTGCCCCAACACACACACAGTATAGTGCCCCAACACACACAGTATTGAGCCCCAACACACAGGCACACAGTATTGTGCCCCAACACACAGACACACAGTTTAGTGCCCCAACACTCACACACACACACACAGTATAGTTCCCCAACACACACACACACAGTATAGTGCCCCAACACACACACAGTATAATGCCCCAACACACACAGTATTGAGCCCCAACACAAAGGCACACAGTATTGTGCCCCAACACACAGACATACAGTATAGTGCCCCAACACACACACAGTATAGTGCCCCAACAAACACAATATAGTGCCCCAACACACACAGTATTGAGCCCCAACACACAGGCACACAGTATTGTGCCCCAACACACAGACACACAGTATAGTGCCCCAACACACACACAGTATAGTGCCCCAACACACACAGTATAGTGCCTCAACACACACACACAAAGTATAGTGCCTCAACACACACAGTAGAGTGCCCCAACACACACACAGTATAATGCCCCAACACACACAGTATTGAGCCCCAACACAAAGGCACACAGTATTGTGCCCCAACACACAGACATACAGTATAGTGCCCCAACACACACACAGTATAGTGCCCCAACACACACAATATAGTGCCCCAACACACACAGTATTGAGCCCCAACACACAGGCACACAGTATTGTGCCCCAACACACAGACACACAGTATAGTGCCCCAACACACACACAGTATAGTGCCCCAACACACACAGTATAGTGCCTCAACACACACACACAAAGTATAGTGCCTCAACACACACAGTAGAGTGCCCCAACACACACACAGTATAGTGCCCCAATACACACACAGTTTAGTGCCCCAACACACAGACACACAGTATAGTGCCCCAACACACACAGTATAGTGCCCCAACACACACACACAGTATAGTGCCCCAATACACACACACAGTATAGTGCCCCAACACACACAGTATAGTGCTCCAACACACACAGTATTGAGCCCCAACACACAGGCACACAGTATTGTGCCCCAACACACAGGCACACAGTATTGTGCAACAACACACAGACACACAGTATAGTGCCCCAACACACACAGTATAGTGCCCCAACACACACTCTTTATAGCGCCCCAACACACACAGTATAGTGCCCCAACACACACACAGTATAGTGCCCCAACACACACACACAGTATAGTGCCCCAACACACACACAGTATAGTGCCCCAACACACAAAGTATTGAGCCCCAACACACAGGCACACAGTATTGTGCCCCAACACACACACAGTATAGTGCCCCAATAAACAAACAGTATAGTGCCCCAATACACACACAGTATAGTGCCCCAACACGCACACAGTATACACACAGTTTAGTGCCCCAACACACACAGTATTGAGCCCCAACACACAGGCACACAGTATTGTGCCCCAACACACAAACACACAGTATAGTGCCCCAACACTCACAGACACACAGTATAGTGCCCCAACACACACACACACACACACACACACACACACACACAGTATAGTGCCCCAACACACACACAGTATAATGCCCCAACACACACAGTATAGTGCCCCAACACACACACAGTATTGAGCCCCAACACAAAGGCACACAGTATTGTGCCCCAACACACAGACACACAGTATAGTGCCCCAACACACACACAGTATAGTGCCCTAACACACACACAGTATAGTGCCCCAACACACACACAGTATAGTGCCCCAACACACACAATATAGTGCCCCAACACACACAGTATTGAGCCCCAACACACAGGCACACAGTATTGTGCCCCAACACACAGACACACAGTATTGTGCCCCAACACACAGACACACAGTATAGTGCCCCAACACACACACAGTATAGTGCCCCAACACACACACATTATAGTGCCCCAACACACACACAAAGTATAGTGCCCCAACACACACACAAAGTATAGTGCCCCAACACACACACAAAGTATAGTGCCCCAACACACACAGTAGAGTGCCCCAACACACACACAGAGTATAGTGCCCTAATACACACACAGTTTAGTGCCCCAACACACAGACACACAGTATAGTGCCCCAACACACACAGTATAGTGCCCCAACACACACACACACACACACACACACACAGTATAGTGCCCCAATACACACACACAGTATAGTGCCCCAACACACACAGTATAGTGCTCCAACACACACAGTATTGAGCCCCAACACACAGGCACACAGTATTGTGCCCCAACACACACAGTATAGTGCCCCAACACACACTCTTTATAGCGCCCCAACACACACAGTATAGTGCCCCAACACACACACAGTATAGTGCCCCAACACACACACACAGTATAGTGCCCCAACACACACACAGTATAGTGCCCCAACACACAAAGTATTGAGCCCCAACACACAGGCACACAGTATTGTGCCCCAACACACACACAGTATAGTGCCCCAATAAACAAACAGTATAGTGCCCCAATACACACACAGTATAGTGCCCCAACACGCACACAGTATACACACAGTTTAGTGCCCCAACACACACAGTATTGAGCCCCAACACACAGGCACACAGTATTGTGCCCCAACACACAAACACACAGTATAGTGCCCCAACACTCACAGACACACAGTATAGTGCCCCAACACACACACACACACACACACACACACACACAGTATAGTGCCCCAACACACACACAGTATAATGCCCCAACACACACAGTATAGTGCCCCAACACACACACAGTATTGAGCCCCAACACAAAGGCACACAGTATTGTGCCCCAACACACAGACACACAGTATAGTGCCCCAACACACACACAGTATAGTGCCCTAACACACACACAGTATAGTGCCCCAACACACACACAGTATAGTGCCCCAACACACACAATATAGTGCCCCAACACACACAGTATTGAGCCCCAACACACAGGCACACAGTATTGTGCCCCAACACACAGACACACAGTATTGTGCCCCAACACACAGACACACAGTATAGTGCCCCAACACACACACAGTATAGTGCCCCAACACACACACATTATAGTGCCCCAACACACACACAAAGTATAGTGCCCCAACACACACACAAAGTATAGTGCCCCAACACACACACAAAGTATAGTGCCCCAACACACACAGTAGAGTGCCCCAACACACACACAGAGTATAGTGCCCCAATACACACACAGTTTAGTGCCCCAACACACAGACACACAGTATAGTGCCCCAACACACACAGTATAGTGCCCCAACACACACACACACACAGTATAGTGCCCCAATACACACACACAGTATAGTGCCCCAACACACACAGTATAGTGCTCCAACACACACAGTATTGAGCCCCAACACACAGGCACACAGTATTGTGCCCCAACACACAGACACATAGTATAGTGCCCCAACACACACAGTATAGTGCCCCAACACACACAGTATAGTGCCCCAACACACACAGTATAGTGCCAAAACACACACAGAATTGAGCCCCAACACACAGGCACACACTATTGTGCCCCAACACACAGTAAAGTGCCCCAACACACACAGTATAGTGCCCCAACACACACACATGCACACACACACACAGTATAGTGCCCCAACACACACACAGTATAGTGCTCCAACACACACACACACACACACACACACACACACACACAGTATAGTGCCCCAACACACACACAGTATAGTGCCCCAACACACACACACACACACAGTATAGTGCCCCAACACACACACAGTATAATGCCCCAACACACACAGTATAGTGCCCCAACACACACAGTATTGAGCCCCAACACAAAGGCACACAGTATTGTGCCCCAACACACAGACACACAGTATAGTGCCCCAACACACACACAGTATAGTGCCCCAACACACACAGTATAGTGCCTCAACACACACACACAAAGTATAGTGCCTCAACACACACAGTAGAGTGCCCCAACACACACACAGTATAGTGCCCCAATACACACACAGTTTAGTGCCCCAACACACAGACACACAGTATAGTGCCCCAACACACACAGTATAGTGCCCCAACACACACACACAGTATAGTGCCCCAATACACACACACAGTATAGTGCCCCAACACACACAGTATAGTGCTCCAACACACACAGTATTGAGCCCCAACACACAGGCACACAGTATTGTGCCCCAACACACAGGCACACAGTATTGTGCAACAACACACAGACACACAGTATAGTGCCCCAACACACAGTATAGTGCCCCAACACACACTCTTTATAGCGCCCCAACACACACAGTATAGTGCCCCAACACACACACAGTATAGTGCCCCAACACACACACACAGTATAGTGCCCCAACACACACACAGTATAGTGCCCCAACACACAAAGTATTGAGCCCCAACACACAGGCACACAGTATTGTGCCCCAACACACACACAGTATAGTGCCCCAATAAACAAACAGTATAGTGCCCCAATACACACACAGTATAGTGCCCCAACACGCACACAGTATACACACAGTTTAGTGCCCCAACACACACAGTATTGAGCCCCAACACACAGGCACACAGTATTGTGCCCCAACACACAAACACACAGTATAGTGCCCCAACACTCACAGACACACAGTATAGTGCCCCAACACACACACACACACACACACACACACACACAGTATAGTGCCCCAACACACACACAGTATAATGCCCCAACACACACAGTATAGTGCCCCAACACACACACAGTATTGAGCCCCAACACAAAGGCACACAGTATTGTGCCCCAACACACAGACACACAGTATAGTGCCCCAACACACACACAGTATAGTGCCCTAACACACACACAGTATAGTGCCCCAACACACACACAGTATAGTGCCCCAACACACACAATATAGTGCCCCAACACACACAGTATTGAGCCCCAACACACAGGCACACAGTATTGTGCCCCAACACACAGACACACAGTATTGTGCCCCAACACACAGACACACAGTATAGTGCCCCAACACACACACAGTATAGTGCCCCAACACACACACATTATAGTGCCCCAACACACACACAAAGTATAGTGCCCCAACACACACACAAAGTATAGTGCCCCAACACACACACAAAGTATAGTGCCCCAACACACACAGTAGAGTGCCCCAACACACACACAGAGTATAGTGCCCCAATACACACACAGTTTAGTGCCCCAACACACAGACACACAGTATAGTGCCCCAACACACACAGTATAGTGCCCCAACACACACACACACACACACACACACACACACACACAGTATAGTGCCCCAATACACACACACAGTATAGTGCCCCAACACACACAGTATAGTGCTCCAACACACACAGTATTGAGCCCCAACACACAGGCACACAGTATTGTGCCCCAACACACAGACACATAGTATAGTGCCCCAACACACACAGTATAGTGCCCCAACACACACAGTATAGTGCCAAAACACACACAGAATTGAGCCCCAACACACAGGCACACACTATTGTGCCCCAACACACAGACACACAGTAAAGTGCCCCAACACACACAGTATAGTGCCCCAACACACACACATGCACACACACACACACACAGTATAGTGCCCCAACACACACACAGTATAGTGCTCCAACACACACACACACACACAGTATAGTGCCCCAACACACACACAGTATAGTGCCCCAACACACACACACACACACACAGTATAGTGCCCCAACACACACACAGTATAATGCCCCAACACACACAGTATAGTGCCCCAACACACACAGTATTGAGCCCCAACACAAAGGCACACAGTATTGTGCCCCAACACACAGACACACAGTATAGTGCCCCAACACACACACAGTATAGTGCCCCAACACACACAGTATAGTGCCCCAACACACACAGAATTCAGCCCCAACACACAGGCACACAGTATTGTGCCCCAACACACAGACACACAGTATTGTGCCCCAACACACAGACACACAGTATAGTGCCCCAACACACACACAGTATAGTGCCCCAACACACACACAAAGTATAGTGCCCCAACACACACACACAGTATAGTGCCCCAATACACACACAGTTTAGTGCCCCAACACACAGACACACAGTATAGTGCCCCAACACACACAGTATAGTGCCCCAACACACACACAGTATAGTGCCCCAATACACACACACACACAGTATAGTGCCCCAACACACACAGTATAGTGCTCCAACACACACAGTATTGAGCCCCCAACACACAGGCACACAGTATAGTGCCCCAACACACACAGTATAGTGCCCCAACACACACAGTATTGAGCCCCAACATACAGGCACACAGTATTGTGCCTCAACACACAGACAAACAGTATTGTGCCCCAACACACAGACACACACAGTATAGTGCCCCAACACACAGGCACACAGTATTGTGCCCCAACACACAGGCACACAGTATTGTGCCCCAACACACACACACACACACACACACACACACACACACAGTGTAGTGCCCCAACACACACACAGTATAGTGCCCCAACACACACACAGTATAGTGCCCCAACACACACAGTAAAGTGCCCCAACACACACAGTATAGTGCCCCAACACACACAGTATTGAGCCCCAACATACAGGCACACAGTATTTTGCCCCAACACACAGACACACAGCATTGTGCCCCAACACACAATCACACAGTATTGTGCCACAAAAACACAGACACACAGTATAGTGCCCCAACATGCACAGTAAAGTGCCCCAACACACACGCAGGATAGTGCCCTAACACACACAGTATGGTGCACTAATACACACACAGTGATGTGCCTCAATACACACACAGTATAGTGCCCCAACACACAGACACACAGTAGAGTACCTCAAAACACACACACAGTATAGTGCCCCAATACACACACAAAGTATAGTTCCCTAAAACACACACAGTATAGTGCCCCAATACACACACAGTATAGTGCCCCAACACACAGACACACAGTATAGTACCCCAACACACACAGTATAGTGCCCCAACACACACGGTATTGAGCCCCAACACACAGGCACACAGTATTGTGCCCAACACACAAACACACAGTATAGTGCCCCAACACACAAACACACAGTATAGTGCCCCAACACACACACACACACACACACACATACACACACACAGTATAGTGCCCCAACACACACATTATAGTGCCCCAACACACACACAAAGTATAGTGCCTCAAGACACACAGTAAAGTGCCACAACACACACAGTATTGAGCCCCAACACACAGGCAAACAGTATTGTGCCCCAACACACAGACACGCAGTATAGTGCCCCAACACACACACACAGTATAGTGCCCCAACACACACAGAATAGTACCCCAACACACACACAGTATAGTGCCCCAACACACACACACAATATAGTGCCCCAATACACACACACAGTATAGTTCCCTAAAACACACACAGTATAGTGCCCCAATACACACACAGTATAGTGCCCCAACACACAGACACACAGTATAGTACCCCAACACACACAGTATAGTGCCCCAACACACACGGTAATGAGCCCCAACACACAGGCACACAGTATTGTGCCCCAACACACAGACATACAGTATAGTGCCCCAACACACACACAGTATAGTGCCCCAACAAACACACAGTATAGTGCCCCAACACACACAATATAGTGCCCCAACACACACAGTATTGAGCCCCAACACACAGGCACACAGTATTGTGCCCCAACACACAGACACACAGTATAGTGCCCCAACACACACACAGTATAGTGCCCCAACACACACAGTATAGTGCCTCAACACACACACACAAAGTATAGTGCCTCAACACACACAGTAGAGTGCCCCAACACACACACAGTATAGTGCCCCAATACACACACAGTTTAGTGCCCCAACACACAGACACACAGTATAGTGCCCCAACACACACAGTATAGTGCCCCAACACACACACACAGTATAGTGCCCCAATACACACACACAGTATAGTGCCCCAACACACACAGTATAGTGCTCCAACACACACAGTATTGAGCCCCAACACACAGGCACACAGTATTGTGCCCCAACACACAGGCACACAGTATTGTGCAACAACACACAGACACACAGTATAGTGCCCCAACACACACAGTATAGTGCCCCAACACACACTCTTTATAGCGCCCCAACACACACAGTATAGTGCCCCAACACACACACAGTATAGTGCCCCAACACACACACACAGTATAGTGCCCCAACACACACACAGTATAGTGCCCCAACACACAAAGTATTGAGCCCCAACACACAGGCACACAGTATTGTGCCCCAACACACACACAGTATAGTGCCCCAATACACACACAGTATAGTGCCCCAACACGCACACAGTATACACACAGTTTAGTGCCCCAACACACACAGTATTGAGCCCCAACACACAGGCACACAGTATTGTGCCCCAACACACAAACACACAGTATAGTGCCCCAACACTCACAGACACACAGTATAGTGCCCCAACACACACACACACACACACACACACACAGTATAGTGCCCCAACACACACACAGTATAATGCCCCAACACACACAGTATAGTGCCCCAACACACACACAGTATTGAGCCCCAACACAAAGGCACACAGTATTGTGCCCCAACACACAGACACACAGTATATTGCCCCAACACACACACAGTATAGTGCCCTAACACACACACAGTATAGTGCCCCAACACACACACAGTATAGTGCCCCAACACACACAATATAGTGCCCCAACACACACAGTATTGAGCCCCAACACACAGGCACACAGTATTGTGCCCCAACACACAGACACACAGTATTGTGCCCCAACACACAGACACACAGTATAGTGCCCCAACACACACACAGTATAGTGCCCCAACACACACACATTATAGTGCCCCAACACACACACAAAGTATAGTGCCCCAACACACACACAAAGTATAGTGCCCCAACACACACACAAAGTATAGTGCCCCAACACACAAAGTATAGTGCCCCAACACACACAGTAGAGTGCCCCAACACACACACAGAGTATAGTGCCCCAATACACACACAGTTTAGTGCCCCAACACACAGACACACAGTATAGTGCCCCAACACACACAGTATAGTGCCCCAACACACACACACACACAGTATAGTGCCCCAATACACACACACAGTATAGTGCCCCAACACACACAGTATAGTGCTCCAACACACACAGTATTGAGCCCCAACACACAGGCACACAGTATTGTGCCCCAACACACAGACACATAGTATAGTGCCCCAACACACACAGTATAGTGCCCCAACACACACAGTATAGTGCCCCAACACACACAGTATAGTGCCAAAACACACACAGAATTGAGCCCCAACACACAGGCACACACTATTGTGCCCCAACACACAGACACACAGTAAAGTGCCCCAACACACACAGTATAGTGCCCCAACACACACACATGCACACACACACACACAGTATAGTGCCCCAACACACACACAGTATAGTGCTCCAACACACACACACACAGTATAGTGCCCCAACACACACACAGTATAGTGCCCCAACACACACACACACACAGTATAGTGCCCCAACACACACACAGTATAATGCCCCAACACACACAGTATAGTGCCCCAACACACACAGTATTGAGCCCCAACACAAAGGCACACAGTATTGTGCCCCAACACACAGACACACAGTATAGTGCCCCAACACACACACAGTATAGTGCCCCAACACACATAGTATAGTGCCCCAACACACACAGAATTCAGCCCCAACACACAGGCACACAGTATTGTGCCCCAACACACAGACACACAGTATTGTGCCCCAACACACAGACACACAGTATAGTGCCCCAACACACACACAGTATAGTGCCCCAACACACACACAAAGTATAGTGCCCCAACACACACACAGTATAGTGCCCCAATACACACACAGTTTAGTGCCCCAACACACAGACACACAGTATAGTGCCCCAACACACACAGTATAGTGCCCCAACACACACACACACACACACACACACACACACACACACAGTATAGTGCCCCAATACACACACACACACACAGTATAGTGCCCCAACACACACAGTATAGTGCTCCAACACACACAGTATTGAGCCCCCAACACACAGGCACACAGTATAGTGCCCCAACACACACAGTATAGTGCCCCAACACACACAGTATTGAGCCCCAACATACAGGCACACAGTATTGTGCCTCAACACACAGACAAACAGTATTGTGCCCCAACACACAGACACACACAGTATAGTGCCCCAACACACAGGCACACAGTATTGTGCCCCAACACACAGGCACACAGTATTGTGCCCCAACACACACACACACACACAGTGTAGTGCCCCAACACACACACAGTATAGTGCCCCAACACACACACAGTATAGTGCCCCAACACACACAGTAAAGTGCCCCAACACACACAGTATAGTGCCCCAACACACACAGTATTGAGCCCCAACATACAGGCACACAGTATTTTGCCCCAACACACAGACACACAGCATTGTGCCCCAACACACAATCACACAGTATTGTGCCACAAAAACACAGACACACAGTATAGTGCCCCAACATGCACAGTAAAGTGCCCCAACACACACACGCAGGATAGTGCCCTAACACACACACAGTATGGTGCACTAATACACACACAGTGAAGTGCCTCAATACACACACAGTATAGTGCCCCAACACACAGACACACAGTAGAGTACCTCAAAACACACACACAGTATAGTGCCCCAATACACACACAAAGTATAGTTCCCTAAAACACACACAGTATAGTGCCCCAATACACACACAGTATAGTGCCCCAACACACAGACACACAGTATAGTACCCCAACACACACAGTATAGTGCCCCAACACACACACACACACACACACACACACACACAGTATAGTGCCCCAATACACACACACACACACAGTATAGTGCCCCAACACACACAGTATAGTGCTCCAACACACACAGTATTGAGCCCCCAACACACAGGCACACAGTATAGTGCCCCAACACACACAGTATAGTGCCCCAACACACACAGTATTGAGCCCCAACATACAGGCACACAGTATTGTGCCTCAACACACAGACAAACAGTATTGTGCCCCAACACACAGACACACACAGTATAGTGCCCCAACACACAGGCACACAGTATTGTGCCCCAACACACAGGCACACAGTATTGTGCCCCAACACACACACACACACACAGTGTAGTGCCCCAACACACACACAGTATAGTGCCCCAACACACACGGTATTGAGCCCCAACACACAGGCACACAGTATTGTGCCCAACACACAAACACACAGTATAGTGCCCCAACACACAAACACACAGTATAGTGCCCCAACACACACACACACACACACATACACACACACAGTATAGTGCCCCAACACACACATTATAGTGCCCCAACACACACACAAAGTATAGTGCCTCAAGACACACAGTAAAGTGCCACAACACACACAGTATTGAGCCCCAACACACAGGCAAACAGTATTGTGCCCCAACACACAGACACGCAGTATAGTGCCCCAACACACACACACAGTATAGTGCCCCAACACACACAGAATAGTACCCCAACACACACACAGTATAGTGCCCCAACACACACACACACAATATAGTGCCCCAATACACACACACAGTATAGTTCCCTAAAACACACACAGTATAGTGCCCCAATACACACACAGTATAGTGCCCCAACACACAGACACACAGTATAGTACCCCAACACACACAGTATAGTGCCCCAACACACACGGTAATGAGCCCCAACACACAGGCACACAGTATTGTGCCCCAACACACAAACACACAGTATAGTGCCCCAACACACACACACAGTATAGTGCCCCAACACACACACACAGTATAGTGCCCCAACACACACAGTATAGTGCCCCAACACACACACAAAGTATAGTGCCTCAAGACACACAGTAAAGTGCCACAACACACACAGTATTGAGCCCCAACACACAGGCACACAGTATTGTGCCCCAACACACAGACACACAGTATAGTGCCCCAACACACACACACACAGTATAGTGCCCCAACACACAGACACACAGTATAGTGCCCCAACACACACACAGTATAGTGCCCCAACACACACACAAAGTATAGTGCCCCAACACACACACAAAGTATAGAGCCCCAATACACACACAGTTTAGTGCCCCAACACACAGACACACAGTATAGTGCCCCAACACACACAGTATAGTGCCCCAACACACATACACACACACAGTATAGTGCCCCAATACACACACACACACACACACACACAGTATAGTGCCCCAACACACACAGTATAGTGCTCCAACACACACAGTATTGAGCACCAACACACAGGCACACAGTATAGTGCCCCAACACACACAGTATAGTGCCCCAACACACACAGTATTGAGCCCCAACATACAGGCACACAGTATTGTGCCTCAACACACAGACAAACAGTATTGTGCCCCAACACACACACAGTATAGTGCCCCAACACACAGGCACACAGTATTGTGCCCCAACACACAGGCACACAGTATTGTGCCCCAACACACACACACACACACAGTGTAGTGCCCCAACACACACACAGTATAGTGCCCCAACACACACAGTAAAGTGCCCCAACACACACAGTATAGTGCCCCAACACACACAGTATTGAGCCCCAACATACAGGCACACAGTATTTTGCCCCAACACACAGACACACAGCATTGTGCCCCAACACACAATCACACAGTATTGTGCCACAAAAACACAGACACACAGTATAGTGCCCCAACATGCACAGTAAAGTGCCCCAACACACACACGCAGTATAGTGCCCTAACACACACACAGTATGGTGCACTAATACACACACAGTGAAGTGCCCCAATACACACACAGTATAGTGCCCCAACACACAGACACACAGTAGAGTAACCCAAAACACACACACAGTATAGTGCCCCAATACACACACAAAGAATAGTTCCCCAACACATACAGTAAAGTGCCCCAACACACACGCAGTATAGTGCCCCAACACACACACACACAGTATAGTGCCCTAATACACACACAGTATAGTGCTCCAACACACAGACACACAGTATATTACCCCAATAAACAAACAGTATAGTGCCCCAATACAAACACACACACAGTATAGTGCCCCAACACACACACACACACACACACACACACACACACACACACAGTATAGTGCCCCAACACACACACAGTATAGTGCCCCAACACACACACAGTATAGTGCCCCAACACACACAGTATTGAGCCCCAACACACAGGCACACAGTATTGTGCCCCAACACACACACAGTATAGTGCCCCAATAAACAAACAGTATAGTGCCCCAATACACACACAGTATAGTGCCCCAACACACACACAGTATAGTGCCCCAACACACACACAGTATAGTGCCCCAACACACACAGTATTGAGCCCCAACACACAGGCACACAGTATTGTGCCCCAACACACAGACACACACACACACAGTATAGTGCCCCCGCACTCACACACACACACAGTATAGTGCCCCAACACACACACACAGTATAGTGCCCCAACACACACACACAGTATAATGCCCCAACACACACAGTATAGTGCCCCAACACACACAGTATAGTGCCCCAACACACTAGGGATGAGCGCACTCGGATTTATGAAATCCGAGCCCACCCGAACGTTGCGGATCCGAGTCGGATCCGAGACAGATCCGGGTATTGGCGCCAAATTCAAAAGTGAAACTGAGGCTCTGACTCATAATCCCGTTGTCGGATCTCGCGATACTCGGATCCTATAAATTCCCCGCTAGTCGCCGCCATCTTCACTCGGGCATTGATCAGGGTAGAGGAAGGGTGTGTTAGGTGGTCCTCTGTGCTGTTTAGTTCTGTGCTGTTTAGTGCTGTGCTGTGCTGTGCTGTGCTGTGCTGTGCTGTGTTCTGCAGTATCAGTCCAGTGGTGCTGTGTGCTGTGCTCTGTCCTTCTGAGGTCAGTGGTGCTGCTGGGTCCTGTGCTGTGTCCTGTTCAGTCCAGTGGTGCTGTGTCCTGTGCTCTGTGCTTCTAAGGGCATAGTTATTTCCCCACTATTCCCAAGTTTTTTAAAAATAAAAAAAAAGTAAAAAAAAAAAAAAAATTAAAAAAAAAAATAAATATATAATAATTATAACCAAATTTGCAAAACCAATCCAGCAGTATAAGTCCATTGGTACTGCAATATTACCAAGTTCACACATTCTGCAGTATCTTGTGCTACATATAATGGAGACCAAAAATTTGGAGGATAAAGTAGGGAAAGATCAAGACCCACTTCCTCCTAATGCTGAAGCTGCTGCCACTAGTCATGACATAGACGATGAAATGCCATCAACGTCGTCTTCCAAGCCCGATGCCCAATCTCGTAGTACCGGGCATGTAAAATCCAAAAAGCCCAAGTTAAGAAAAAGTAGCAAAAAGAGAAACTTTAAATCATCTGAGGAGAAACGTAAAGTTGCCAATATGCCATTTACGACACGGAGTGGCAAGGAACGGCTTAGGCCCTGGCCCGTGTTCATGACTAGTGGTTCAGCTTCACCCACGGATCTTAGCCCTCCTCCTCCTCCCCCCCCCCTACAAAAAATTGAAGAGAGTTATGCTGTCAGCAACAAAACAGCAAACAACTCTGCCTTCTAAAGAGAAATTATCACAAATCCCCAAGGCGAGTCCAAGGGTGTTGGTGGTTGTCAAGCCTGACCTTCCCATCACTGTACGGGAAGAGGTGGCTCGGGAGGAGGCTATTGATGATGTAGCTGGCGCTGTGGAGGAACTTGATGATGAGGATGGTGATGTGGTTATTGTAAATGAGGCACCAGGGGGGGAAACAGCTGATGTCCATGGGATGAAAAAGCCCATCGTCATGCCTGGTCAGAAGACCAAAAAATGCACCTCTTCGGTCTGGAGTTATTTTTATCCAAATCCAGACAACCAATGTATGGCCATATGTAGCTTATGTAAAGCTCAAATAAGCAGGGGTAAGGATCTTGCCCACCTAGGAACATCCTCCCTTATACGTCACCTGAATAACCTTCATAGTTCAGTGGTTAGTTCAGGAACTGGGGCTAGGACCCTCATCGGTACAGGGACACCTAAATCCCGTGGTCCAGTTGGATACACACCAGCAACACCCTCCTCGTCAACTTCCTCCACAATCTCCATCAGATTCAGTCCTGCAGCCCAAGTCAGCAGCCAGACTGAGTCCTCCTCAATACGGGATTCATCCGAGGAATCCTGCAGCGGTACGCCTACTACTGCCACTGCTGCTGTTGCTGCTGTTAGTCGGTCATCTTCCCAGAGGGGAAGTCGTAAGACCGCTAAGTCTTTCACAAAACAATTGACCGTCCAACAGTCGTTTGCCATGACCACAAAATACGATAGTAGTCACCCTATTGCAAAGCGTATAACTGCGGCTGTAACTGCAATGTTGGTGTTAGACGTGCGCCCGGTGTCCGCCATCAGTGGAGTGGGATTTAGAGGGTTGATGGAGGTATTGTGTCCCCGGTACCAAATCCCCTCGAGATTCCACTTCACTAGGCAGGCGATACCAAAAATGTACAGAGAAGTACGATCAAGTGTCCTCAGTGCTCTTAAAAATGCGGTTGTACCCACTGTCCACTTAACCACGGACATGTGGACAAGTGGTTCTGGGCAAACGAAGGACTATATGACTGTGACAGCCCACTGGGTAGATGCATCCCCTTCCGCAGCAACAGCAACAGCTGCATCAGTAGCAGCATCTACAAAATGGCTGCTCATGCAAAGGCAGGCAACATTGTGCATTACAGGCTTTAATAAGAGGCACAACGCTGACAACATATTAGAGAAAATGAGGGAAATTATCTCCCAGTGGCTTACCCCACTTAGACTCTCATGGGGATTTGTGGTGTCAGACAATGCCAGTAACATTGTGCGGGCATTAAATATGGGCAATTTCCAGCACGTCCCATGTTTTGCCCACACCATTAATTTGGTGGTGCAGCATTACCTCAAGAGTGACAGGGGTGTGCAGGAGATGCTTGCGGTGGCGCGCAAAATTGCTGGACACTTTCGGCATTCAGCCAGTGCCTACCGCAGACTAGAGGCACATCAAAAAAGCATGAACCTGCCCTGCCATCACCTCAAACAAGAGGTTGTGACGCGCTGGAACTCCACCCTCTATATGCTGCAGAGGATGGAGGAGCAGCAAAAGGCCATTCAGGCCTACACAGCCACCTACGACATAGGCAAAGGAGTGGGGATGCGCCTCAGTCAAGCGCAGTGGAGACTGATTTCCGTGTTGTGCAAGGTTCTGCAGCCATTTGAACTTGCCACACGAGAAGTCAGTTCCGACACTGCCAGCTTGAGTCAGGTCATTCCCCTGATCAGGCTGTTGCAGAAGCAGCTGGAGAAAGTGAGGGAGGAGCTGGTAAGCCATTGCGATTACACCAAGCATGTAGCTCTTGTGGATGTAGCCCTTCGTACGCTTTGCCAGGATCCGAGGGTGGTCACTCTTTTAAAGTCAGAGGAATACATTCTGGCCACCGTGCTCGGTCCTCGGTTTAAAGCGTATGTTGTGTCTCTGTTTCCGGCGGACACAAGTCTACAGCGGTGCAAAGACCTGCTGGTCAGGAGATTGTCCTCTGAAGAGGACCGTGACATGCCAACAGCTCCACCCTCATTTTCTTCCACATCTATGGCTGCGAGGAAAAAGCTCAGTTTTCCCAAAAGAGGCGCTGGCGGGGATGCTGATAACATCTGGTCCGGACTGAAGGACCTGCCAACCATTGCAGACATGTCTACTGTCGCTGCATTGGATGCTGTCACAATAGAAAAAATTGTGGATGATTACTTTGCTGACACCATCCAAGTAGACATGTCAGACAGTCCATATTGTTACTGGCAGGAAAAAAAAGCAGTTTGGAAGCCCCTGTACAAACTGGCTCTATTTTACCTGAGTTGTCCCCCCTCCAGTGTGTACTCGGAAAGAGTTTTTAGTGCAGCGGGGAACCTGGTCAGTGAGCGGCGAAGGAGGTTGCTTCCTCATAACGTTGAAAAAATGATGTTTATAAAAATGAATAATCAATTCCTCAATGAAGTACAGCACTGCCCTCCAGATAGTACAGAGGGACCTGTGGTTGTGGAGTCCAGCGGGGACGAATTGATAATGTGTGATGAGGAGGAAGTACACACTGTAGGGGGAGAGGAATCAGAGGTTGAGGATGAGGACGACATCTTGCCTCAGTAGAGCCTGTTTAGTCTGTACAGGGAGAGATGAATAGCTTTTTTGGTGTGGGGGCCCAAACAAACCAATCATTTCAGCCAAAGTTGTTTGGTAGGCCCTGTCGCTGAAATGATTGGTTTGTTAAAGTGTGCATGTCCTATTTCAACAACATAAGGGTTGGTGTGAGGGCCCAAGGACAATTCCATCTTGGACCTTTTTTTTTGGCATTATATGACCAATCAACAGTCGTTTGCCATGTTCAAAAAGTAAAACCAAATTTAAAAAAATACAAGAAATTAAACCAAAAGTAAAATGCCGTGTCATAATTTAAAACAAGAGGTATTGACGTGCTCTAAAACTACTGTATTGTTGTTTATATTTTATAAACACTACACTTGAAAGCTTGAGTCTTTCAATAAAAAAGTAACTGTCCATTGCACGACTATGTGCAACAGGGACATTTTTTTGGGTTTACAAAGTCAAACAATAACACTTTGACCCTGTCTGTCTGGGATCTCAATGACGAATTGTCTGTACCATGTTTGGAGGAGGTATTGTGGCCCCGGTATCAAATTGGGTACCGGGGCCACCCCACTACGCAGTCCAGATACTTGTTTGGTGGAATTCAGACCAGTTGAGGGTTTTATTATTATATTGTGTGGACCACTCTATCTATACCACACTACAACTCTATACCACTCTATTTCATACTTTAATTCTATTTCATACTTTAATTCTATTTCATACTTTAATTCTATTTCATACTTTAATTCTATTACTAATTAATTACCATAAAGAGGAACAAAATAAACCAATTTTACCAAAAGTATAATATGACAGACTTACAAACACTACACTTGAAAGATCGTGCCTTTAAATGAAAAAGTCAGTCTTCATTGCACGACTATGTGCAACAGGGACACTACACTTGAAAGCTTGAGTCTTTCAATAAAAAAGTAACTGTCCATTGCACGACTATGTGCAACAGGGACATTTTTTTGGGTTTACAAAGTCAAACAATAACGGTTTACAAAGTCAAACAATAACACTTTGACCCTGTCTGTCTGGGATCTCAATGACGAATTGTCTGTACCATGTTTGGAGGAGGTATTGTGGCCCCGGTATCAAATTGGGTACCGGGGCCACCCCACTATGCAGTCCAGATACTTGTTTGGTGGAATTCAGACACGTGGAGGGTTTTTTAATTATATTGTGGCCTCGGTACCAAATTGTGTACCGGGGCCACCACACTACGCAGTCAAGATAGATAGATGCGTATTGCGTATCATAGATAAAGTACATTCAGTGGTGTGGGGCAAATTGAAAAATATTCAAAATGCACTGACATTATCAAAAACAAGAGGTTGTCACACGCTAAAACTCCAACATGTATATGATGGAGAGGATGGAGGAGCAGCCGTATGTGTAGTGTAATGCAGATCTGTTGAAGGTTTTTTATATATTTTATTGTGGTGCCCAGTGCCCACTCCTCTACGCAGTCCAGGTACAATTATTGGTGCGAATCATAAAAGTTCAGGGTTTTTAAGATATTGTGGTGACCCACTCCTCTACGCAGTGCAGGTACAATTATTGGTGCGAATCATAAAAGTTCAGGGTTTTTAAGATATTGTGGTGACCCACTCCTCTACGCAGTCCAGGTACAATTATTGGTGCGAATCATAAAAGTTCAGGGTTTTTAATATATTGTGGTGACCCACTCCTCTACGCAGTCCAGGTACATTTATTGGTGCGAATCATAAAAGTTCAGGGTTTTTAAGATATTGTGGTGACCCACTCCTCTACGCAGTCCAGGTACAATTATTGGTGCGAATCATAAAAGTTCAGGGTTTTTAATATATTGTGGTGACCCACTCCACTACGCAGTCCAGGTACAATTATTGGTGCGAATCATAAAAGTTCAGGGTTTTTAATATATTGTGGTGACCCACTCCTCTACGCAGTCCAGGTACAATTATTGGTGCGAATCATAAAAGTTCAGGGTTTTTAAGATATTGTGGTGACCCACTCCTCTACGCAGTCCAGGTACAATTATTGGTGCGAATCATAAAAGTTCAGGGTTTTTAATATATTGTGGTGACCCACTCCTCTACGCAGTCCAGGTACAATTATTGGTGCGAATCATAAAAGTTCAGGGTTTTTAATATATTGTGGTGACCCACTCCTCTACGCAGTCCAGGTACAATTATTGGTGCGAATCATAAAAGTTCAGGGTTTTTAAGATATTGTGGTGACCCACTCCTCTACGCAGTCCAGGTACAATTATTGGTGCGAATCATAAAAGTTCAGGGTTTTTAAGATATTGTGGTGACCCACTCCTCTACGCAGTGCAGGTACAATTATTGGTGCGAATCATAAAAGTTCAGGGTTTTTAAGATATTGTGGTGACCCACTCCTCTACGCAGTCCAGGTACAATTATTGGTGCGAATCATAAAAGTTCAGGGTTTTTAATATATTGTGGTGACCCACTCCTCTACGCAGTCCAGGTACAATTATTGGTGCGAATCATAAAAGTTCAGGGTTTTTAATATATTGTGGTGACCCACTCCTCTACGCAGTCCAGGTACAATTATTGGTGCGAATCATAAAAGTTCAGGGTTTTTAAGATATTGTGGTGACCCACTCCTCTACGCAGTCCAGGTACAATTATTGGTGCGAATCATAAAAGTTCAGGGTTTTTAAGATATTGTGGTGACCCACTCCTCTACGCAGTGCAGGTACAATTATTGGTGCGAATCATAAAAGTTCAGGGTTTTTAAGATATTGTGGTGACCCACTCCTCTACGCAGTCCAGGTACAATTATTGGTGCGAATCATAAAAGTTCAGGGTTTTTAATATATTGTGGTGACCCACTCCTCTACGCAGTCCAGGTACAATTATTGGTGCGAATCATAAAAGTTCAGGGTTTTTAATATATTGTGGTGACCCACTCCTCTACGCAGTCCAGGTACAATTATTGGTGCGCATCATAAAAGTTCAGGGTTTTTAAGATATTGTGGTGACCCACTCCTCTACGCAGTGCAGGTACAATTATTGGTGCGAATCATAAAAGTTCAGGGTTTTTAAGATATTGTGGTGACCCACTCCTCTACGCAGTCCAGGTACAATTATTGGTGCGAATCATAAAAGTTCAGGGTTTTTAATATATTGTGGTGACCCACTCCTCTACGCAGTCCAGGTACATTTATTGGTGCGATTCATAAAAGTTCAGGGTTTTTAATATATATTGTGGTGACCCACTCCTCTACGCAGTCCAGGTACATTTATTGGTGCGAATCATAAAAGTTCAGGGTTTTTAATATATATTGTGGTGACCCACTCCTCTACGCAGTCCAGAAAGATACCTTGTTGCAACGTTTTGGACTAATAACTATATTGTGAGGTGTTCAGAATACACTGTAAATTAGTGGAAATGCTTGTTATTGAATGTTATTGAGGTTAATAATAGCCTAGGAGTGAAAATAAGCCCAAAAACTTGATTTTTAAACTTTTTATGTTTTTTTCAAAAAAAATCCGAATCCAATACCTTAAATCCGAACCGAGACCTTTCGTCAAGTGTTTTGCGAGACAAATCCGAACCTCAAAAATAACGAAAATCCGGATCCAAAACACAAAACACGAGACCTCAAAAGTCGCCAGTGCACATCCCTACAACACACACAGTATTGAGCCCCAACACAAAGGCACACAGTATTGTGCCCCAACACACAGACACACAGTATAGTGCCCCAACACACACACACAGTATAGTGCCCCAACACACACACAGTATAGTGCCCCAATACACACAATATAGTGCCCCAACACACACAGTATTGAGCCCCAACACACAGGCACACAGTATTGTGCCCCAACACACAGACACACAGTATAGTGCCCCAACACACACACAGTATAGTGCCCCAACACACACAGTATATTGCCCCAACACAAACACACAAAGTATAGTGCCTCAACACACACAGTAGAGTGCCACAACACACACACAGTATAGTGCCCCAATACACACACAGTTTAGTGCCCCAACACACAGACACACAGTATAGTGCCCCAACACACACAGTATAGTGCCCCAACACACACACACACACACACACACACACACACAGTATAGTGCCCCAATACACACACACAGTATAGTGCCCCAACACACACAGTATAGTGCCCCAATACACACACACAGTATTGAGCCCCAACACACAGGCACACAGTATTGTGCCCCAACACACAGACACACAGTATAGTGCCCCAACACACACAGTATAGTGCCCCAACACACACACTTTATAGCGCCCCAACACACACAGTATAGTGCCCCAACACACACACAGTATAGTGCCCCAACACACACACAGTATAGTGCCCCAACACACACACACACAGTATAGTGCCGCAACACACACACAGTATAGTGCCCCAACACACACACAGTATAGTGCCCCAACACACACAGTATTGAGCCCCAACACACAGGCACACAGTATTGTGCCCCAACACACACACAGTATAGTGCCCCAATAAACAAACAGTATAGTGCCCCAATACACACACAGTATAGTGCCCCAACACACACACAGTATACACACAGTATAGTGCCCCAATACACACACAGTATAGTGCCCCAATACACACACAGTATAGTGCCGCAATACACACACAAAGTATAGTGCCCCAACACACACAGTAAAGTGCCCTAACACACACACGCAGTATATTGCCCCAACACACACACACACACACAGTATAGTGCCCCAACACACACATAGTATAGTGCCCCAACACACACAGTATTAAGCCAAACACACAGGCACACAGTATTGTGCCCCAACACACAGACACACAGTATAGTGCCCCAACACACACAGTATAGTGCCCCAACACACACAGTATAGTGCCCCAACACACACAGTATTGAGCCCCAACACACAGGCACACACTATTGTGCCCCAACACACAGACACACAGTATAGTGCCTCAACACACACACTTTATAGCGCCCCAACACACACAGTATAGTGCCCCAACACACACACAGTATAGTGCCCCAACACACACACACACACAGTATAGTGCCCCAATATACACACAGTATAGTGCCCCAATACACACACAGTATAGTGCCGCAATACACACACAAAGTATAGTGCCCCAACACATACAGTAAAGTGCCCCAACACACACGCAGTATAGTGCCCCAACACACACACACACAGTATAGTGCCCTAATACACACACAGTATAGTGCTCCAACACACAGACACACAGTATATTACCCCAATAAACAAACAGTATAGTGCCCCAATACACACACACACACACACAGTATAGTGCCCCAACACACACACAGTATAGTGCCCCAACACACACACAGTATAGTGCCCCAACACACACAGTATTGAGCCCCAACACACAGGCACACAGTATTGTGCCCCAACACACACACAGTATAGTGCCCCAATAAACAAACAGTATAGTGCCTCAATACACACACGGTATAGTGCCCCAACACACACACAGTATAGTGCCCCAACACACACACAGTATAGTGCCCCAACACACACACAGTATAGTGCCCCAACACACACAATATAGTGCCCCAACACACACAGTATTGAGCCACAACACACAGGCACACAGTATTGTGCCCCAACACACAGACACACAGTATAGTGCCCCAACACACACACAGTATAGTGCCCCAACACACACAGTATATTGCCCCAACACAAACACAGTTTAGTGCCCCAACACACAGACACACAGTATAGTGCCCCAACACACACAGTATAGTGCCCCAATACACACACACAGTATTGAGCCCCAACACACAGGCACACAGTATTGTGCCCCAACACACAGACACACAGTATAGTGCCCCAACACACACAGTATAGTGCCCCAACACACACACTTTATAGCGCCCCAACACACACAGTATAGTGCCCCAACACACACACAGTATAGTGCCCCAACACACACACAGTATAGTGCCCCAACACACACACACACAGTATAGTGCCCCAACACACACACAGTATAGTGCCCCAACACACACACAGTATAGTGCCCCAACACACACAGTATTGAGCCCCAACACACAGGCACACAGTATTGTGCCCCAACACACACACAGTATAGTGCCCCAATAAACAAACAGTATAGTGCCCCAATACACACACAGTATAGTGCCCCAACACACACACAGTATACACACAGTTTAGTGCCCCAACACACACAGTATTGAGCCCCAACACACACAGTATTGAGCCCCAACACACAGGCACACAGTATTGTGCCCCAACACACAGACACACAGTATAGTGCCCCAACACTCACACACACACAGTATAGTGCCCCAACACACACACACACACACACACACACACACAGTATAGTGCCCCAACACACACACAGCATAATGCCCCAACACACACAGTATAGTGCCCCAACACACACAGTATTGAGCCCCAACACAAAGGCACACAGTATTGTGCCCCAACACACAGACACACAGTATAGTGACCCAACACACACACAGTATAGTGCCCCAACACACACACAGTAGAGTGCCCCAACACACACACAGTATAGTGCCCCAACACACACAATATAGTGCCCCAACACACACAGTATTGAGCCCCAACACACAGGCACAAAGTATTGTGCCCCAACACACAGACACACAGTATTGTGCCCCAACACACAGACACACAGTATAGTGCCCCAATACACACACAGTATAGTGCCTCAACACACACACAGTATAGTGCCCCAACACACACACAAAGTATAGTGCCCCAACACACACACAAAGTATAGTGCCCCAACACACACACAAAGTATAGTGCCCCAACACACACAGTAGAGTGCCCCAACACACACACAGTATAGTGCCCCAATACACACACAGTTTAGTGCCCCAACACAGACACACACTATAGTGCCCCAACACACACAGTATAGTGCCCCAACACACACAGAATAGTACCCCAACACACACACACACAGTATAGTGCCCCAATACACACACAGTATAGTGCCCCAATACACACACACACAGTATAGTGCCGCAATACACACACAAAGTATAGTGCCCCAACACACACAGTAAAGTGCCCTAACACACACACGCAGTATAGTGCCCCAACACACACAGTATAGTGCCCCAACACACACAGTATTAAGCCCAAACACACAGGCACACAGTATAGTGCCCCAACACTCACAGTATAGTGCCCCAACACACACAGTATAGTGCCCCAACACACACAGTATTGAGCCCCAACACACAGGCACACACTATTTTGCCCCAACACACAGACACACAGTATAGTGCCCCAACACACACACTTTATAGCGCCCCAACACACACAGTATAGTGCCCCAACACACACACAGTATAGTGCCCCAACACACACACACACAGTATAGTGCCCCAATACACACACACACAGTATAGTGCCCCAATACACACACAGTATAGTGCCCCAATACACACACAGTATAGTGCCCCAATACACACACAGTATAGTGCCGCAATACACACACAAAGTATAGTGCCCCAACACACACAGTAAAGTGCCCCAACACACACGCAGTATAGTGCCCCAACACACACAAACACACACACAGTATAGTGACCTAATACACACACAGAATAGTGCCCCAATACACAGACACACAGTATAGTACCCCAATACACACACAGTATAGTGCCCCAATACACACACAAAGTATAGTGCCCCAACACACACACACACACACACAGTATAGTTCCCTAAAACACACACAGTATAGTGCCCCAATACACACACAGTATAGTGCCCCAATACACACACAGTATAGTGCCCCAACACACAGACACACAGTATAGTACCCCAACACACACAGTATAGTGCCCCAACACACACGGTAATGAGCCCCAACACACAGGCACACAGTATTGTGCCCCAACACACAAACACACAGTATAGTGCCCCAACACACAAACACACAGTATAGTGCCCCAACACACACACACACACAGTATAGTGCCCCAACACACACACACAGTATAGTGCCCCAACACACACATTATAGTGCCCCAACACACACACAAAGTATAGTGCCTCAAGACACACAGTAAAGTGCCACAACACACACAGTATTGAGCCCCAACACACAGGCACACATTATTGTACCCCAACACACAGACACACAGTAAAGTACCCCAACACACACACACAGTATAGTGCCCCAACACACACAGAATAGTACCCCAACACACACACAGTATAGTGCCCCAATACACACACAGTATAGTGCCCCAATACACACAGAGTTTAGTGCCGCAATACACACAAATTATAGTGCCCCAACACACACAGTAAAGTGCCCTAACACACACACGCAGTATAGTGCCCCAACACACACACACACACACACACACACACAGTATAGTGCCCCAACACACACACAGTATAGTGCCCCAACACACACAGTATAGTGCCCCAACACACACAGTATTAAGCCAAACACACAGGCACACAGTATTGTGCCCCAACACACAGACACACATTATAGTGCCCCAACACACACAGTATAGTGCCCCAACACACACAGTATAGTGCCCCAACACACACAGTATTGAGCCCCAACACACAGGCACACACTATTGTGCCCCAACACACAGACACACAGTATAGTGCCCCAACACACACACTTTATAGCGCCCCAACACACACAGTATAGTGCCCCAACACACACACACACAGTATAGTGCCCCAATACACACACAGTATAGTGCCCCAATACACACACAGTATAGTGCCGCAATACACACACAAAGTATAGTGCCCCAACACACACAGTAAAGTGCCCCAACACACACAGTAAAGTGCCCCAACACACACGCAGTATAGTGCCCCAACACACACGCAGTATAGTGCCCCAACACACCTACACACAGTATAGTGCCCTAATACACACACAGTATAGTGCTCCAACACACAGACACACAGTATATTACCCCAATAAACAAACAGTATAGTGCCCCAATACACACACACACAGTATAGTGCCCCAACATACACACACACACACACACACAGTATAGTGCCCCAACACACACACAGTATAGTGCCCCAACACACACACAGTATAGTGCCCCAACACACACAGTATTGAGCCCCAACACACAGGCACACAGTATTGTGCCCCAACACACACACAGTATAGTGCCCCAATAAACAAACAGTATAGTGCCCTAACACACACACTATAGTGCCCCAACACACACAGTATTGAGCCCCAACACACAGGCACACACTATTTTGCCCCAACACACAGACACACAGTATAGTGCCCCAACACACACACTTTATAGCGCCCCAACACACACAGTATAGTGCCCCAACACACACACAGTATAGTGCCCCAACACACCCACACACAGTATAGTGCCCCAATACACACACACACAGTATAGTGCCCCAATACACACACAGTATAGTGCCCCAATACACACACAGTATAGTGCCGCAATACACACACAAAGTATAGTGCCCCAACACACACAGTAAAGTGCCCCAACACACACGCAGTATAGTGCCCCAACACACACACACACACACACACACACACACACACAGTATAGTGACCTAATACACACACAGTATAGTGCCCCAATACACAAACACACAGTATAGTTCCCCAATACACACAGTATAGTGCCCCAATACACACACAAAGTATAGTGCCCCAACACACACACACAGTATAGTTCCCTAAAACACACACAGTATAGTGCCCCAATACACACACAGTATAGTGCCCCAACACACACGGTAATGAGCCCCAACACACAGGCACACAGTATTGTGCCCCAACACACAAACACACAGTATAGTGCCCCAACACACACACACAGTATAGAGCCCCAACACACACACACAGTATAGTGCCCCAACACACACATTATAGTGCCCCAACACACACACAAAGTATAGTGCCTCAAGACACACAGTAAAGTGCCACAACACACACAGTATTGAGCCCCAACACACAGGCACACAGTATTGTGCCCCAACACACAGACACACAGTAAAGTACCCCAACACACATACACAGTATAGTGCCCCAACACACACAGAATAGTACCCCAACACACACACAGTATAGTGCCCCAACACACACACACAGTATAGTGCCCCAATACACACACAGTATAGTGCCCCAATACACACACAGTTTAGTGCCGCAATACACACACAAAGTATAGTGCCCCAACACACACAGTAAAGTGCCCCAACACACACACGCAGTATAGTGCCCCAACACACACAGTATAGTGCCCCAACACACACAGTATTAAGCCAAACACACAGTCACACAGTATTGTGCCCCAACACACAGACACACATTATAGTGCCCCAACACACACAGTATAGTGCCCCAACACACACAGTATTGAGCCCCAACACACAGGCACACACTATTGTGCCCCAACACACAGACACACAGTATAGTGCCCCAACACACACACTTTATAGCGCCCCAACACACACACAGTATAGTGCCCCAACACACACACACACAGTATAGTGCCCCAATACACACACAGTATAGTGCCCCAATACACACACAGTATAGTGCCGCAATACACACACAAAGTATAGTGCCCCAACACACACAGTAAAGTGCCCCAACACACACAGTAAAGTGCCCCAACACACACGCAGTATAGTGCCCCAACACACACACACACAGTATAGTGCCCTAATACACACACAGTATAGTGCTCCAACACACAGACACACAGTATATTACCCCAATAAACAAACAGTATAGTGCCCCAATACACACACACACACAGTATAGTGCCCCAACATACACACACACACACACACACACACAGTATAGTGCCCCAACACACACACAGTATAGTGCCCCAACACACACACAGTATAGTGCCCCAACACACACAGTATTGAGCCCCAACACACAGGCACACAGTATTGTGCCCCAACACACACACAGTATAGTGCCCCAATAAACAAACAGTATAGTGCCCCAATACACACACAGTATAGTGCCCCAACACACACACAGTATAGTGCCCCAACACACACACAGTATAGTGCCCCAACACACACAGTATTGAGCCCCAACACACAGGCACACAGTATTGTGCCCGAACACACAGACACACAGTATAGTGCCCCAACACTCACACACACACACACACACACACACACACACAGTATAGTGCCCCAACACACACACACACAGTATAGTGCCCCAACACACACACAGTATAATGCTCCAACACACACAGTATAGTGCCCCAACACACACAGTATTGAGCCCCAACACAAAGGCACACAGTATTGTGCCCCAACACACAGACACACAGTATAGTGCCCCAGCACACACACAGTATAGTGCCCCAACACACACACAGTATAGTGCCCCAACACACACAATATAGTGCCCCAACACACAGGCACACAGTATTGTGCCCCAACACACAGACACACAGTATAGTGCCCCAACACACACACAGTATAGTGCCCCAACACACACAGTATAGTGCCCCAACACACACACACACAAAGTATAGTGCCTCAACACACACAGTAGAGTGCCCCAACACACACACAGTATATTGCCCCAATACACACACAGTTTAGTGCCCCAACACACAGACACACAGTATAGTGCCCCAACACACACAGTATAGTGCCCCAAGACACACATACACACACACACACACACACAGTATAGTGCCCCAATACACACACACAGTATAGTGCCCCAACACACACAGTATAGTGCTCCAACACACACAGTATTGAGCCCCAACACACAGGCACACAGTATTGTGCCCTAACACACAGGCACACAGTATTGTGCCCCAACACACAGACACACAGTATAGTGCCCCAACACACACAGTATAGTGCCCCAACACACACAGTATAGTGCCCCAACACACACACAGTATAGTGCCCCAACACACACACAGTATAGTGCCCCAACACACACACAGTATAGTGCCCCAACACACACACACACAGTATAGTGCCCCAACACACACACAGTATAGTGCCCCAACACACACAGTATTGAGCCCCAACACACAGGCACACAGTATTGTGCCCCAATACACACACAGTATAGTGCCCCAACACACACACACAGTATACACACAGTTTAGTCCCCCAACACACACAGTATTGAGCCCAACACACAGGCACACAGTATTGTGCCCCAACACACAGACACACAGTATAGTGCCCCAACACTCACACACACACAGTATAATGCCCCAACACACACACAGTATAGTGCCCCAACACACACACAGTATAGTGCCCCAACACACACAGTATTGAGCCCCAACACACAGGCACACAGTATTTTGCCCCAACACACACACAGTATAGTGCCCCAAGAAACAAACAGTATAGTGCCCCAACACACACACAGTATAGTGCCCCAACACACACACAGTATAGTGCCCCAACACACACACAGTATAGTGCCCCAACACACACAGTATTGAGCCCCAACACACAGGCACACAGTATTGTGCCCCAACACACAGACACACAGTAATGTGCCCCAACACACAGACACACAGTATAGTGCCCCAACACTCACACACACACACAGTATAGTGCCCCAACACACACACACACACAGTATAGTGCCCCAACACACACACACACACACACACACACACACACAGTATAGTGCCCCAACACACACACAGTATAATGCCCCAACACACACACAGTATAGTGCCCCAACACACACACACACACACACACACAGTATAGTGCCCCAACACACACACAGTATAGTGCCCCAAAACACACACAGTATAGTGCCCCAACACACACAGTATTGAGCCCCAACACACAGGCACACAGTATTGTGCCCCAACACAAAGGCACACAGTATTGTGCCCCAACACACAGACACACAGTATAGTGCCCCAACACACACACAGTATAGTGCCCCAACACACACACAGTATAGTGAACCAACACACACAATATAGTGCCCCAACACACACAGTATTGAGCCCCAACACACAGGCACACAGTATTGTGCCCCAACACACAGACACACAGTATAGTGCCCCAACACACACACAGTATAGTGCCCCAACACACACAGTATAGTGGCCCAACACACACACACAAAGTATAGTGCCTCAACACACACAGTAGAGTGCCCCAACACACACACAGTATAGTGCCCCAATACACACACAGTTTAGTGCCCCAACACACAGACACACAGTATAGTGCCCCAACACACACACACACACACACAGTATAGTGCCCCAATACACACACACAGTATAGTGCCCCAACACACACAGTATAGTGCCCCAACACACACAGTATTGAGCCCCAACACACAGGCACAGAGTATTGTGCCCCAACACACAGGCACACAGTATTGTGCCCCAACACACAGTATAGTGCCCCAACACACACAGTATAGTGCCAAAACACACACAATTTATAGCGCCCCAACACACACACAGTATAGTGACCCAACACACACACAGTATAGTGCCCCAACACACACACACACAGTATAGTGCCCCAACACACACACAGTATAGTGCCCCAACATACACACAGTATAGTGCCCCAACACACACAGTATTGAGCCCCAACACACAGGCACACCGTATTGTGCCCCAACACACACACAGTATAGTGCCCCAATAAACAAACAGTATAGTGCCCCAATACACACACAGTATAGTGCCCCAACACACACACAGTATACACACAGTTTAGTGCCCCAACACACACAGTATTGAGCCCCAACACACAGGCACACAGTATTGTGCCCCAACACACAGACACACAGTATAGTGCCCAAACACTCACACACACACACACAGTATAGTGCCCCAACACACACACACAGTATAGTGCCCCAACACACACACACACACACACACACACAGTATAGTGCCCCAACACACACAGTATAGTGCCCCAACACACACAGTATTGAGCCCCAACACACAGGCACACAGTATTGTGCCCCAACACACAGACACGCAGTATTGTGCCCCAACACACAGACACGCAGTATTGTGCCCCAACACACAGACACACAGTATAGTGCCCCAACACACACACAGTATAGTGCCCCAACACACACACAGTATAGTGCCCCAACACACACACAAAGTATAGTGCCCCACCACACACACAAAGTATAGTGCCCCAACACACACACAAAGTATAGTGCCCCAACACACACAGTAGAGTGCCCCAACACACACACAGTATAGTGCCCCAATACACACACAGTATAGTGCCCCAACACACACAGTATAGTGCCCCAACACACACAGTATAGTGCCCCAACACACACACACAGTATAGTGCCCCAACACACAGACACACAGTATAGTGCCCCAACACACACAGTATAGTGCCCCAACACACACACAGTATAGTGCCCCAACACACACACACACACAGCATAGTGCCCCAACACACACACACAGTATAATGCCCCAACACACACACAGTATAGTGCCCCAACACACACACACACACACACACACACAGTATAGTGCCCCAACACACACACAGTATAGTGCCCCAAAACACACACAGTATAGTGCCCCAACACACACAGTATTGAGCCCCAACACACAGGCACACAGTATTGTGCCCCAACACAAAGGCACACAGTATTGTGCCCCAACACACAGACACACAGTATAGTGCCCCAACACACACACAGTATAGTGCCCCAACACACACACAGTATAGTGAACCAACACACACAATATAGTGCCCCAACACACACAGTATTGAGCCCCAACACACAGGCACACAGTATTGTGCCCCAACACACAGACACACAGTATAGTGCCCCAACACACACACAGTATAGTGCCCCAACACACACAGTATAGTGGCCCAACACACACACACAAAGTATAGTGCCTCAACACACACAGTAGAGTGCCCCAACACACACACAGTATAGTGCCCCAATACACACACAGTTTAGTGCCCCAACACACAGACACACAGTATAGTGCCACAACACACACAGTATAGTGCCCCAACACACACACACACACACACACAGTATAGTGCCCCAATACACACACACAGTATAGTGCCCCAACACACACAGTATAGTGCCCCAACACACACAGTATTGAGCCCCAACACACAGGCACAGAGTATTGTGCCCCAACACACAGGCACACAGTATTGTGCCCCAACACACAGACACACAGTATAGTGCCCCAACACACACAGTATAGTGCCAAAACACACACAATTTATAGCGCCCCAACACACACACAGTATAGTGCCCCAACACACACACAGTATAGTGCCCCAACACACACACACACACAGTATAGTGCCCCAACACACACACAGTATAGTGCCCCAACATACACACAGTATAGTGCCCCAACACACACAGTATTGAGCCCCAACACACAGGCACACAGTATTGTGCCCCAACACACACACAGTATAGTGCCCCAATAAACAAACAGTATAGTGCCCCAATACACACACAGTATAGTGCCCCAACACACACACAGTATACACACAGTTTAGTGCCCCAACACACACAGTATTGAGCCCCAACACACAGGCACACAGTATTGTGCCCCAACACACAGACACACAGTATAGTGCCCCAACACTCACACACACACACACACAGTATAGTGCCCCAACACACACACACAGTATAGTGCCCCAACACACACACACACACAGTATAGTGCCCCAACACACACAGTATAGAGCCCCAGCACACACAGTATAGAGCCCCAACACAAAGGCACACAGTATTGTGCCCCAACACACAGACACACAGTATAGTGCCCCAACACACACAGTATAGTGCCCCAACACACACACACAGTATAGTGCCCCAACACACACACACACAGCATAGTGCCCCAACACACACAATATAGTGCCCCAACACACACAGTATTGAGCCCCAACACACAGGCACACAGTATTGTGCCCCAACACACAGACACGCAGTATTGTGCCCCAACACACAGACACACAGTATAGTGCCCCAACACAAACACAGTATAGTGCCCCAACACACACACAAAGTATAGTGCCCCACCACACACACAAAGTATAGTGCCCCAACACACACAGTAGAGTGCCCCAACACACACACAGTATAGTGCCCCAATACACACACAGTATAGTGCCCCAACACACACAGTATAGTGCCCCAACACACACACAGTATAGTGCCCCAACACACACAGTATAGTGCCCCAACACACACAGTATTGAGCCCCAACACACAGGCACACAGTATTGTGCCCCAACACACAGACACAGCATAGTGCCCCAACACACACAATATAGTGCCCCAACACACACAGTATTGAGCCCCAACACACAGGCACACAGTATTGTGCCCCAACACACAGACACGCAGTATTGTGCCCCAACACACAGACACACAGTATAGTGCCCCAACACACACACAGTATAGTGCCCCAACACACACACAGTATAGTGCCCCAACACACACACAGAGTATAGTGCCCCACCACACACACAAAGTATAGTGCCCCAACACACACACAAAGTATAGTGCCCCAACACACACAGTAGAGTGCCCCAACACACACACAGTATAGTGCCCCAATACACACACAGTTTAGTGCCCCAACACACAGACACGCAGTATAGTGCCCCAACACACACACACACACACACACACACACACACACACACAGTATAGTGCCCCAATACACACACAGTATAGTGCCCCAATACACACACAAAGTATAGTGCCCCAACACACACAGTAAAGTGCCCCAACACACACAGTAAAGTGCCCTAACACACACACACGCAGTATAGTTCCCCAACACACACACACACACACACAGTATAGTGCCATTAAACACACACAATATAGTGCCCCAACACACAGACACACAGTATATTACCCCAATAAACACACAGTATAGTGCCCCAATACACACACAAAGTATAGTGCCCCAACACACACACACACACAGTATATTACCCCAATAAACACACAGTATAGTGCCCCAATACACACACACACACAGTATAGTGCCCCAACACACACAGTATAATGCCATAACACACACACATAGTATAGTGCTCCAACACACACACAGTATAGTGCCCCAACACACACAGTATTGAGCCCCAAAACACAGGCACACAGTATTGTGCCCCAACACACACACAGTATAGTGCCCCAATAAACAAACAGTATAGTGCCCCAATACACACACAGTATAGTGCCCCAACACACACACACACACACACACACACAGTATAGTGCCCCAACACACACACACACAGTATAGTGCCCGAACACACACACAGCATAGTGCCCCAACACACACACAGTATAGTGCCCCAACACACACAGTATTGAGCCCCAACACACAGGCAAACAGTATCGTGCCCCAACACACAGACACACAGTATAGTGCCCCAACACTCACACACAGACAGTATAGTGCCCCAACACACACACACACACACACACACACACACACACACTATAGTGCCCCAACACACACACACAGTATAATGCCCCAACACACACAGTATAGTGCCCCAACACACACAGTATTAAGCCCCAACACAAAGGCACACAGTATTGTGCCCCAACACACACACACAGTATAGTGCCCCAACACACACAGTATTGAGCCCCAACACACAGGCACACAGTATTGTGCCCCAACACACAGACACACAGTATTGTGCCCCAACACACACACACACAGTATAGTGCCCCAACACACACACAGTATAGTGCCCCAACACACACACAGTATAGTGCCCCAACACACACAAAGTATAGTGCCCCAACACACACAGTAGAGTGCCCCAACACACACACAGTATAGTGCCCCAATACTAGAGATGGTCACTGACCCCCGTGTTTTGGTTTTGGATTCTGTTTTGGATCTGGATTACCGTCGTGTTTTGGTTTTGGTTTTGGTTTTGCAAAACCGCCATTGCGTGTTTTGGTTTTGGTTTTGGTTTTGTTTGGTTTTGTTTTGCTATTTTTTGGGAAAATCCATGTTTTTGGGCCTAAATTAACCCAATTTAGTGCTCCAACTGTTTTAGAGACAAGTAATCTAATTGTTGAGGTAATAAATCATCCAAAAAAACAGTTTAATTCTTCGTTGGTAGGCCTATTCTACACACAAAACAGATTGTCTTCCTCTCCATCTATGCATATTGGCAATGCAGCCATCGTCTTTGAATGTATATTACACCCTACACTTATAGTTAAATATGTAAAGAAATGGAAAAAGCCAGTTTGGTTTCTGTCTCTCAAGGCACCCCTCCACTTGTATAAAATACTAAAAAATTCAGCCATTATAGACTGTACAATATTAATTGACATGGAGAAAGACAGTTTGGGGTCACTGTCTCTCTAGGCCCCCCTCCACTTGTATAAAATACCAAAAAATTCAGCCATTATAGACTGTACAATATTAATTGACATGGAGAAAGCCAGTTTGGTTTCTGTCTCTCTAGGCCCCCCTCCACTTGTATAAAATACTAAAAAATTCAGCCATTATAGACTGTACAATATTAATTGACATGGAGAAAGACAGTTTGGGGTCACTCTGTCTCTCTAGGCCCCCCTCCACTTGTATAAAATACCAAAAAATTCAGCCATTATAGACTGTACAATATTAATTGACATGGAAAAAGCCAGTTTGGTTTCTGTCTCTCTAGGCCCCCCTCCACTTGTATAAAATACCCAAAAATTCAGCCATTATAGACTGTACAATATTATGAAAAATGGACAAAGCCAGTTTAGGGTCACTCTGTCTATGACACCCTACCCTTAAGGATAAATTGCCCTAACAGCAGCCTTTCAAGATGGTATGTGATATGGAAATGCCACAAGTCCCTTTCCTCTTTGGGGGTAGATTGCACCCTACACTTACATAGAAAGTTTTAAAAAGATGTTATCGGCATCATCTTCAGCTTAATCCTCACCCTCATCAGTGTGTACGTCATCATCACAGACTATCAATTCATCGCCGCTTGAATCCGCCATTAGAGAACAGTCAGTGCTTGGATGTCTTGGATGGTGAAGGCCTTCCTCGTGGAAGATGTAGTTCATTTTTATAAACATCATTTTCTCCACATTTTTGGGAAGTAACCTTCTACGGCAATCACTGACTAAGTTCCCTGCTGTGCTGAACACTCGTTCAGAGTACACACTGGAGGGTGGGCAGCTTAGGTATTGCAAAGCAAGTTTGTACATGGGTTTCCAAATGGCCTGCTTTTCTTCCCAGTAAGGAAAGGGACTGTCTGACATTTCCATATCAACTACCTCTTGAAAGTAATCCTCCACCATCCTTTGCATGTTTATACTCATATTGGATGGAGTTATGGGCAAAGTGACACATTTTTTTGAAAAATCCTTCAAACCAGCCCAGATGTTAAATTGTTCTGGTCTGCCCCCTGTGTCTTCCCTGCTTCTTTTTTGGAAATTTAATTTTTTACGAGCAACAGCTTGAGAAAGTGAAGGAGGACACGTCGTCAAGCCGAGGCCCAGTTCAGCGGCCAACTTGCTGAGCAATAGCTCCTTGCAAAAGTTCACATCTCGCTCATTTACAAGTAAAGACTCAATGTAGGTTTTAAACCTTGGATCAAGCACAGTGGCCAAAACGTACTGATCCGAGTTCAAGATCTTAATAACTCGAGGATCATTGTGAAGCGAATTAAGTACTTGATCGACAAGGCCAACATACTTTGCTGAATTGCTTGCTTTCAGCTCCTCCTTCATTTTCTCAAGCTACTTTTCCAATAGTCTAATTAAAGGAATGACTTGGCTCAAACTAGCAGAGTCTGCACTGACCTCACATGTCACAACTTCAAATGGTTTCAGCACCTTGCACAGCACTGAAAGGATTCCCCACTGTGCAAGAGTGAAATATATCCCCCCTCCTTTCCCAATGTCATGACTTGTGCAATATGCTTGGATGGCTTTGCGCTGTTCCTCCATCCTCTGAAGCATGTACAGGGTGGAATTCCACCGAGTTACCACCTCTTGCTTAAGTTGGTGGCAGGGCAAGTTAAACTGCTCTTGGAGCTGCTGTAATCTCCTACATGCTGTGGCTGAATGCCTGAAATGGCCTGAAATTTTACGGGCCACCGAAAGCATCTCCTGCACCTCACGGTTATTTCGTAGGAAGCTCTGCACCACCAAGTTGATGGTGTGAGCAAAACAGGGAATATGTTGGAAATCACCCAGCTGTAATGCTCGCACTATATTGTTGGCGTTATCTGAAATGACATAGCCTGGGGAGAGTCCGAGTGGTATAAGCCATGCATCAATCACATCTCTCAGTTTGCGTAACAAATTGTCAGCCGTATGCCTGTTAGTGAAGCCGGTGATACAAAGAGTGGCCTGCCTGTGACAAATGTTACGTAGTGGTGTACATGCTGCTGCTGTTCCTGCTGGTGAAGGTGAATGACCAACCCAGTGGGCTGTCACAGTCATATAGTCTTTGGTTTGGCCACTTCCACTTGTCCACATATCTGTGGTTAAGTGAACAGTGGGCAGAATGGCATTTTTCAGCGCAATCTCTACATTTTTACACACTTTTTGGTATAGTTGTGGAATAGCTTTACGGGAGAAATGGTGTCGCGATGGAATTCTGTAATGCGGACACAAAACCTCAATTAACTGTGAAAAACCAGCTGCGTTTATTGTGGAGATTGGACGCAGATCTAACACTAACATTGCAGCCATGGCGTCTGTGATTCGCTTGGCGACTGGGTGACTGCTGTCATATTTGCTTCCCCTCGCAAATGATTGTTTCACAGTTAATTGCTGAAATGTAGGACTGCTCATTTTATTCACCTGCCTCTGGGATGACGATTCACCCCCAGCAGCAGCAACAGCAGCAGCAGGACTAACGCTTTCTTCAGAGGAATCAATAATAGTGCCGGAGTCATCCAGCCTTAAGTTGGATGCCGGGCTAACTCCGAGCGCTACTGAGGATATTGATGAGGATGGTGTGGTGGGTGTATTTTGTAGCCGTCGGTATGTCGGTGAGCGGAGGGTCTTAGCTGATGAGGGAGTGCTTGTATTCTTTTGGGAAGAACTTTCAGCTTTTCCCAACACTTTGCCATGAACTCTCGTTAAATGGCGTAACATAGACGAGGTTCCAAGATGGTTAAGGTCCCTCCCTCGACTGACTGTGGCTTCACATACACTACAAATGGCTATACAATTGTTGTCTGGATTTGGGTAGAAATAATTCCACACATAAGAAGTGGATTTTTTTGTTTTATGCCCAGGCATGACAATGGCCTTTTTCTTGTCACGTGCCAGAACTGCTGCCACTGGTGCAGGACTTACACAAACAACCTCATCCTCATCAACATCCTCATTAGCGCCCTCATCGCCTACACAAATCTCCCCCTCATCCTCTTCTAATTCCAAAGTGGCATCCTCAATTTGGGTATCACCGGCTACACTCGGGCTATTAAGGCACACATCAGCAGAATGCTCACGATTAGACATCCCACTGTTGGATGGACTCTCCACAGGGATTGTTGTCATTTGTGAATCAGAGCAAATATTCTCCTGTAATGCCTCACTGTTATCTTGCAGCTCAGCTTTGACGCGTAACAGTAGTTGTGCACCAATTGTAGGCTGGGTAACTTTTTGGGATCTGCCACTAATAGCCAAAGGTGAAGGCCTCATTCTCTCTTTGCCACTGCGTGTGTAGAATGGCATGCTTGCAATTTTTTTTTTATCGTCACTTAACTTTTGCTCAGTTACACTTCTTTTTCGCTTCAATACAGTAAATTTTTTTTTGGTTTTTGTTTTTTGCACTAATTTGAAAACACTCTGTTGTTTGACATCGCCTTGGCCAGATGACGTACTGGGAACACTAACATCAGGACTGGTGACAGAACCTGGTTGCTCATTTAGATCATATGTGGACTGCTTTGAATCCATTCTGAGCGCAAACCACTGGGGAGTGCTAAAAATTATTTAGTAGATTCTGCTGACAGTTATGACTTTTGACAGCCAGAAATATTAATGCACAATTAGGGAGGACACCCCAAAAGCACTGAGGAGTGCTAAAAATTATTTAGTAGATTCTGCTGACAGTTATGACTTTTGACAGCCAGAAATATTAATGCACAATTAGGGAGGACACCCCAAAAACACTGAGGAGTGCTAAAAATTATTTAGTAGATACTGCTGACAGTTATGACTTTTGACAGCCAGAAATATTAATGCACAATTAGGGAGGACACCCCAAAAGCACTGAGGAGTGCTAAAAATTATTTAGTAGATACTGCTGACAGATATGACTTTTGACAGCCAGAAATATTAATGCACAATTAGGGAGGACACCCCAAAAACACTGAGGAGTGCTAAAAATTATTTAGTAGATACTGCTGACAGATATGACTTTTGACAGCCAGAAATATTAATGCACAATTAGGGAGGACACCCCAAAAGCACTGAGGAGTGCTAAAAATTATTTAGTAGATACTGCTGACAGATATGACTTTTGACAGCCAGAAATATTAATGCACAATTAGGGAGGACACCCCAAAAACACTGAGGAGTGCTAAAAATTATTTAGTAGATACTGCTGACAGATATGACTTTTGACAGCCAGAAATATTAATGCACAATTAGGGAGGACACCCCAAAAACACTGAGGAGTGCTAAAAATTATTTAGTAGATACTGCTGACAGATATGACTTTTGACAGCCAGAAATATTAATACACAATTAGGGAGGACACCCCAAAAACACTGAGGAGTGCTAAAAATTATTTAGTAGATACTGCTGACAGATATGACTTTTGACAGCCAGAAATATTAATGCACAATTAGGGAGGACACCCCAAAAACACTGAGGAGTGCTAAAAATTATTTAGTAGATACTGCTGACAGATATGACTTTTGACAGCCAGAAATATTAATGCACAATTAGGGAGGACACCCCAAAAACACTGAGGAGTGCTAAAAATTATTTAGTAGATACTGCTGACAGATATGACTTTTGACAGCCAGAAATATTAATGCACAATTAGGGAGGACACCCCAAAAACACTGAGGAGTGCTAAAAATTATTTAGTAGATACTGCTGACAGATATGACTTTTGACAGCCAGAAATATTAATGCACAATTAGGGAGGACACCCCAAAAACACTGAGGAGTACTAAAAATTATTTAGTAGATACTGCTGACAGATATGACTTTTGACAGCCAGAAATATTAATGCACAATTAGGGAGGACACCCCAAAAACACTGAGGAGTGCTAAAAATTATTTAGTAGATACTGCTGACAGATATGACTTTTGACAGCCAGAAATATTAATGCACAATTAGGGAGGACACCCCAAAAGCACTGAGGAGTGCTACAAATTATTTAGTAGATACTGCTGACAGATATGACTTTTGACAGCCAGAAATATTAATGCACAATTAGGGAGGACACCCCAAAAGCACTGAGGTGTGCTACAAATTATTTAGTAGATACTGCTGACAGATATGACTTTTGACAGCCAGAAATATTAATGCACAATTATGGGGGACACCCCAAAAGCGCTGGGGAGTGCCAAATATGAAGAAAAAATAATAAACCTCTATCCTCCTCTCTGCACTAGCGATTTTGGTTAGAGCAATTGCAAGAACAATATTGTATTCTCTGTCCCTGCTCTAATTAGCCTATGACTACACCCTGCTCTCTCCCTCTGTCAAAAGGCGATGGATTGCTGTGGAGGCGTGTATTTATAAAGTTGAAGTATCGCGAGAACCGAGATCCGACAACGTCACAATGACGTTCGGCCTCGATTTGGATTCGGAATGGGCGGGAGAGTACCGAGTTGCTCAGCTCGGTACTCGGATACCCAAAGTTCGGGTGGGTTCGGTTCTCGGAGAACCGGACCCGCCCATCTCTACCCAATACACACACAGTTTAGTGCCCCAACACACAGACACACAGTATAGTGCCCCAACACACACAGTATAGTGCCCCAACACACACAGTATTGAGCCCCAACACACAGACACACAGTATAGTGCCCCAACACACACAGTATAGTGCCCCAACACACACAGTATAGTGCCAAAACACACACAGAATTCAGCCCCAACACACAAGCACACACTATTGTGCCCCAACACACAGACACACAGTATAGTGCCCCAACACACACACTTTATA
The DNA here is from genome assembly GCA_036250195.1 of Mixophyes australis. Lineage (NCBI taxonomy): Eukaryota > Metazoa > Chordata > Amphibia > Anura > Limnodynastidae > Mixophyes > Mixophyes australis. The sequence continues at coordinate 48,167,726 of JAVHZZ010000011.1, read as the reverse complement.
GCGCCCCAACACACACAGTATAGTGCCCCAACACACACACACACACAGTATAGTGCCCCAACACACACACAGTATAGTGCCCCAACACACACACACACACACACACACACACAGTATAGTGCCCCAACACACACACAGTATAGTGCCCCAACACACACACAGTATAGTGCCCCAACACACACACAGTATATTGCCCCAACACACACACAAACTATAGTGCCCCAACACACACAGTAGAGTGCCCCAACACACACACAGTATAGTGCCCCAATACACACAGTTTAGTGCACCAATACACACACACACACACACAGTATAGTGCCCCAATACACACACACAGTATATTGGCCCAACACACACAGTATAGTGCTCCAACACACACAGTATTGAGCCCCAACACACAGGCACACAGTATTGTGCCCCAACACACAGACACACAGTATTGTGCCCCAACACACAGACACACAGTATAGTGCCCCAACACACACAGTATAGTGCCCCAACACACACACACACACAGTATAGTGCCCCAACACACACACAGTATAGTGCCCCAAAACACACACAGTATAGTGCCCCAACACACACAGTATTGAGCCCCAACACACAGGCACACAGTATTGTGCCCCAACACAAAGGCACACAGTATTGTGCCCCAACACACAGACACACAGTATAGTGCCCCAACACACACACAGTATAGTGCCCCAACACACACACAGTATAGTGAACCAACACACACAATATAGTGCCCCAACACACACAGTATTGAGCCCCAACACACAGGCACACAGTATTGTGCCCCAACACACAGACACACAGTATAGTGCCCCAACACACACACAGTATAGTGCCCCAACACACACAGTATAGTGGCCCAACACACACACACAAAGTATAGTGCCTCAACACACACAGTAGAGTGCCCCAACACACACACAGTATAGTGCCCCAATACACACACAGTTTAGTGCCCCAACACACAGACACACAGTATAGTGCCCCAACACACACACACACACACAGTATAGTGCCCCAATACACACACACAGTATAGTGCCCCAACACACACAGTATAGTGCCCCAACACACACAGTATTGAGCCCCAACACACAGGCACAGAGTATTGTGCCCCAACACACAGGCACAGAGTATTGTGCCCCAACACACAGACACACAGTATAGTGCCCCAACACACACAGTATAGTGCCAAAACACACACAATTTATAGCGCCCCAACACACACACAGTATAGTGCCCCAACACACACACAGTATAGTGCCCCAACACACACACACACAGTATAGTGCCCCAACACACACACAGTATAGTGCCCCAACATACACACAGTATAGTGCCCCAACACACACAGTATTGAGCCCCAACACACAGGCACACAGTATTGTGCCCCAACACACACACAGTATAGTGCCCCAATAAACAAACAGTATAGTGCCCCAATACACACACAGTATAGTGCCCCAACACACACACACAGTATACACACAGTTTAGTGCCCCAACACACACAGTATTGAGCCCCAACACACAGGCACACAGTATTGTGCCCCAACACACAGACACACAGTATAGTGCCCCAACACTCACACACACACACACAGTATAGTGCCCCAACACACACACACAGTATAGTGCCCCAACACACACACACACACACACAGTATAGTGCCCCAACACACACAGTATAGAGCCCCAACACACACAGTATAGAGCCCCAACACAAAGGCACACAGTATTGTGCCCCAACACACAGACACACAGTATAGTGCCCCAACACACACAGTATAGTGCCCCAACACACACACAGTATAGTGCCCCAACACACACACACAGCATAGTGCCCCAACACACACAATATAGTGCCCCAACACACACAGTATTGAGCCCCAACACACAGGCACACAGTATTGTGCCCCAACACACAGACACGCAGTATTGTGCCCCAACACACAGACACACAGTATAGTGCCCCAACACACACACAGTATAGTGCCCCAACACACACACAGTATAGTGCCCCAACACACACACAAAGTATAGTGCCCCACCACACACACAAAGTATAGTGCCCCAACACACACACAAAGTATAGTGCCCCAACACACACAGTAGAGTGCCCCAACACACACACAGTATAGTGCCCCAATACACACACAGTATAGTGCCCCAACACACACAGTATAGTGCCCCAACACACACACACAGTATAGTGCCCCAACACACAGACACACAGTATAGTGCCCCAACACACACAGTATAGTGCCCCAACACACACACAGTATAGTGCCCCAACACACACACACACAGCATAGTGCCCCAACACACACACAGTATAATGCCCCAACACACACACAGTATAGTGCCCCAACACACACACACACACACAGTATAGTGCCCCAACACACACACAGTATAGTGCCCCAAAACACACACAGTATAGTGCCCCAACACACACAGTATTGAGCCCCAACACACAGGCACACAGTATTGTGCCCCAACACAAAGGCACACAGTATTGTGCCCCAACACACAGACACACAGTATAGTGCCCCAACACACACACAGTATAGTGCCCCAACACACACACAGTATAGTGAACCAACACACACAATATAGTGCCCCAACACACACAGTATTGAGCCCCAACACACAGGCACACAGTATTGTGCCCCAACACACAGACACACAGTATAGTGCCCCAACACACACACAGTATAGTGCCCCAACACACACAGTATAGTGGCCCAACACACACACACAAAGTATAGTGCCTCAACACACACAGTAGAGTGCCCCAACACACACACAGTATAGTGCCCCAATACACACACAGTTTAGTGCCCCAACACACAGACACACAGTATAGTGCCACAACACACACAGTATAGTGCCCCAACACACACACACACACAGTATAGTGCCCCAATACACACACACAGTATAGTGCCCCAACACACACAGTATAGTGCCCCAACACACACAGTATTGAGCCCCAACACACAGGCACAGAGTATTGTGCCCCAACACACAGGCACACAGTATTGTGCCCCAACACACAGACACACAGTATAGTGCCCCAACACACACAGTATAGTGCCAAAACACACACAATTTATAGCGCCCCAACACACACACAGTATAGTGCCCCAACACACACACAGTATAGTGCCCCAACACACACACACACACAGTATAGTGCCCCAACACACACACAGTATAGTGCCCCAACATACACACAGTATAGTGCCCCAACACACACAGTATTGAGCCCCAACACACAGGCACACAGTATTGTGCCCCAACACACACACAGTATAGTGCCCCAATAAACAAACAGTATAGTGCCCCAATACACACACAGTATAGTGCCCCAACACACACACAGTATACACACAGTTTAGTGCCCCAACACACACAGTATTGAGCCCCAACACACAGGCACACAGTATTGTGCCCCAACACACAGACACACAGTATAGTGCCCCAACACTCACACACACACACACACAGTATAGTGCCCCAACACACACACACACAGTATAGTGCCCCAACACACACACACACAGTATAGTGCCCCAACACACACAGTATAGAGCCCCAGCACACACAGTATAGAGCCCCAACACAAAGGCACACAGTATTGTGCCCCAACACACAGACACACAGTATAGTGCCCCAACACACACAGTATAGTGCCCCAACACACACACAGTATAGTGCCCCAACACACACACAGCATAGTGCCCCAACACACACAATATAGTGCCCCAACACACACAGTATTGAGCCCCAACACACAGGCACACAGTATTGTGCCCCAACACACAGACACGCAGTATTGTGCCCCAACACACACACAGTATAGTGCCCCAACACACACACAAAGTATAGTGCCCCACCACACACACAAAGTATAGTGCCCCAACACACACAGTAGAGTGCCCCAACACACACACAGTATAGTGCCCCAATACACACACAGTATAGTGCCCCAATACACACAGTATAGTGCCCCAACACACACACAGTATAGTGCCCCAACACACACAGTATAGTGCCCCAACACACACAGTATTGAGCCCCAACACACAGGCACACAGTATTGTGCCCCAACACACAGACACAGCATAGTGCCCCAACACACACAATATAGTGCCCCAACACACACAGTATTGAGCCCCAACACACAGGCACACAGTATTGTGCCCCAACACACAGACACGCAGTATTGTGCCCCAACACACAGACACACAGTATAGTGCCCCAACACACACACAGTATAGTGCCCCAACACACACACAGTATAGTGCCCCAACACACACACAAAGTATAGTGCCCCACCACACACACAAAGTATAGTGCCCCAACACACACACAAAGTATAGTGCCCCAACACACACAGTAGAGTGCCCCAACACACACACAGTATAGTGCCCCAATACACACACAGTTTAGTGCCCCAACACACAGACACGCAGTATAGTGCCCCAACACACACACACACACACACACACACACACACAGTATAGTGCCCCAATACACACACAGTATAGTGCCCCAATACACACACAAAGTATAGTGCCCCAACACACACAGTAAAGTGCCCCAACACACACAGTAAAGTGCCCTAACACACACACACGCAGTATAGTTCCCCAACACACACACACACACAGTATAGTGCCATTAAACACACACAATATAGTGCCCCAACACACAGACACACAGTATATTACCCCAATAAACACACAGTATAGTGCCCCAATACACACACAAAGTATAGTGCCCCAACACACACACACACACACAGTATATTACCCCAATAAACACACAGTATAGTGCCCCAATACACACACACACAGTATAGTGCCCCAACACACACAGTATAATGCCATAACACACACACACACACACACACACACATAGTATAGTGCTCCAACACACACACAGTATAGTGCCCCAACACACACAGTATTGAGCCCCAAAACACAGGCACACAGTATTGTGCCCCAACACACACACAGTATAGTGCCCCAATAAACAAACAGTATAGTGCCCCAATACACACACAGTATAGTGCCCCAACACACACACACACACACACACAGTATAGTGCCCCAACACACACACACACACACACAGTATAGTGCCCCAACACACACACAGCATAGTGCCCCAACACACACACAGTATAGTGCCCCAACACACACAGTATTGAGCCCCAACACACAGGCAAACAGTATCGTGCCCCAACACACAGACACACAGTATAGTGCCCCAACACTCACACACAGACAGTATAGTGCCCCAACACACACACACACACACACACACACACACACACACTATAGTGCCCCAACACACACACACAGTATAATGCCCCAACACACACAGTATAGTGCCCCAACACACACAGTATTAAGCCCCAACACAAAGGCACACAGTATTGTGCCCCAACACACACACACAGTATAGTGCCCCAACACACACAGTATTGAGCCCCAACACACAGGCACACAGTATTGTGCCCCAACACACAGACACACAGTATTGTGCCCCAACACACACACACACACAGTATAGTGCCCCAACACACACACAGTATAGTGCCCCAACACACACACAGTATAGTGCCCCAACACACACAAAGTATAGTGCCCCAACACACACAGTAGAGTGCCCCAACACACACACAGTATAGTGCCCCAATACTAGAGATGGTCACTGACCCCCGTGTTTTGGTTTTGGATTCGGTTTTGGATCTGGATTACCGTCGTGTTTTGGTTTTGGTTTTGGTTTTGCAAAACCGCCATTGCGTGTTTTGGTTTTGGTTTTGGTTTTGTTTGGTTTTGTTTTGCTATTTTTTGGGAAAATCCATGTTTTTGGGCCTAAATTAACCCAATTTAGTGCTCCAACTGTTTTAGAGACAAGTAATCTAATTGTTGAGGTAATAAATCATCCAAAAAAACAGTTTAATTCTTCGTTGGTAGGCCTATTCTACACACAAAACAGATTGTCTTCCTCTCCATCTATGCATATTGGCAATGCAGCCATCGTCTTTGAATGTATATTACACCCTACACTTATAGTTAAATATGTAAAGAAATGGAAAAAGCCAGTTTGGTTTCTGTCTCTCAAGGCACCCCTCCACTTGTATAAAATACTAAAAAATTCAGCCATTATAGACTGTACAATATTAATTGACATGGAGAAAGACAGTTTGGGGTCACTCTGTCTCTCTAGGCCCCACTCCACTTGTATAAAATACCAAAAAATTCAGCCATTATAGACTGTACAATATTAATTGACATGGAGAAAGCCAGTTTGGTTTCTGTCTCTCTAGGCCCCCCTCCACTTGTATAAAATACTAAAAAATTCAGCCATTATAGACTGTACAATATTAATTGACATGGAGAAAGACAGTTTGGGGTCACTCTGTCTCTCTAGGCCCCCCTCCACTTGTATAAAATACCAAAAAATTCAGCCATTATAGACTGTACAATATTAATTGACATGGAAAAAGCCAGTTTGGTTTCTGTCTCTCTAGGCCCCCCTCCACTTGTATAAAATACCCAAAAATTCAGCCATTATAGACTGTACAATATTATGAAAAATGGACAAAGCCAGTTTAGGGTCACTCTGTCTATGACACCCTACCCTTAAGGATAAATTGCCCTAACAGCAGCCTTTCAAGATGGTATGTGATATGGAAATGCCACAAGTCCCTTTCCTCTTTGGGGGTAGATTGCACCCTACACTTACATAGAAAGTTTTAAAAAGATGTTATCGGCATCATCTTCAGCTTAATCCTCACCCTCATCAGTGTGTACGTCATCATCACAGACTATCAATTCATCGCCGCTTGAATCCGCCATTAGAGAACAGTCAGTGCTTGGATGTCTTGGATGGTGAAGGCCTTCCTCGTGGAAGATGTAGTTCATTTTTATAAACATCATTTTCTCCACATTTTTGGGAAGTAACCTTCTACGGCAATCACTGACTAAGTTCCCTGCTGTGCTGAACACTCGTTCAGAGTACACACTGGAGGGTGGGCAGCTTAGGTATTGCAAAGCAAGTTTGTACATGGGTTTCCAAATGGCCTGCTTTTCTTCCCAGTAAGGAAAGGGACTGTCTGACATTTCCATATCAACTACCTCTTGAAAGTAATCCTCCACCATCCTTTGCATGTTTATACTCATATTGGATGGAGTTATGGGCAAAGTGACACATTTTTTTGAAAAATCCTTCAAACCAGCCCAGATGTTAAATTGTTCTGGTCTGCCCCCTGTGTCTTCCCTGCTTCTTTTTTGGAAATTTAATTTTTTACGAGCAACAGCTTGAGAAAGTGAAGGAGGACACGTCGTCAAGCCGAGGCCCAGTTCAGCGGCCAACTTGCTGAGCAATAGCTCCTTGCAAAAGTTCACATCTCGCTCATTTACAAGTAAAGACTCAATGTAGGTTTTAAACCTTGGATCAAGCACAGTGGCCAAAACGTACTGATCCGAGTTCAAGATCTTAATAACTCGAGGATCATTGTGAAGCGAATTAAGTACTTGATCGACAAGGCCAACATACTTTGCTGAATTGCTTGCTTTCAGCTCCTCCTTCATTTTCTCAAGCTGCTTTTCCAATAGTCTAATTAAAGGAATGACTTGGCTCAAACTAGCAGAGTCTGCACTGACCTCACATGTCACAACTTCAAATGGTTTCAGCACCTTGCACAGCACTGAAAGGATTCCCCACTGTGCAAGAGTGAAATACATCCCCCCTCCTTTCCCAATGTCATGACTTGTGCAATATGCTTGGATGGCTTTGCGCTGTTCCTCCATCCTCTGAAGCATGTACAGGGTGGAATTCCATCGAGTTACCACCTCTTGCTTAAGTTGGTGGCAGGGCAAGTTAAACTGCTCTTGGAGCTGCTGTAATCTCCTACATGCTGTGGCTGAATGCCTGAAATGGCCTGAAATTTTACGGGCCACCGAAAGCATCTCCTGCACCTCACGGTTATTTCGTAGGAAGCTCTGCACCACCAAGTTGATGGTGTGAGCAAAACAGGGAATATGTTGGAAATCACCCAGCTGTAATGCTCGCACTATATTGTTGGCGTTATCTGAAATGACATAGCCTGGGGAGAGTCCGAGTGGTATAAGCCATGCATCAATCACATCTCTCAGTTTGCGTAACAAATTGTCAGCCGTATGCCTGTTAGTGAAGCCGGTGATACAAAGAGTGGCCTGCCTGTGACAAATGTTACGTAGTGGTGTACATGCTGCTGCTGTTCCTGCTGGTGAAGGTGAATGACCAACCCAGTGGGCTGTCACAGTCATATAGTCTTTGGTTTGGCCACTTCCACTTGTCCACATATCTGTGGTTAAGTGAACAGTGGGCAGAATGGCATTTTTCAGCGCAATCTCTACATTTTTACACACTTTTTGGTATAGTTGTGGAATAGCTTTACGGGAGAAATGGTGTCGCGATGGAATTCTGTAATGCGGACACAAAACCTCAATTAACTGTGAAAAACCAGCTGCGTTTATTGTGGAGATTGGACGCAGATCTAACACTAACATTGCAGCCATGGCGTCTGTGATTCGCTTGGCGACTGGGTGACTGCTGTCATATTTGCTTCCCCTCGCAAATGATTGTTTCACAGTTAATTGCTGAAATGTAGGACTGCTCATTTTATTCACCTGCCTCTGGGATGACGATTCACCCCCAGCAGCAGCAACAGCAGCAGCAGGACTAACGCTTTCTTCAGAGGAATCAATAATAGTGCCGGAGTCATCCAGCCTTAAGTTGGATGCCGGGCTAACTCCGAGCGCTACTGAGGATATTGATGAGGATGGTGTGGTGGGTGTATTTTGTAGCCGTCGGTATGTCGGTGAGCGGAGGGTCTTAGCTGATGAGGGAGTGCTTGTATTCTTTTGGGAAGAACTTTCAGCTTTTCCCAACACTTTGCCATGAACTCTCGTTAAATGGCGTAACATAGACGAGGTTCCAAGATGGTTAAGGTCCCTCCCTCGACTGACTGTGGCTTCACATACACTACAAATGGCTATACAATTGTTGTCTGGATTTGGGTAGAAATAATTCCACACATAAGAAGTGGATTTTTTTGTTTTATGCCCAGGCATGACAATGGCCTTTTTCTTGTCACGTGCCAGAACTGCTGCCACTGGTGCAGGACTTACACAAACAACCTCATCTTCATCAACATCCTCATTAGCGCCCTCGTCGCCTACACAAATCTCCCCCTCATCCTCTTCTAATTCCAAAGTGGCATCCTCAATTTGGGTATCACCGGCTACACTCGGGCTATTAAGGCACACATCAGCAGAATGCTCACGATTAGACATCCCACTGTTGGATGGACTCTCCACAGGGATTGTTGTCATTTGTGAATCAGAGCAAATATTCTCCTGTAATGCCTCACTGTTATCTTGCAGCTCAGCTTTGACGCGTAACAGTAGTTGTGCACCAATTGTAGGCTGGGTAACTTTTTGGGATCTGCCACTAATAGCCAAAGGTGAAGGCCTCATTCTCTCTTTGCCACTGCGTGTGTAGAATGGCATGCTTGCAATTTTTTTTTTATCGTCACTTAACTTTTGCTCAGTTACACTTCTTTTTCGCTTCAATACAGTAAATTTTTTTTTGGTTTTTGTTTTTTGCACTAATTTGAAAACACTCTGTTGTTTGACATCGCCTTGGCCAGATGACGTACTGGGAACACTAACATCAGGACTGGTGACAGAACCTGGTTGCTCATTTAGATCATATGTGGACTGCTTTGAATCCATTCTGAGCGCAAACCACTGGGGAGTGCTAAAAATTATTTAGTAGATTCTGCTGACAGTTATGACTTTTGACAGCCAGAAATATTAATGCACAATTAGGGAGGACACCCCAAAAACACTGAGGAGTGCTAAAAATTATTTAGTAGATACTGCTGACAGATATGACTTTTGACAGCCAGAAATATTAATGCACAATTAGGGAGGACACCCCAAAAACACTGAGGAGTGCTAAAAATTATTTAGTAGATACTGCTGACAGATATGACTTTTGACAGCCAGAAATATTAATGCACAATTAGGGAGGACACCCCAAAAACACTGAGGAGTGCTAAAAATTATTTAGTAGATACTGCTGACAGATATGACTTTTGACAGCCAGAAATATTAATGCACAATTAGGGAGGACACCCCAAAAGCACTGAGGAGTACTAAAAATTATTTAGTAGATACTGCTGACAGATATGACTTTTGACAGCCAGAAATATTAATGCACAATTAGGGAGGACACCCCAAAAACACTGAGGAGTGCTAAAAATTATTTAGTAGATACTGCTGACAGATATGACTTTTGACAGCCAGAAATATTAATGCACAATTAGGGAGGACACCCCAAAAGCACTGAGGAGTGCTACAAATTATTTAGTAGATACTGCTGACAGATATGACTTTTGACAGCCAGAAATATTAATGCACAATTAGGGAGGACACCCCAAAAGCACTGAGGTGTGCTACAAATTATTTAGTAGATACTGCTGACAGATATGACTTTTGACAGCCAGAAATATTAATGCACAATTATGGGGGACACCCCAAAAGCGCTGGGGAGTGCCAAATATGAAGAAAAAATAATAAACCTCTATCCTCCTCTCTGCACTAGCGATTTTGGTTAGAGCAATTGCAAGAACAATATTGTATTCTCTGTCCCTGCTCTAATTAGCCTATGACTACACCCTGCTCTCTCCCTCTGTCAAAAGGCGATGGATTGCTGTGGAGGCGTGTATTTATAAATTTGAAGTATCGCGAGAACCGAGATCCGACAACGTCACAATGACGTTCGGCCTCGATTTGGATTCGGAATGGGCGGGAGAGTACCGAGTTGCTCAGCTCGGTACTCGGATACCCAAAGTTCGGGTGGGTTCGGTTCTCGGAGAACCGGACCCGCCCATCTCTACCCAATACACACACAGTTTAGTGCCCCAACACACAGACACACAGTATAGTGCCCCAACACACACAGTATAGTGCCCCAACACACACAGTATTGAGCCCCAACACACAGACACACAGTATAGTGCCCCAACACACACAGTATAGTGCCCCAACACACACAGTATAGTGCCAAAACACACACAGAATTCAGCCCCAACACACAAGCACACACTATTGTGCCCCAACACACAGACACACAGTATAGTGCCCCAACACACACACTTTATAGCGCCCCAACACACACAGTATAGTGCCCCAACACACACACACACACACAGTATAGTGCCCCAACACACACACAGTATAGTGCCCCAACACACACACACACACACACACACACACAGTATAGTGCCCCAACACACACACAGTATAGTGCCCCAACACACACACAGTATAGTGCCCCAACACACACACAAACTATAGTGCCCCAACACACACAGTAGAGTGCCCCAACACACACACAGTATAGTGCCCCAATACACACAGTTTAGTGCACCAATACACACACACACACACAGTATAGTGCCCCAATACACACACACAGTATATTGGCCCAACACACACAGTATAGTGCTCCAACACACACAGTATTGAGCCCCAACACACAGGCACACAGTATTGTGCCCCAACACACAGACACACAGTATTGTGCCCCAACACACAGACACACAGTATAGTGCCCCAACACACACAGTATAGTGCCCCAACACACACAGTCACACAGTATAGTGCCCCAACACACACACTTTATAGCGCCCCAACACACACAGTATAGTGCCCCAACACACACACAGTATAATGCCCCAACACACACACACACACAGTATAGTGCCCTAACACACACACGCAGTATAGTGCCCCAACACACACACACACACAGTATAGTGCCCCAACACACACAGTATAGTGCCCCAACACACACAGTATTAAGCCCAAACACACAGGCACACAGTATTGTGCCCCAACACACAGACACACAGTATAGTGCCCCAACACACACAGTATAGTGCCCCAACACACACAGTATAGTGCCCCAACACACACAGTATTGAGCCCCAACACACAGGCACACACTATTGTGCCCCATCACACAGACACACAGTATAGTGCCCCAACACACAAACTTTATAGCGCCCCAACACACACAGTATAGTGCCCCAACACACACACAGTATAGTGCCCCAACACACACACACAGTATAGTGCCCCAATACACACACAGTATAGTGCCCCAATACACACACAAAGTATAGTGCCCCAACACACACAGTAAAGTGCCCCAACACACACAGTAAAGTGCCCTAACACACACACGCAGTATAGTTCCCCAACACACACACACACACACACAGTATAGTGCCCTAATACACACACAGTATAGTGCCCCAACACACAGACACACAGTATATTACCCCAATAAACACACAGTATAGTGCCCCAATACACACACACACACAGTATAGTGCCCCAACACACACAGTATAATGCCCCAACACACACACACACATAGTATAGTGCTCCAACACACACACAGTATAGTGCCCCAACACACACAGTAAAGTGCCCCAACACACACAGTAAAGTGCCCTAACACACACACGCAGTATAGTTCCCCAACACACACACACACACACACACAGTATAGTGCCCTAATACACACACAGTATAGTGCCCCAACACACAGACACACAGTATATTACCCCAATAAACACACAGTATAGTGCCCCAATACACACACACACACAGTATAGTGCCCCAACACACACAGTATAATGCCCCAACACACACACACACATAGTATAGTGCTCCAACACACACACAGTATAGTGCCCCAACACACACAGTATTGAGCCCCAACACACAGGCACACAGTATTGTGCCCCAACACACACACAGTATAGTGCCCCAATAAACAAACAGTATAGTGCCCCAATACACACACAGTATAGTGCCCCAACACACACACACACACACACACACAGTATAGTGCCCCAACACACACACACACACACAGTATAGTGCCCCAACACACACACAGCATAGTGCCCCAACACACACACAGTATAGTGCCCCAACACACACAGTATTGAGCCCCAACACACAGGCACACAATATCGTGCCCCAACACACAGACACACAGTATAGTGCCCCAACACTCACACAAATACAGTATAGTGCCCCAACACACACACACACACACACACACACACTATAGTGCCCCAACACACACACAGTATAATGCCCCAACACACACAGTATAGTGCCCCAACACACACAGTATTGAGCCCCAACACAAAGGCACACAGTATTGTGCCCCAACACACAGACACACAGTATAGTGCCCCAACACACACACAGTATAGTGCCCCAACACACACACAGTATAGTGCCCCAACACACACACACAAAGTATAGTGCTCCAACACACACAGTAGAGTGCCCCAACACACACACAGTATAGTGCCCCAATACACAGGCACACAGTATTGTGCCCCAACACACAGACACACAGTATTGTGCCCCAACACACAGACACACAGTATAGTGCCCCAACACACATACAGTATAGTGCCCCAACACACACACAGTATAGTGCCCCAACACACACACACAAAGTATAGTGCTCCAACACACACAGTAGAGTGCCCCAACACACACACAGTATAGTGCCCCAATACACACACAGTTTAGTGCCCCAACACACAGACACACAGTATAGTGCCCCAACACACACAGTATAGTGCCCCAACACACACAGTATTGAGCCCCAACACACAGGCACACAGTATAGTGCCCCAATACACACACAGACACACAGTATAGTGCCCCAACACACAAAGTATTTAACCTCAACACACAGGCACACAGTATTCTGCCCCAACACACAGACACACAGTATAGTGCCCCAACACACACAGTATAGTGCCCCAACACACACAGTATAGTGACCCAACACACAGTATAGTGCCAAAACACACACAGTATTGAGCCCCAACATACAGGCACACAGTATTGTGCCTCAACACACAGACACACAGTATTGTGCCCCAACACACAGACACACAGTATTGTGCCCCAACACACAGGCACACAGTATTGTGCCCCAACACACAGGCACACAGTATTTTGCCCCAACACACAGACACACAGTGTAGTGCCCCAACACACACACAGTATAGTGCCCCAACACACACAGTATTGTGCCCCAACACACAGACACACAGTATTGTGCCCCAACACACAGGCACACAGTATTGTGCCGCAACACACAGGCACACAATATTGTGTCCCAACACACAGACACACAGTGTAGTGCCCCAACACACACACAGTATAGTGCCCCAACACACACACACAGTATAGTGCCCCAACACACACAGTATAGTGCCCCAAAACACACAGTATTGAGCCCCAACATACAGGCACACAGTATTGTGCCCCAACACACAGACACACAGTATTGTGCCACAACACACAGACACACAGTATTGTGCCCCAACACACAGACACACAGTATAGTGCCCCAACACACACACAAAGTATAGTGCCCCAACATGCACAGTAAAGTGCCCCAACATGCACAGTAAAATGCCCCAACACACACACGCAGTATAGTGCCCTAACACAAACACAGTATAGTGCCCTAATACACACACAGTAAAGTGCCCCAATACACACACATTATAGTGCCCCAACACACAGACACACAGTGTAGTACCCCAACACACACACACACAGTATAGTGCCCCAACACACACAGTAAAGTGCCCTAACACACACACGCAGTATAGTTCCCCAACACACACACACACACAGTATAGTGCCCTAATACACACACAGTATAGTGCCCCAACAAACAGACACACAGTATATTACCCCAATAAACACACAGTATAGTGCCCCAATACACACACACACAGTATAGTGCCCCAACACTCACAGTATAATGCCCCAACACACACACACACATAGTATAGTGCTCCAACACACACACAGTATAGTGCCCCAACACACACAGTATTGAGCCCCAACACACAGGCACACAGTATTGTGCCCCAACACACACACAGTATAGTGCCCCAATAAACAAACAGTATAGTGCCCCAATACACACACAGTATAGTGCCCCAACACACACACACACACACACACACACACACACACACAGTATAGTGCACCAACACACACACACACACAGTATAGTGCCCCAACACACACACAGCATAGTGCCCCAACACACACAGTATAGTGCCCCAACACACACAGTATTGAGCCCCAACACACAGGCACACAGTATCGTGCCCCAACACACAGACACACAGTATAGTGCCCCAACACTCACACACAGACAGTATAGTGCCCCAACACACACACACACACACACACACTATAGTGCCCCAAAACACACACAGTATAATGCCCCAACACACACAGTATAGTGCCCCAACACACACAGTATTGAGCCCCAACACAAAGGCACACAGTATTGTGCCCCAACACACAGACACACAGTATAGTGCCCCAACACACACACAGTATAGTGCCCCAACACACACAGTATTGAGCCCCAACACACAGGCACACAGTATTGTGCCCCAACACACAGACACACAGTATTGTGCCCCAACACACAGACACACAGTATAGTGCCCCAACACACACACAGTATAGTGCCCCAACACACACACAGTATAGTGCCCCAACACACACACAAAGTATAGTGCCCCAACACACACAGTAGAGTGCCCCAACACACACACAGTATAGTGCCCCAATACACACACAGTTTAGTGCCCCAACACACAGACACACAGTATAGTGCCCCAACACACACAGTATAGTGCCCCAACACACACAGTATTGAGCCCCAACACACAGGCACACAGTATAGTGCCCCAATACACACACAGACACACAGTATAGTGCCCCAACACACACAGTATAGTGCCCCAACACACAAAGTATTTAACCTCAACACACAGTATTCTGCCCCAACACACAGACACACAGTATAGTGCCACAACACACACAGTATAGTGCCCCAACACACACAGTATAGTGACCCAACACACAGTATAGTGCCAAAACACACACAGTATAGTGCCAAAACACACACAGTATTGAGCCCCAACATACAGGCACACAGTATTGTGCCTCAAAACACAGACACACAGTATTGTGCCCCAACACACAGACACACAGTATTGTGCCCCAACACACAGGCACACAGTATTGTGCCCCAACACACAGGCACACAGTATTTTGCCCCAACACACAGACACACAGTGTAGTGCCCCAACACACACACAGTATAGTGCCCCAACACACACAGTATAGTGCCCCAACACACACACAGTATAGTGCCCCAACACACACAGTATAGTGCCCCAAAACACACAGTATTGAGCCCCAACATACAGGCACACAGTATTGTGCCCCAACACACAGACACACAGTATTGTGCCCCAACACACAGACACACAGTATAGTGCCCCAACATGCACAGTAAAGTGCCCCAACATGCACAGTAAAATGCCCCAACACACACACGCAGTATAGTGCCCTAACACAAACACAGTATAGTGCCCTAATACACACACAGTAAAGTGCCCCAATACACAGACATTATAGTGCCCCAACACACAGACACACAGTGTAGTGCCCCAACACACACACACAGTATAGTGCCCCAACACACACACAGTATAGTGCCCCAACACACACAGTATAGTGCCCCAAAACACACAGTATTGAGCCCCAACATACAGGCACACAGTATTGTGCCCCAACACACAGACACACAGTATTGTGCCACAACACACAGACACACAGTATTGTGCCCCAACACACAGACACACAGTATAGTGCCCCAACACACACACAAAGTATAGTGCCCCAACATGCACAGTAAAGTGCCCCAACATGCACAGTAAAGTGCCCCAACACACACACGCAGTATAGTGCCCTAACACAAACACAGTATAGTGCCCTAATACACACACAGTAAAGTGCCCCAATACACACACATTATAGTGCCCCAACACACAGACACACAGTATAGTACCCCAACACAAAGACAGTATAGTGCCCCACCACACACACACAGTATAGTGCCCCAATACACATACAGTATAGTGCCCCAATACACATACAGTATAGTGCCCCAATACACACACAGTATAGTGCCCCAATACACACACAGTATAGTGCCCCAATACACACACAAAGTATAGTGCCCCAACACACACAGTAAAGTGCCCCAACACACACAGTAAAGTGCCCCAACACACAGACACACAGTATAGTACCCCAACACACACAGTATAGTAACCTAATACACACACAGTATAGTGCCCCAATACACAGACACACAGTATAGTACCCCAATACACTCACAGTATAGTGCCCCAATACACACACAAAGTATAGTGCCCCAACACACACACACAGTATAGTTCCCTAAAACACACACAGTATAGTGCCCCAATACACACACAGTATAGTGCCCCAATACACACACAGTATAGTGTCCCAACACACACACAGTATAGTGTCCCAACACACAGACACACAGTATAGTACCCCAACACACACAGTATAGTGCCCCAACACACAGGGTAATGAGCCCCAACACACAGGCACACAGTATTGTGCCCCAACACACAAACACACAGTATAGTGCCCCAACACACATACACAGTATAGTGCCCCAACACACACACACAGTATAGTGCCCCAACACACAGTATAGTGCCCCAACACACACACAAAGTATAGTGCCTCAAGACACACAGTAAAGTGCCACAACACACACAGTATTGAGCCCCAACACACAGGCACACAGTATTGTGCCCCAACACACAGACACACAGTATAGTGCCCCAACACACACACACACAGTATAGTGCCCCAACACACACAGAATAGTACCCCAACACACACACAGTATAGTGCCCCAACACACACACACACACACACACAGTATAGTGCCCCAATACACACACACAGTATAGTGCCCCAATACACACACAGTTTAGTGCCGCAAAACACACACAAAGTATAGTGCCCCAACAAACACAGTAAAGTGCCCTAACACACACACGCAGTATAGTGCCCCAACACACACACACAGTATAGTGCCCCAACACACACACAGTATAGTGCCCCAACACACACACAGTATAGTGCCCCAACACACACACAGTATAGTGCCCCAACACACACAGTATTAAGCCAAACACACAGGCACACACTATTGTGCCCCAACACACAGACACACAGTATAGTGCCCCAACACACACACAGTATAGTGCCCCAACACACACAGTATAGTGCCCCAACACACACACACAAAGTATAGTGCCTCAACACACACAGTAGAGTGCCCCAACACACACACACAGTATAGTGCCCCAATACACACACAGTTTAGTGCCCCAACACACAGACACACAGTATAGTGCCCCAACACACACAGTATAGTGCCCCAACACACACACAGTATAGTGCCCCAACACACACACAGTATAGTGCCCCAACACACACAGTATTGAGCCCCAACACACAGGCACACAGTATTGTGCTCCAACACACACACAGTATAGTGCCCCAATAAACAAACAGTATAGTGCCCCAATACACACACAGTATAGTGCCCCAACACACACACAGTATACACACAGTTTAGTGCCCCAACACACACAGTATTGAGCCCCAACACACAGGCACACAGTATTGTGCCCCAACACACAGACACACAGTATAGTGCCCCAACACTCACACACACACACAGTATAGTGCCCCAACACACACACAGTATAGTGCCTCAACACACACACAGTATAGTGCCCCAACACACACAGTATAGTGCCCCAACACACACACAGTATAGTGCCCCAACACACACAGTATTGAGCCCCAACACACAGGCAAGCAGTATTGTGCCCCAACACACACACAGTATAGTGCCCCAATAAACAAACAGTATAGTGCCCCAACACACACACAGTATAGTGCCCCAACACACACACAGTATAGTGCCCCAACACACACACAGTATAGTGCCCCAACACACTCAGTATTGAGCCCCAACACACAGGCACACAGTATTGTGCCCCAACACACAGACACACAGTATTGTGCCCCAACACACAGACACACAGTATAGTGCCCCAACACTCACACACACACACACAGTATAGTGCCCCGACACACACACACAGTATAGTGCCCCAACACACACACACACACACAGTATAGTACCCCAACACACACACAGTATAATGCCCCAACACACACAGTATTGAGCCCCAACACAAAGGCACACAGTATTGTGCCCCAACACACAGACACACAGTATAGTGCCCCAACACACACACAGTATAGTGCCCCAACACACACACAGTATAGTGCACCAACACACACAATATAGTGCCCCAACACACACAGTATTGAGCCCCAACACACAGGCACACAGTATTGTGCCCCAACACACAGACACACAGTATAGTGCCCCAACACACACAGTATAGTGCCCCAACACACACAATATAGTGCCCCAACACACACACACAGTATAGTGCCTCAACACACACAGTAGAGTGCCCCAACACACACAGTATAGTGCCCCAATACACACACAGTTTAGTGCCCCAACACACAGACACACAGTATAGTGCCCCAACACACACAGTATAGTGCCCCAACACACACACACAGTATAGTGCCCCAATACACACACACAGTATAGTGCCCCAACACACACAGTATAGTGCTCCAACACACACAGTATTGAGCCCCAACACACAGGCACAGAGTATTGTGCCCCAACACACAGGCACACAGTATTGTGCCCCAACACACAGACACACAGTATAGTGCCCCAACACACACAGTATAGTGCCCCAACACACACACTTTATAGCGCCCCAACACACACACAGTATAGTGCCCCAACACACACACAGTATAGTGCACCAACACACACAATATAGTGCCCCAACACACACAGTATTGAGCCCCAACACACAGGCACAAAGTATTGTGCCCACACACACAGTATTGTGCCCCAACACACAGACACACACTATAGTGCCCCAATACAAACACAAAGTATAGTGCCCCAACACACACACACACAGTATAGTGCCCCAATACACACACACAGTATAGTGCCCCAATACACACACAGTTTAGTGCCGCAAAACACACACAAAGTATAGTGCCCCAACACACACAGTAAAGTGCCCTAACACACACACGCAGTATAGTGCCCCAACACACACACACACACACACACACACAGTATAGTGCCCCAACACACACACAGTATAGTGCCCCAACACACACAGTATAGTGCCCCAACACACACACACAAAGTATAGTGCCTCAACACACACAGTAGAGTGCCCCAACACACACACAGTATAGTGCCTCAACACACACAGTAGAGTGCCCCAACACACACACAGTATAGTGCCCCAATACACACACAGTTTAGTGCCCCAACACACAGACACACAGTATAGTGCCCCAAAACACACAGTATAGTGCCCCAACACACACACACACACACACACACAGTATAGTGCCCCAATACACACACACAGTATAGTGCCCCAACACACACAGTATAGTGCTCCAACACACACAGTATTGAGCCCCAACACACAGGCACACAGTATTGTGCCCCAACACACAGGCACACAGTATTGTGCCCCAACACACAGACACACAGTATAGTGCCCCAACACACACAGTATAGTGCCCCAACACACACACTTTATAGCGCCCCAACACACACAGTATAGTGCCCCAACACACACACAATATAGTGCCCCAACACACACACAGTATAGTGCCCCAACACACACAGTATTGAGCCCCAACACACAGGCACACAGTATTGTGCCCCAACACACACACAGTATAGTGCCCCAATAAACAAACAGTATAGTGCCCCAATACACACACAGTATAGTGCCCCAACACACACACAGTATACACACAGTTTAGTGCCCCAACACACACAGTATTGAGCACCAACACACAGGCACACAGTATTGTGCCCCAACACACAGACACACAGTATAGTGCCCCAACACTCACACACACACAGTATAGTGCCCCAACACACACACAGTAAAGTGCCCCAACACACACACAGTATAGTGCCCCAACACACACAGTATTGAGCCCCAACACACAGGCACACAGTATTGTGCCCCAACACACACACAGTATAGTGCCCCAATAAACAAACAGTATAGTGCCCCAACACACACACAGTATAGTGCCCCAACACACACACACACAGTATAGTGCCCCAACACACACACAGTATAGTGCCCCAACACACAGACACACAGTATTGTGCCCCAACACACAGACACACAGTATAGTGCCCCAACACTCACACACACACACAGTATAGTGCCCCAGCACACACACACACAGTATAATGCCACAACACACACACACAGTATAGTGCCCCAACACACACACAGTATAATGCCCCAACACACACAGTATTGAGCCCCAACACAAAGGCACACAGTATTGTGCCCCAACACACAGACACACAGTATAGTGCCCCAACACACACACACAGTATAGTGCCCCAACACACACACAGTATAGTGCCCCAACACACACAGTATTGAGCCCCAACACACAGGCACACAGTATTGTGCCCCAACACACACACAGTATAGTGCCCCAATAAACAAACAGTATAGTGCCCCAATACACACACAGTATAGTGCCCCAACACACACACAGTATACACACAGTTTAGTGCCCCAACACACACAGTATTGAGCCCCAACACACAGGCACACAGTATTGTGTCCCAACACACAGACACACAGTATAGTGCCCCAACACTTACACACACACACAGTATAGTGCCCCAACACACACACACACACACACAGTATAGTGCCCCAACACACACACAGTATAATGCCCCAACACACACACAGTATAATGCCCCAACACACACAGTATAGTGCCCCAACACACACAGTATAGAGCCCCAACACACACAGTATAGAGCCCCAACACAAAGGCACACAGTATTGTGCCCCAACACACACACAGTATAGTGGCCCAACACACACACAGTATAGTGGCCCAACACACACACAGTATAGGGCCCCAACACACACAATATAGTGCCCCAACACACACAGTATTGAGCCCCAACACACAGGCACACAGTATTGTGCCCCAACACACAGACACACAGTATTGTGCCCCAACACACAGACACACAGTATAGTGCCCCAACACACACACAGTATAGTGCCCCAACACACACACAGTATAGTGCCCCAACACACACAAAATATAGTGCCCCAACACACACACAAAGTATAGTGCCCCAACACACACAGTAGAGTGCCCCAACACACACACAGTATAGTGCCCCAATACACACACAGTTTAGTGCCCCAACACACAGACACACAGTATAGTGCCCCAACACACACAGTATAGTGTCCCAACACACACACACACACACAGTATAGTGCCCCAATACACACACACAGTATAGTGCCCCAACACACACAGTATAGTGCTCCAACACACACAGTATTGAGCCCCAACACACAGGCACACAGTATTGTGCCCCAACACACAGACACACAGTATAGAGCCCCAACACACACAGTATAGTGCCCCAACACACACAGTATAGTGCCAAAACACACACAGAATTGAGCCCCAACACACAGGCACACACTATTGTGCCCCAACACACAGACACACAGTATAGTGCCCCAATACACACACTTTATAGCGCCCCAACACAAACAGTATAGTGCCCCAACACACACACACACACCGTATAGTGCCCCAACACACACACAGTATAGTGCCCCAACACACACACACACACACACACACACACACACACAGTATAGTGCCCCAACACACACACAGTATAGTGCCCCAACACACACACAGTATAGTGCCCCAACACACACACAGTATAGTGCCCCAACACACACAGTATAGTGCCCCAACACACACACAAACTATAGTGCCCCAACACACACTAGAGTGCCCCAACACACACACAGTATAGTGCCCCAATACACACAGTTTAGTGCCCCAATACACACACACACACACACACACAGTATAGTGCCCCAATACACACACACAGTATAGTGCCCCAACACACACAGTATAGTGCTCCAACACACACAGTATTGAGCCCCAACACACAGGCACACAGTATTGTGCCCCAACACACAGGCACACAGTATTGTGCCCCAACACACAGACACACAGTATAGTGCCCCAACACACACAGTACAGTGCCCCAACACACACAGTCACACAGTATAGTGCCCCAACACACACACTTTATAGCGCCCCAACACACACAGTATAGTGCCCCAACACACACACAGTATAGTGCCCCAACACACACACACACAGTATAGTGCCCTAACACACACACGCAGTATAGTGCCCCAACACACACACACACACAGTATAGTGCCCCAACACACACAGTATAGTGCCCCAACACACACAGTATTAAGCCCAAACACACAGGCACACAGTATTGTGCCCCAACACACAGACACACAGTATAGTGCCCCAACACACACAGTATAGTGCCCCAACACACACAGTATAGTGCCCCAACACACACAGTATTGAGCCCCAACACACAGGCACACACTATTGTGCCCCATCACACAGACACACAGTATAGTGCCCCAACACACAAACTTTATAGCGCCCCAACACACACAGTATAGTGCCCCAACACACACACAGTATAGTGCCCCAACACACACACACAGTATAGTGCCCCAATACACACACAGTATAGTGCCCCAATACACACACAAAGTATAGTGCCCCAACACACACAGTAAAGTGCCCCAACACACACAGTATAGTGTCCCAACACACACATACACACACAGTATAGTGCCCCAATACACACACACAGTATAGTGCCCCAACACACACAGTATAGTGCTCCAACACACACAGTATTGAGCCCCAACACACAGGCACACAGTATTGTGCCCCAACACACAGACACACAGTATAGAGCCCCAACACACACAGTATAGTGCCCCAACACACACAGTATAGTGCCAAAACACACACAGAATTGAGCCCCAACACACAGGCACACACTATTGTGCCCCAACACACAGACACACAGTATAGTGCCCCAACACACACAGTATAGTGCCAAAACACACACAGAATTGAGCCCCAACACACAGGCACACACTATTGTGCCCCAACACACAGACACACAGTATAGTGCCCCAATACACACACTTTATAGCGCCCCAACACAAACAGAATAGTGCCCCAACACCAGAGCCGTAACTTAGAATTCTAGCGCCCTGGGCGAGAAAGACAAATGCCGCCCCCCTAGCCCTCAATTTTAACCAAATTAACCTAAAATATTCCTAAATTGCGCCCCCCTTCAGCGTTGCGCCCTGGGCGGTCGCCCCTGTCGCACAGCCCTAGTTACGGCCCTGCCCAACACACACACACACACACAGTATAGTGCCCCAACACACACACAGTATAGTGCCCCAACACACTCACACACACACACACACACACACACACACAGTATAGTGCCCCAACACAGACACAGTATAGTGCCCCAACACACACACAGTATAGTGCCCCAACACACACACAATATAGTGCCCCAACACACACAGTATAGTGCCCCAACACACACACAAACTATAGTGCCCCAACACACACACAGTATAGTGCCCCAATACACACAGTTTAGTGCCCCAATACACACACACACACACACAGTATAGTGCCCCAATACACACACACAGTATAGTGCCCCAACACACACAGTATAGTGCTCCAACACACACAGTATTGAGCCCCAACACACAGGCACACAGTATTGTGCCCCAACACACAGACACACAGTATTGTGCCCCAACACACAGACACACAGTATAGTGCCCCAACACACACAGTATAGTGCCCCAACACACACAGTCACACAGTATAGTGCCCCAACACACACACTTTATAGCGCCCCAACACACACAGTATAGTGCCCCAACACACACACAGTATAGTGCCCCAACACACACACACACACAGTATAGTGCCCTAACACACACACGCAGTATAGTGCCCCAACACACACACACACACACACAGTATAGTGCCCCAACACACACAGTATAGTGCCCCAACACACACAGTATAGTGCCCCAACACACACAGTATTGAGCCCCAACACACACAGTATTGAGCCCCAACACACAGGCACACACTATTGTGCCCCATCACACAGACACACAGTATAGTGCCCCAACACACAAACTTTATAGCGCCCCAACACACACAGTATAGTGCCCCAACACACACACAGTATAGTGCCCCAATACACACACAGTATAGTGCCCCAATACACACACAAAGTATAGTGCCCCAACACACACAGTAAAGTGCCCCAACACACACAGTAAAGTGCCCTAACACACACATGCAGTATAGTTCCCCAACACACACACACACACACACACACACACAGTATAGTGCCCTAATACACACACAGTATAGTGCCCCAACACACAGACACACAGTATATTACCCCAATAAACACACATTATAGTGCCCCAATACACACACACACAGTATACTGCCCCAACACACACATTATAATGCCCCAACACACACAGTATTGAGCCCCAACACACAGGCACACAGTATAGTGCTCCAACACACACACAGTATAGTGCCCCAATACACACACAGTATAGTGCCCCAACACACACAGTATTGAGCCCCAACACACAGGCACACAGTATTGTGCCCCAACACACACACAGTATAGTGCCCCAATAAACAAACAGTATAGTGCCCCAATACACACACAGTATAGTTCCCCAACACACACACACACACACACAGTATAGTGCCCCAACACACACACACACACAGTATAGTTCCCCAACACACACACAGCATAGTGCCCCAACACACACACAGTATAGTGCCCCCAACACACACAGTATTGAGCCCCAACACACAGGCACACAGTATCGTGCCCCAACACACAGACACACAGTATAGTGCCCCAACACTCACACACAGACAGTATAGTGCCCCAACACACACACACACAGTATAGTGCTCCAACACACACACAGCATAGTGCCCCAACACACACACAGTATAGTGCCCCAACACACACAGTATTGAGCCCCAACACAAAGGCACACAGTATTGTGCCCCAACACACAGACACACAGTATAGTGCCCCAACACACACACAGTATAGTGCCCCAAAACACACAGTATTGAGCCCCAACACACAGGCACACAGTATTGTGCCCCAACACACAGACACACAGTATTGTGCCCCAACACACAGGCACACAGTATAGTGCCCCAACACACAAACAGTATAGTGCCCCAACACACACACAGTATAGTGCGACAACACACACACAAAGTATAGTGCCCCAACACACACAGTAGAGTGCCCCAACACACACACAGTATAGTGCCCCAATACACACACAGTTTAGTGCCCCAACACACAGACACACAGTATAGTGCCCCAACACACACAGTATAGTGCCCCAACACACACAGTATTGAGCCCCAACACACAGGCACACAGTATAGTGCCCCAATACACACACAGACACACAGTATAGTGCCCCAACACACACAGTATAGTGCCCCAACACACACAGTATTGAGCCCCAACACACAGGCACACAGTATTGTGCCCCAATACACAGACACACAGTATAGTGCCCCAACACACACAGTATAGTGCCCCAATACACACACAAAGTATAGTGCCTCAACACACACAGTAAAGTGCCCCAACACACACAGTATTGAGCCCCAACACACAGGCACACAGTATTGTGCCCCAACACACAGACAAACAGTATAGTGCCCCAACACACACACACACACACACACAGTATAGTGCCCCAACACACACACACACACAGTATAGTTCCCCAACACACACACAGCATAGTGCCCCAACACACACACAGTATAGTGCCCCAACACACACAGTATTGAGCCCCAACACACAGGCACACAGTATCGTGCCCCAACACACAGACACACAGTATAGTGCCCCAACACTCACACACAGACAGTATAGTGCCCCAACACACACACACACAGTATAGTGCTCCAACACACACACAGCATAGTGCCCCAACACACACACAGTATAGTGCCCCAACACACACAGTATTGAGCCCCAACACAAAGGCACACAGTATTGTGCCCCAACACACAGACACACAGTATAGTGCCCCAACACACACACAGTATAGTGCCCCAAAACACACAGTATTGAGCCCCAACACACAGGCACACAGTATTGTGCCCCAACACACAGACACACAGTATTGTGCCCCAACACACAGGCACACAGTATAGTGCCCCAACACACAAACAGTATAGTGCCCCAACACACACACAGTATAGTGCGACAACACACACACAAAGTATAGTGCCCCAACACACACAGTAGAGTGCCCCAACACACACACAGTATAGTGCCCCAATACACACACAGTTTAGTGCCCCAACACACAGACACACAGTATAGTGCCCCAACACACACAGTATAGTGCCCCAACACACACAGTATTGAGCCCCAACACACAGGCACACAGTATAGTGCCCCAATACACACACAGACACACAGTATAGTGCCCCAACACACACAGTATAGTGCCCCAACACACACAGTATTGAGCCCCAACACACAGGCACACAGTATTGTGCCCCAACACACAGACACACAGTATAGTGCCCCAACACACACAGTATAGTGCCCCAACACACACAGTATAGTGCCCCAACACACAGTATAGTGCCAAAACACACACAGTATTGAGCCCCAACATACAGGCACACAGTATTGTGCCTCAACACACAGACACACAGTATTGTGCCCCAACACACAGACACACAGTATTGTGCCCCAACACACAGGCACACAGTATTGTGCCCCAACACACAGGCACACAGTATTTTGCCCCAACACACAGACACACAGTGTAGTGCCCCAACACACACACAGTATAGTGCCCCAACACACACAGTATTGTGCCCCAACACACAGACACACAGTATTGTGCCCCAACACACAGACACACAGTATTGTGCCCCAACACACACACACAGTATAGTGCCCCAACACACACACAGTATAGTGCCCCAACACACACAGTATAGTGCCCCAAAACACACAGTATTGAGCCCCAACATACAGGCACACAGTATTGTGCCCCAACACACAGACACACAGTATTGTGCCACAACACACAGACACAGAGTATTGTGCCCCAACACACAGACACACAGTATAGTGCCCCAACACACACACAAAGTATAGTGCCCCAACATGCACAGTAAAGTGCCCCAACATGCACAGTAAAGTGTCCCAACACACATACGCAGTATAGTGCCCTAACACACATACAGTATAGTGCCCTAATACACACACAGTAAAGTGCCCCAACACACACACATTATAGTGCCCCAACACACAGACACACAGTATAGTACCCCAACACAAAGACAGTATAGTGCCCCACCACACACACACAGTATAGTGCCCCAACACACACACAGTATAGTGCCCCAATACACATACAGTATAGTGCCCCAATACACATACAGTATAGTGCCCCAATACACACACAGTATAGTGCCCCAATACACACACAAAGTATAGTGCCCCAACACACACAGTAAAGTGCCCCAACACACACAGTAAAGTGCCCCAACACACACATGCAGTATAGTGCCCCAACACACACATGCAGTATAGTGCCCCAACACACACACAGTATAGTGCCCTAATACAGACACAGTATAGTGCCCCAATACACACAGTATAGTGCCCCAACACACACAGTATTGAGCCCCAACATACAGGCACACAGTATTGTGCCCCAAGACACAGACACACAATATTGTGCCCCAACACACAGACACACAGTATAGTGCCCCAACACACACACAAAGTATAGTGCCTCAACACGCACAGTAAAGTGCCCCAACATGCACAGTAAAGTGCCCCAACACACACACGCAGTATAGTGCCCTAACACACACACACATACACACAGTATAGTGCCCTAATACACACACAGTATAGTGCCCCAATACACACACAGTATAGTGCCCCAATACACAGACACACAGTATAGTACCCCAATACACACACAGTATAGTGCCCCAATACACACACAGTATATTGCCCCAATACACACACAAAGTATAGTGCCCCAACACACACAGTTAAGTGCCCCAACACACACAGTAAAGTGCCCCAACACACACAGTAAAGTGCCCCAACACACACAGTAAAGTGCCCCAACACACACACACACACGCAGTATAGTGCCCTAACACACACACACAGTATAGTTCCCTAATACACACACAGTATAGTGCCCCAATACACACACAGTATAGTACCCCAACACACACAGTATAGTGCCCCAACACACACAGTATAGTGCCCCAAGACACACAGTATTGAGCCCCAACACACAGGCACACAGTATTGTGCCCCAACACACAGAGACACACAGTATTGTGCCCCAACACACAGAGACACACAGTATAGTGCCCCAACACACACACACA
Source organism: Mixophyes australis (assembly GCA_036250195.1). Taxonomy (NCBI): domain Eukaryota; kingdom Metazoa; phylum Chordata; class Amphibia; order Anura; family Limnodynastidae; genus Mixophyes; species Mixophyes australis. The sequence goes on along the minus strand of JAVHZZ010000011.1, from coordinate 48,138,025 downwards.
GTATAGTGCCCCAACACACACAGTATAGTGCCCCAATACACACACAAAGTATAGTGCCTCAACACACACAGTAAAGTGCCCCAACACACACAGTATTGAGCCCCAACACACAGGCACACAGTATTGTGCCCCAACACACAGACAAACAGTATAGTGCCCCAACACACACACACAGTATAGTGCCCCAACACACACAGTATAGTGCCCCAACACACACAGTATAGTATCCCAACACACACAGTATAGTGCCCCAACACACACACACACAGTATAGTGCCCCAATACACACACAGTATAGTGCCCCAATACACACACAGTATAGTGCCCCAATACACACACAGTATAGTGCCCCAATACACACACAAAGTATAGTGCCCCAACACACACAGTAAAGTGCCCCAACACACACCCGCAGTATAGTGCCCCAACACACACACACACACACACACACAGTATACTGCCCTAACACACACACAGTATATTGCCCTAACACACAGACACACAGTATATTACCCCAATAAACAAACAGTATAGTGCCCCAATACACACACACACACACACACAGTATAGTGCCCCAACACACACACACAGTATAGTGCCCCAACACACACACACACACACACAGTATAGTGCCCCAACACACACACACACACACAGTATAGTGCCCCAACACACACAGTATAGTGCCCCAACACACACAGTATTGAGCCCCAACACACAGACACACAGTATTGTGCCCCAACACACAGACACACAGTATTGTGCCCCAACACACAGACACACAGTATTGTGCCCCAACATACAGACACACAGTATTGTGCCGCAATACACACACACACACACACACACACACAGTATAGTGCCCCAACACACACACAGTATAGTGCCCCAACACACACAGTATAGTGCCCCAACACACACACAGTATAGTGCCCCAACACACACACACACACACACAGTATAGTGCCCCAACACACACACAAAGTATAGTGCCCCAACACACACAGTAAAGTGCCCCAACACACACACGCAGTATAGTGCCCCAACACACACACACGCAGTATAGTGCCCTAATACACACACAGTATAGTGCCCCAATAAACAAACAGTATAGTGTCCCAAGACACACACAGTATAGTGCCCCAATACACACACAGTATAGTGCCCCAACACACAGACACACAGTATAGTGCCCCAACACACACAGTATAGTGCCCCAACACACACACAGTATAGTGCCCCAATACTAGAGATGAGCGCACTCGGATTTCCTGAATCCTAGCCAGGCCCGGCGCTACCATTAGGCAGCGTTAGGCAGCTGCCTAGGGCGCCGGGCTTGCGGGGGCGCCACTGAGGCGGCCATCGGGTCGGGCATTAGGCAGGCATTGATTGGGCATTGTACTCCATACAGGCAGCAGCCGCTGCTCTAAAGTAACATCTAAAGCTGCCGCACAGTTGTGTTAGTTTCAGCCATTATTACAATGTCAGGCTGACATTCACATTTATCGAGAGTCTCAGCAGCACTCCTACAAGCCGATAAGCTCCGCCCCTTCCATCCGATAAGCTCCGCCCCTTCCACCCGGTAAGCTCCGCCCCCAGATGAGGCAAAGATAAACTATGGTGGGCTGCAGGATCAGACAGGCGTGGATACTTTTACCTGCTGACACCCACATGGAAGAAGGTAAGTGTCAGGGAGGAGAGAGGGAGGGCTATTAATGTTTTTGGAAAAAGGTCTGGGCTATTAATTTAATAGTAGGGTGATGCTGCTCAAAATAAAATATAGTTCTATGTTATAAAACAAGTTTTGCATTTCTGCAGTATTTAATGCCTTAGTGAGTGTTTCTGATATTTTATTTAAGTACTTACTGTATGCAATTATACATTACATTTCTATTTAATGGTAAAAAACAATGATAAATTAGGTATTATGTTTTTCCACATTGCAGGGTGTTAATCATTTAATGGTGGGTGAGAACTATTAATTTGTGGGTAGGGGCTATTTATTTAGGGGTATTTAATATAAAAGTGTTGGTGCCTATTTAATGTGGGACTATAAATGTACTGGGATGATTTGGGGGCTATCAATTGAATGGGAGCAGGCAGAGTTTGTAGAGAAAAAGGGCTATTTATTAAATGTGAATACTACTTATTAAAAGGTCGGGACTTTTGGGATGGAAGTAGGTCAATTTATTAAATGTGAAAACTATTAATTTAATGTTGGAGCTCATAGGACGGAAATAAGTTGATTATTAAATGGAAATTCTATTAATTTAATGTCAGGGATGTGTGGAGAAATAGGTCTATTTATTAAATCGGAATTATATTAATTTAAGGTCTGGGCTGCTTGCAGGGAGGGAGGCATAATTATTAAACTTGGGTGCTCTTGATTTGGGGGAGGAAGGCCCAGAGGGTTCTCTCATTGCTAAACTTTCCATAATTTATGTACCTATCCTTTTTTCCAAACAGGGCAACAACATCCCAAGATCCAGACAAGCAGCATTTGAGTTTAAGCCACCAGCAGCTGCAGGTAAGGAAAGCTTCAAGAACAGGTAGGAGAAAACAGGACAGTCTGCCAACAGTCCTGAATATGATGGGGCAGTCCTGATTTTGGATTCGCTTATTTTGCTCAGTCAGGACTTTGTCCCCGCTGCAAAGACAATTGGGAGGTATGTCCTGCTACACACTGCTCTGCTAGTGAAGGGTAAACTGCATGCACCTAATAGTAGTGTACGCAGCATTGCCTGTCTATTTGATGAGCATAGGAGGGGGTTGTAGAGCAGCCTAGCGCTGTATAAAATTATAGCAACTCCCTTTATGTGCTGGTCATGCCCACTCTGGTGGCATGGAATGGAAACTCCTCCCTACAAATCCTGTGTTTGTTCCTAAACAATAAATGCAGAATTTATATTCATTTATTTTCAAAAGTCAAGTGTGTGTGTGTGAGTGGCTGAGAAGATGCTTTTGGGGCGAGCAGGGGCGGTAGGCTGAAGTTTTGCCTAGGGTGCTGTGACACCTGGCACCGGCCCTGATCCTAGCCCACCCGAACCTTTCCGATCCGAGTCGGATCCGAGCCAGATCCGGGTATTGGCGCCAAATGAAAACCTGAAACCGAGGCTCGGAGTCATAATCCCGCTGTCGGATCTCGCCATACTCGGATCTTATAAATTCCCCGCTAGTCGCCGCCATCTGCCATTGATCAGGGTAGAGGGAGGGTGTGTTAAGTGGTCCTCTGTCCTGGTAGATCTCGTGCTGTGCTGTGTTCTGCAGTACCAGTCCAGTGGTGCTGTGTGCTGTGCTCTGTCAATTTTGAGTTCAGTGGTGCTGCTGGGTCCTGTGCTGTGTCCTGTTCAGTCCAGTGGTGCTGTGTCCTGTGCTCTGTGCTTCTAAGGGCATAGTTATTTCCCCATTATTCCCAAGTTTTTAAAAAATAAAAAAAAAAGTTATAAAAAAAAATACAAAAATCTAATTAAAAATTTTTTGAATTACAACAAAATTTGCAAAACCAATCCTGCAGTATAAGCCCATTGCTACTGCAATATTACCAAGTTCACACATTCTGCAGTATCTTGTGCTACATATAATGGAGACCAAAAATTTGGAGGATAAAGTAGGGAAAGATCAAGACTAGGGATGTGCACCGGCGACTTTTGGTGTCTCGTGTTTTGTATTCGGATTTTCTTGATATTTTGGGTTCGGATTTGTTTCGCAAAACACCTGCCGAAAGGTTTTGGTTCGGATTTAAGGTTTTGGATTCGGATTTTTTTTGAAAAAAGCATAAAAAGTTCAAAAATCATGTTTTTGGGCTTATTTTCACCCCCTATGCTATTATTAACCTCAATAACATTCAATAACAATCATTTCCACTAATTTACAGTGTATTCTGAACACCTCACAATATTTTTATTACTCCAAAACGTTGCAACGAGGTATCTTTATGGACTGCGTAGTGGAGTGGTCCCCACAATATAATAAGAAAACCATCAACTGGTATGAATCGCACCAAAAAATGTACCTGGACTGCGTAGAGGAGTGGTCACCACAATATAATTTAAAAACCCTGAACTTGTATGATTCGCACCAATAAATGTATCTGGACTGCGTAGAGGAGTGGTCACCACAATATAATAAGAAAACCATCAACTGGTATGAATCGCACCAAAAAATGTACCTGGACTGCGTAGAGGAGTGGTCACCACAATATAATTTAAAAACCCTAAACTTGTATGATTCGCACCAATAAATGTATCTGGACTGCGTAGAGGAGTGGTCACCACAATATAATAAGAAAACCATCAACTGGTATGATCCGCACCAATAAATGTATCTGGACTGCGTAGATGAGTGGTCACCACAATATAATAAGAAAACCATCAACTGGTATGAATCGCACCAAACAAGTATCTGGACTGTGTAGAGGAGTGGTCACCACAATATAATTTAAAAACCCTGAACTTGTATGATTCGCACCAATAAATGTATCTGGACTGCGTAGAGGAGTGGTCACCACAATATAATAAGAAAACCATCAACTGGTATGATTCGCACCAATAAATGTATCTGGACTGCATAGAGGAGTGGTCACCACAATATAATAAGAAAACCATCAACTGGTATGAATCGCACCAAAAAATGTACCTGGACTGCGTAGAGGAGTGGTCACCACAATATAATTTAAAAACCCTAAACTTGTATGATTCGCACCAATAAATGTATCTGGACTGCGTAGAGGAGTGGTCACCACAATATAATAAGAAAACCATCAACTGGTATGATCCACACCAAAAAATGTACCTGGACTGCGTAGAGGAGTGGTCACCACAATATAATAAGAAAACCATCAACTGGTATGAATCGCACCAAAAAATGTACCTGGACTGCGTAGAGGAGTGGTCACCACAATATAATTTAAAAATACTGAACTTGTATGATTCGCACCAATAAATGTATCTGGACTGCGTAGAGGAGTGGTCACCACAATATAATAAGAAAACCATCAACTGGTCTTAATCGCACCAAAAAATGTACCTGGACTGCGTAGAGGAGTGGTCACCACAATATAATAAGAAAACCATCAACTGGTATGAATCGCACCAAACAAGTATCTGGACTGTGTAGAGGAGTGGTCACCACAATATAATTAATAAAAAACCCTCCTCGGGTCTGAATTCCACCAAACAAGTATCTGGACTGTGTAGTGGGGTGGCCCCAGTACCCAATTTGATACCGGGGCCACAATATAATAAATACACCCTCAACTGGTCAGAATTCCAGGGAACAGATGGCGGACACCGGATGGACGTCTAAAACCAACATAGCAGTTAAGGGCGCAGTTCCTCTTTTTTGTGACTGCACAAACAATTAACGTAGTAATAGAAATGACAGGTTTTTTTTTGTTTTAAATATAGAAAGAAAGAAGGTAGTACTAGAAATGGAAGTTATTTAGTTTCTTTTAAATAGAGAAAGAAAGAAGGTAGTACTAGAAATGGCAGGTTTTTTTTTGTTTTAAATATAGAAAGAAAGAAGGTAGTACTAGAAATTGCAGTTATTTAGTTTCTTTTAAATAGAGAAAGAATGGAGTACTAGAAAAGGCAGTTATTATTTTTTTTTTAAAATAGAGAAAGAAAGAAGGTAGTACTATAAATGTCAGTTCCTCTTTTTTGGAACTGCACAAACAGTGATGAAAATGACGGTGGAGCTGGTGGCATGTCACGGTCCTCTTCAGAGGACAATCTCCTGACCAGCAGGTCTTTGCACCGCTGTAGACTTGTGTCCGCCAGAAACAGAGACACAACATACGCTTTAAACCGAGGATCGAGAACGGTGGGCAGAATGTATTCCTCTGACTTTAAAAGACTGACCACCCTCGGATCCTGGCAAAACGTACGAAGGGCTTAATCCACAAGAGCTACATGCTTGGTGGAATCGCAATGGTTTACCAGCTCCTCCCTCACTTTCTCCAGCTGCTTCTGCAAAAGCCTGATCAGGGGAATCACCTGACTCAAGCTGGCAGTGTCGGAACTGACTTCTCGTGTGGCAAGTTCAAATGGCTGCAGAACCTTGCACAACACGGAAATCATTCTCCAGTGCGCTTGACTCAGGCGCATCCCCACTCCTTTTCCTATGTCGTAGGTGGCTGTGTAGGCATGAATGGCCTTTTTATGCTCCTCCATCCTCTGCAGCATATAGAGGGTGGAGTTCTAACACGTCACTACCTCTAGTTAATTTAGATTGCAAGGCTTGTAAATACTTTGAAGATAAAAAAAGCAGGCTGCACAGACTGTGGACTAGAAAGTGAAATTAAATGGACCACGTTACTTTGGTGGCTATCTATGCCCCCCCCCCCCCCCCCCCCCCCCCCCGCCCTACACTTGTAGTTGAATATAAAAAAAAACAGCCTGCATAGACTGTAGAACTAGAAATTCAAATATACAAAGAAATGGACAAAGGCTGTTTGGTATCTGTCTGCATCAGATCCCCTCTCCACTAGGAGTGAAATAGAAAACTATTCAGCCGTTATATGATCTAGAATATAAATAGAAATTGAGAAAGGCAATTTGGTATCTTTCTGCATCATAATCATCAACATCCTCCTCAGCGCCAGCTACATCAATATCCTCCTCCCGGTCTACAACATTCACACCTTCATTAGCCAAATCTGTAACTGCAATATGCCATTTACGACACGTAGTGGCAAGGAACGGCTTAGGCCCTGGCCCGTGTTCATGACTAGTGGTCCAGCTTCACCCAAGGATCTAAGCCCTCTCCTCCCCCCCTACAAAAAATTTAAGAGAGTTATGCTGTCAGCAACAACAACAAAACAGCAAAGAACTCTGCCTTCTAAACAGATGACATCACAAATCCCCAAGGCGAGTCCAAGGGTGTTGGTGGTTGTGAAGCCTGACCTTCCCATCACTGTACGGGAAGAGGTGACTCCATCCAGCATTTGCAGCATGCCCTCTGCATATGCTGGAAGTATCACCCACAGTCCAGTTACAGATTTGGCTAATGAAGGTGTGAATGTTGTACACCGGGAGGAGGATATTGATGTAGCTGGCGCTGAGGAGGATGTTGATGATTATGATGCAGACAGATACCAAATTGCCTTTTTCACTTTCTATTTATATTCTAGATTATATAACGGCTGAATAGTTTTCTATTTTACTCCTAGTGGAGAGGGGATCTGATGCAGACAGATACCAAACTGCCTTTGTCCATTTCTTTGTATATTTGAATTTCTAGTTCTACAGTCTACGCAGGCTGCTTTTTTTATATTCAACTACAAGTGTAGGGCGGGGGGGGCATAGATAGCCACCAAAGTAACGTGGTCCATTTAATTTCACTTTCTAGCTCCACAATCTGTGCAGCCTGCTTTTTTTTATCTTCAAAGTATTTACAAGCCTTGCAATCTAAATTAACTAGAGGTAGTGATGTGCTAGAACTCCACCCTCTATATGCTGCAGAGGATGGAGGAGCATCAAAAGGCCATTCAAGCCTACACAGCCACCTACGACATAAGAAAAGGAGTGGGGATGCGCCTGAGTCAAGCGCACTGGAGAATGATTTACGTGTTGTGCAAGGTTCTGCAGCCATTTGAACTTGCCACACGAGAAGTCAGTTCCGACACTGCCAGCTTGAGTCAGGTGATTCCCCTGATCAAGCTTTTGCAGAAGCAGCTGGAGAAAGTGAGGGAGGAGCTGGTACACCATTGCGATTCCCCCAAGCATGTAGCTCTTGTGGATGAAGCCCTTCGTACGCTTTGCCAGGATCCGAGGGTGGTCAGTCTTTTAAAGTCAGAGGAATACATTCTGCCCACCGTTCTCGATCCTCGGTTTAAAGCGTATGTTGTGTCTCTGTTTCCGGCGGACACAAGTCTACAGCGGTGCAAAGACCTGCTGGTCAGGAGATTGTCCTCTGAAGAGGACCGTGACATGCCAACAGCTCCACCCTCATTTTCTTCCACATCTATGGCTGCGAGGAAAAAGCTCAGTTTTCCTAAAAGAGCCGCTGGGGGGATGCTGATAACATCTGGTCCGGACTGAAGGACCTGCCAACCATTGCAGACATGTCTACTGTCGCTGCATTGGATGCTGTCACTATTGAAAAAATGGTGGAGGATTATTTTGCTGACACCATCCAAATAGACATGTCAGACAGTCCATATTGTTACTGGCAGGAAAAAAAAGGCAGTTTGGAAGCCCCTGTACAAACTGGCTCTATTTTACCTGAGTTGCCCCCCTCCAGTGTGTACTCGGAAAGAGTTTTTAGTGCAGCGGGGAACCTGGTCAGTGAGCGGCGAAGGAGGTTGCTTCCTCACAATGTTGAAAAAATGATGTTTATAAAAATGAATAATCAATTCCTCAATGAAGTACAGCACTGCCCTCCAGATAGTACAGAGGGACCTGTGGTTGTGGAGTCCAGCGGGGACGAATTGATAATGTGTGAGGAGGAGGAAGTACACACTGTAGGGGGAGAGATGAATAGCTTTTTTGGTGTGGGGGCCCAAACAAACCAATCATTTCAGCCACAGTTGTTTCGTAGGCCCTGTCGCTGAAATGATTGGTTTGTTAAAGTGTGCATGTCCTATTTCAATAAAATAAGAGTGAGTGGGAGGGCCCAAGGACAATTCCATCTTGCAACTCTATTTTTGGCATTATGTGACCATTCAACAGTTGTTTGCCATGTTCAAAAAGTAAAACAAAATGTCAACAAATTCAAAAATTAAACCAAAAGTAAAATGCCCTCTCATTATTTAAAACAAGAGGTATTGACATGCTAGAATTACTGTAGTGTTATATGTTATAAACACTACACTTGGAAGTTGGAGGAGGTATTGTGGCCCCGGTACCAAATTTAGTACCAGGGCCACTCCACTATGCAGTCAAGAAACTTTTTTGGTGGAATTCAGACCCGTGGAGGGTTTTTTAATTATATTGTAGGGACCACTCCTCTACGCAGTCCAGATACATTTTTTGGTGCGATTCAGACCAGTTCAGGGTTTTTAAATTACATTGTGGTGACCACTCCTCTACGCAGTCCAGGTACATTTTTTTGTGCGATTCAGACCAGTTGATGGTTTTCTTATTATATTGTGGTGACCACTGCTCTACGCAGTCCAGGTACATTTTTTGGTGCGATTCAGACCAGTTCAGGGTTTTTAAATTATATTGTGGTGACCACTCCTCTACGTAGTCCAGGTACATTTTTTGGTGCGATTCAGACCAGTTGATGGTTTTCTTATTATATTGTGGTGACCACTCCTCTACGCAGTCCAGATACATTTTTTGGTGCGATTCAGACCAGTTGATGGTTTTCTTATTATATTGTGGTGACCACTCCTCTACGCAGCCTAGATACATTTTTTGATGCGATTAAGACCAGTTCAGGGTTTTTAAATTATATTGTGGTGACCACTCCTCTACGCAGTCCAGGTACATTTTTTGATGCGATTCAGACCAGTTCAGGGTTTTTAAATTACATTGTGGTGACCACTCCTCTACGCAGTCCAGGTACATTTTTTTGTGCAATTCAGACCAGTTGATGGTTTTCTTATTATATTGTGGTGACCACTCCTCTACGCAGTCCAGATACATTTTTTGATGTGATTAAGACCAGTTCAGGGTTTTTAAATGATATTGTGGTGACCACTCCTCTAAGCAGTCGAGGTACATTTTTGGGTGCGATTCAAACCAGTTCAGGGTTTTTAAATGATATTGTGGTGACCACTCCTCTACACAGTCCAGGTACATTTTTTGGTGCGATTCAGACCAGTTGATGGTTTTCTTATTATATTGTGGTGACCACTCCTCTACGCAGTCCAGGTACATTTTTTGGTGCGATTCAGACCAGTTCAGGGTTTTCTTATTATATTGTGGGGACCACTCCATTACGCAGTCCAGAAAGATACCTCGTTGCAACGTTTTGGAGTAATAACAATATTGTGAGGTGTTCAGAATACACTGTAAATTAGTGGAAATGATTGTTATTGAATGTTATTGAGGTTAATAATAGCGTAGGAGTGAAAATAAGCCCAAAAACTTGATTTTTGAACTTTTTATGCTTTTTTCAAAAAAAATCCGAATCCAAAACCTTAAATCCGAACCAAAACCTTTCGGCAGGTGTTTTGCGAAACAAATCCGAACCCAAAACCTCAAGAAAATCCGAATCCAAAACACAAAACACGAGACACCAAAAGTCGCCGGTGCACATCCCTACCCAATACACACACACACAAACAGTATAGTGCCCCAACACACATACAGTATAGTGCCCCAACACACACACACACACACACACACAGTATAGTGCCCCAACACACACACACACACACACACACTATAGTGCCCCAACACACACAGTATAGTGCCCCAACACACACAGTATTGAGCCCCAACACACAGGCACACAGTATTGTGCCCCAACTCACACACACACAGTATAGTGCCCCAACACACACACACACACACACACTATAGTGCCCCAACACACACACACACAGTATAGTGCCCCAGCACACACAGTATAGTGCCCCAACACACACAGTATTGAGCCCCAACACACAGGCACACAGTATTGTGCCCCAACACACAGACACACAGTATAGTGTCCCAACACACACACATTATAGTGCCCCAACACACACACAGTATAGTGCCCCAACACACACAGTATAGTGCCCCAACACACACAGTATTGAGCCCCAACACACAGACACACAGTATTGTGCCCCAACACACAGACACACAGTATAGTGCCCCAACACACATAGTATAGTGCCCCAACACACACACAAAGTATAGTGCCCCAACACACACAGTAAAGTGCCCCAACACACACAGTAAAGTGCCCCAACACACACAGTAAAGTGCCCCAACACACACACACGCAGTATAGTGCCCCAACACACACACATACACAGTATAGTGCCCTAATACACACACAGTATAGTGCCCCAACACACACACACAGTATAGCGCCCCAACACACACAGTATAGTGCCCCAATAAACAAACAGTATAGTGCCCCAATACACACACACACACACACACACACAGTATAGTGCCCTAACACACACACACACAGTATAGTGCCCCAACACACACACACATACAGTATAGCGCCCCAACACACACACACAGTATAGCGCCCCAACACACACAGTATAGCGCCCCAACACACACAGTATAGTGTCTCAACACACAGTATTGAGCCCCAACACACAGGCACACAGTATTGTGCCCCAACACACAGACACACAGTATTGTACCCCAACACACAGACAGTATAGTGCCCCAACACACAGTATAGTGCCCCAACACACAGTACAGTGCCCCAACACACACACACAGTATAGTGCCCCAATACATGTGATGTTATTGCATTAGATATGCTTAATGTTTGTAGACACTCCATTATATGTTTAAGCTTGAATCTTTAGTGATGGTCCCTAAGACCATGGGGAATGCTGGGAAGTGGGTGTGGGCAGTGTGCTATGTACCCGGAGTCTGCAAATGGCTGAATAAAGAGCTTAGCAGTGCCCACCCATGCTTCAGTGTCGTGATGAACTGATTTACAAGTATATTAACAAAACATGGTGTCAGAAGAAGTTTTAACTGGACTGCTAGAGCTCAGAGTGTGAAAGGATCCTGCAGAAGTCTGTAAAGCTGTGACACGCAGTGTCTGAATATCTTCCTTGTGCTCTGGTCACATCAAACAGTGAGTAACTATGGATAGGCTGTCTCCTTCAGCAGGCATGCTCATGTCTGGCAACTTGTCTGAAAACTGGAAAAGATTTAAACAAAGGTTTAATATATATCTTGCTGCATGTGGAGCTGATGCAATGGAGGATAAAACAAAGTCATCCATCTTCGTCCATGTGATAGGAGAGGATGTGCTGGACATTTATAACAGTTTTCAGTTTGCTGAAGGGCAGAATATGGTGCTATCTTCTATAATGCAAAAGTTTGAAGATTACTTTGTGCCAAGGAAAAATGTGACATATGAAAGATATAAGTTTTTCACCTGTGATCAGAAGTCTGGAGAAGGATTTGATCACTATGTTACAGAACTGCAATCACTCAGCAAAACCTGTGAGTTTGGTGATTTAAAGGACTCACTGATTAGAGATCGTATTGTCTGTGGAATACCTGATAATGGACTCAGAGAAAGATTGCTGAGAGAGCAAGACCTAACACTAGACAAGGCAATGACTATGTGCAGATCTGCAGAAATGACCAGACTGCAAGCCAAACAGTTACACAAGGAATCTGATACTACTGTACATGTGGTGAAGAAAACAGAGCCAAGCAAACCACCATTCTCTAAAATGAAGCAGTCTAAAATGCAATCTAATAGGAAAATCTGCAGTAGATGTGGAAATACTCACAATCCTAAAATGTGCCCTGCTTATGGTAAAACCTGCATGAAATGTGGTGGACTTAATCACTTTGCCAAATGCTGTAGAACCAATAGTGAAACAAACAAATTGCATGCCGTTGAACAAGCTACGTCTGAAGATTTTTTTGTGAATTGTATTGAACTTTGCAGTACAGACAAGAAAGAATGGATTGTTCCTTTAACAGTGAACGAGATTGTCATTCCCTTTAAGCTTGATACTGGTGCGCAGGTGAATTTGATATCGTTTCAAGACTATAAGACTTTTAGAGTAAAACCTAAAATTCATCCAGCCAATGTGAAAGTTACAGGCTACACTGGGGAGGAAATTCCTGTGAAAGGTACATGCCTAGTGACCCTGAGCTACAAAGGACAAAAGTTCAAAACATCTCTACTGATTGTGGATAAAGATGTACAACCGATTCTAGGATTAAGTTCATGTGAGAAGCTTAACTTGATAAAGAAAGTTTTCATGGTGACATCACAAGTAGAAGATGAATGCAAATCAGTGTTTACAGAATACAGAGACATGTTTGAAGGTTTAGGTTGTCTGCCTGGCGAGCATAAGATAAATCTAGACACGCAAGTCCTCCAGTGATACACCCCTGTAGAAAAGTGCCATTTGCGCTGAGAGAAAAACTAAAACAGGAGTTAAACCGCATGGAAGCTTTGGGTGTGATACAGAAAGTTGATGAGCCTACTGAATGGGTGAGCTCCTTAGTAATTGTTGAAAAGAAAAATGGACAACTCAGAATATGTGTGGATCCAAGAGATTTAAATAAGGCTATTAAAAGAGAACATTTCAAACTGACCACAAGCCATTGGTAGCTATCATGGCTAAATCGTTACATGACTGTCCCATGAGAATTCAACGAATGCTTATAAGACTACAGAAATATGATGTACAATTGCTGTACTGTCCTGGTAAATACATGTACATTGCTGACACACTTTCCCGTGCTGTGAACAAAAGTGAAGGTTCCAAAAGTCTGAAGGATAAAGAGATAGACGCATATGTTAATTTGATTGTAGCTTCTCTACCTGTGTCTCTTGCAAGACAAGAACAGATAAGAAAAGACACAGAGACAGACATCACAATGAAAGTGTTACAAGACATCATTCTGAAAGGATGGCCAGCAGAAAAAAATGCGTGCCCACTGTCTATTCATGATTATTGGATGTACCGCACTGACCTAACGGTTGTCAATGGTATTATTTACAAAGGCAATAGAACTATTATACCTGCACGACTAAGAAAAATTATGCTGTGCAAGATACATGAAGGCCACTTAGGAGAAGAGAAATGTAAACGGAGGGCGCGTGAAGTGATGTATTGGCCAAGAATGAACCAGGACATAGCACAGACAACAGCTACATGTGAACTCTGTCTTATGTACAGACCAAAGCAACAAGTCGAGCTGCTGAATCCTCATGCAGTGCCAGAGAGACCATACCAGAAGGTAGGCGCAGATTTGTTTGATTGTATTGGAAAAACGCACATTGTCGTGACTGATTATTATTCTAATTACCCTGAGGTGCAGCCCTGAGGTGCAGACTCTACCTACAACTACTAGTAAAGCCGTAATCAGTTGCATGAAGTCAATCTTTGCAAGGCATGGTGTTCCTATGGAAGTGTTCACTGACAATGGACCTCAGTTTTCCAGCGCTGAATTTAGACAATTTGGTGAAGAGTGGGAATTTGTCCATGCAACATCGAGTCCCTACTATGCACAGTCAAATGGGTTGGTGGAAAGTTCAGTAAAAACTGTAAAGAGTCTAATGAAAAAAGCACAAGACGGCAAAGAAGATTTCTACAAAAGTCTTTTAATCTACCGCAGTACACCTCTACAGAATGAACTCTCTCCTGCACAAATGCTGATGGGAAGGAGGATTAGAGCAAATCTTCCGATAAGTGATGACCTGCTTAATACGCATAACTCAGCATTGGTGAGACTGAGTAAGGTACGTCAACAGGAGAAACAGAAACTGTACCATGATAGGCGAGCAAAAAGCTTATCTGATCTAAGATCAGGTGACCAAGTCCGTCTCCGAGATCATGAGAAAGGCATTTGGATGCAGAAAGGTATTGTGCAAGCACAAGTAGCACCAAGATCTTATATTGTACGTACAGATCGTGGAACAGAAGTAAGAAGAAATCGGGTTGATTTAAGATCTCAACCCAACCATAGAGATGGCAACATGACTGAAGAATACCCTTCATCTGACATGTATGATGGACTTGATAATGGTGAACAAACCATGATGGAAGAAAGGTCCAACATGGTTGACGAAACACAGACTTTGTGTGAAAGACCCATAAGAGAAATACGCAGACCTGAGAGACTCATTGAAACGTGTTAGATGATGTTCTTAATGTTATATCGTTAAATTGTTATACTGAAGGATACAGGGCTTATCTTTAAAGAAAAGAAGATGTGATGTTATTGCATTAGATATGCTTAATGTTTGTAGACTCTCCCTTATATGTTTAAGCTTGAATCTTTAGTGATGGTCCCTAAGACCATGGGGAATGCTGGGAAGTGGGTGTGGGCAGTGTGCAATGTACCCGGAGTCTGCAAATGGCTGAATAAAGAGCTCAGCAGTGCCCACCCATGCTTCAGTGTCCTGATGAACTGATTTACAAGTATATTAACAAAACAATACACACAAAGTATAGTGCCCCAATACACACAAAGTATAGTGCCCCAACACACACAGTAAAGTGCCCCAACACACACACACAGTATAGTGCCTCAACACACACACAGTATAGTGCCCCAATACACACACAGTATAGTGCCCCAATACACACACAGTATAGTGCCCCAATACACACACAGTATAGTGCCCCAACACACAGACATACAGTATAGTACCCCAATAAAAAAACAGTATAGTGCCCCAATACACACACAGTATAGTGCCCCAATACACACACAGTATAGTGCCCCAATACACACACAGTATAGTGCCCCAACACACACACAGTATAGCGCCCCAATACACACACACAGTATAGTGCCCCACCACACAGACACACAGTATAGTACCCCAATAAACAAACAGTATAGTGCCCCAATACACACACAGTATAGTGCCCCAATACACACACAGTATAGTGCCCCAACACACATACAGTATAGTGCCCCAACACACACACAGTATAGTGCCCCAACACACACAGTATAGTGCCCCAACCCACACAGTAAAGTGCCCCAACACACACACGCAGTATAGTGTCCCAACACACACACGCAGTATAGTGCCCTAATACACAAACAGTATAGTGCCCCAATACACAGACACACAGTATAGTAACCCAATAAACAAACAGTATAGTGCCCCAACACACACAGTATAGTGCCCCAATACACACACAGTATAGTGCACCAACACACACAGTATAGTGCCCCAATACACACACAGTATAGTGCCCCAACACACAGACACACAGTATAGTGCCCCAACACACACAGTATAGTGCCCCAATACACACACACAGTTTAGTTCCCCAACACACACACACACACAGTACAGTGCCCCAACACACACACACAGTATAGTGCCCCAACAAACACACACACACACACACAGGATAGTGCCCCAATAATGTCGAAGTCAGCAAATTGGATAAAGTCATTTCAATTAAAGTCTAGCAAACTTGGTTGTCTTTGTCTGAAAAGATGCGTATGGTACGCATCGACGTACAAGGGCACGCTACGGCGTGAAAGGGCGTACGCATCCACTACACGTGGCAGCCACAGTAATTGGTCTTTTACCATACATTCGCACAAACACGCATACTTATAAAATAGTATACATTATTGGTAGTTGCAACACATAGTCAGTTATGTCGAAATATAGTAGTATTTATATGTTATATCCGAGTTACATGCATATTAGTGAAATACACAGAAAGGGTTAAAGGAATAACATCATGAGTGGTATCATAATGAACCTTGTTACATATCCTACTGTTTGGTGCGCTCTGCGAGGGAATCGCAGAGTGCATACGCAAGTTATGAATGATAGGGAATTATGAACTACTTAAGACTAAGGAATTCTGGCGGGAAGAGCAGAGCATACCCCCTGCAGAGATGACCCCCTCCTTTGGATTCCTTAGGATGAACCAGCCAATGATTGACGACCCCTTGGACATTCCTGAGACCCGGACCAATAGATGCAAGCCATACCATCTTCACTGTATTACTGTATTTGATTGTGTATATAAGCAGCAGCTTGTGATCCAGAGTTCAGACTTCTTGTCCCCAGACTTCAGGATTGAATGACTGCACTGGATCCAGAGCGCCTGCGATAAGTAACGGCTGTATTTACTATTACTTCGCTTGAGCATATTTTTTCCACTTATTGAGAATAAATCTTTGTGCGTTGGAAACACAAATCGAGGTTCGACAATCGTTATTGGTTAGCGACAATACGCACATAACAATTGGGGGCTCGTGAGCTTTGGAGGTTTCGTTGCCGATGATACGCAAGACCAACGGATTTCGGTTCCTCAACAAAGGGTGGAGACGCGTCATAAACGGGTAAGAACGCATGGTGTTCAAAACCTGAATTTTACTCTGTGTTGCGAAACCGAATGTCCGTTTTGCATTATCTAGGGCACGCTAACTAGAACCTAGGGACAAAAGAGAAAACTGTTTCTTTTTTCTGTCATTGTGCGTTTTAACTGTATTGCATTGTTTAGCGTATGTGTACTTCCTGCTGTGCGTACGCGAACTTCCGGTAAACTTGCCACGTGGTTAAACAATCGTTTTGATAGTTATTATACATGCATAGTATAATTACTTGTGAAAGCCTCTGAGACATTATTACTATTGTTGGGAACTTTTGATTTTCTGCGCAGAAAAGGTGTATAGTGTGTGATGTTGTAACGTAGATACACTGTTTTATTGTTGAGGTGCTCAGTTGCTGTCTGACGAGGCGGATTGCCCAACTGAAGGACGGTATACAGGGCAGGTATACCGAATGCGAAAACTGGGTTTTCGCAAAGCGCTACCAATAGATCGCAAGGTTTGCTAATAATTAGTATTGGTAGGCAGTGCGATCCGGTCGCACCGTTAGTGCGAATTGGTGAAGCAGCTAGGAGGAATTATACTGGAAAGGCAGGTTGATTGTATCGACTTTGCGCTCCCAGCGATAATAAACTCAGCAGATTTTGTGGTTTAGCCAGGGTATTGAGGAGCTGATAGCCCTTGGGGCCCACAGTGATATTTCTGTATTAGGGAAAAGCGAGTGAGCGCGGCTAAAGGAAATACGTTCACCGAGGATTATAGATCTCTAGCGGTGAGTATAGCAACAGAGTTGAAATTATTAGGTGGAAAGAACAGAGCATTGCGGTGTGTCTGTATTTCGCATTTGGCCGGAAGGAACAGAGCATTGCGGTGTGTCTGTGTTCCGGGTAGAAGGTATATTGTTCAACATGGGTGCTAAGCATACGCTAGAGATGGTCAGTGTACTGCCTAAGGAAGGCCCTATTGGTTCAGCGAGGTTTCTCATGTGTAAGAAGTATGGTGCATATGCAACTGTGTATTGTGACACGTGGGTCGGGATGACCAAAGCTTGTGATAGGCCTTTCCCAACAATAGGGAGTTTTAATGCAGAGGTACTGAATACTGTAAAAGATAGAATATGGTTGATCAAGTCAACGAAAAAGAGAAATAGACATAATGATTGTTTAAAATTGTGGCAAATGGAAGGTAACACGTGGCAGAGCAGCGAATACAAACCGGAAATAGGCGTGGCAAAAAGCGTGCGCAAGGCGGATGTAACCATTGAGAAGCGTGGCGAACTCAGCGCAAGCGCGCCCCCGCCACCTTATGTGGCGGGAGGGGTAAGTACAGCCGTTGTTAAAACTGAAAATAGAAAAATTACTAAGTTGTACCCTGTTTTAAATCAATTTCAATCAAGTGTATCTGAAAACGAAGATGAGCCCACTGTGATTTCGGCCATTGCCCATGCTGTTAATGTACTAGAGGCTCAGCGCAAGTATGAGAAAATGGCTGAGATAGGTGAGAGTAGCGTGATCACTAGGAGTGAAAGTGTTCTAAATCTAGGGCCTGTAAATCCTGTAGCGTCCCCTGAAGTTAGTGTACCAGAGGGTGTGTTCCCGGTCCGCACAATATCAGTTCCCAATGGGAAACCGGATAAGGATGGTGTAGTTCCTTTAAGAAATGTTACAATGCATTGTCCCTGGACTAGATCAGAATTACGTTCCATTATGACTGAATTCCCAGATCCTAGAAAAGAGTTAGCTAAATGTCAGAAATTTGTTAAAGACTTAGGGAATGCTCATGAACCAACCAGTAAGGATTGGCGGGTAGTGTTGAGGGCGTGTCTTCCTCCCAATACTAACATACAAAAATTTATTGGAGATTGTTTGTTGGAGGAAGATGACACCCTGACTGATGAGATTAACCAACGGAATATAGAACAAATTGTCAAACACTTAGCCATCTGTTTTCCAGTAGTAGTAAATTGGAGTAAGATTTTCACCATTAAACAAAAGGATAGTGAAACTGCCTCAGATTACTTTGCTAGAGCTATAACAGCGATTGCACGATTTACTGGGATATCCAACATAAGTGAGGACCCACATCACAGAGAGGTAGCTGTAGGGGTACTGATGGATGGCCTTAGGGAAAATTTAAAGACGAGAGTACAAACCACATTACCTAATTGGAGAGGCGTCACAGTAGACTTCCTTAGGGAGTCTGCTGTGGAGCATGACAAGAACCTTTTTAGAAAAAGGGAAGAGAAAAGTGATAGGTTAATGACGGTAAGTATACAGGCTCTAGAAGGGGTGCATACACGACCACCAGCATACAACCCATATAACAGGAAACCTAAAGTGATCAGGTGTTTCAACTGTAACGAGGAAGGACATTACAGGAGAGATTGTAATAAAGAAAGACTCAATACACATAGGGGTGGGTCACATAGATATCCTCCAAGAAAGGATTCACATAGACTAGAAGACTCACATCTACCCGCGCATATTACGGCAGCAAATGCTGCGCGGGAAATCAATAGTCAGCGCTAGGGGTCAGGTCATACCTGTAGTCTACAGCCAGTGAGGTTAACTGAGAGTCAGAGTGAAGAACCAACAATGATAGTTGACATAGCTGGCAGGAAACAAACTTTTCTTGTAGATACAGGGGCGGCCCGATCTGTGATAACCTCTCCTTTCAATCTACAGGTGACCAGCAAAACTATTCCAGCTATGGGGGTGACGGGAAAAGTGTTACATTATCCTCTAACTAAACCCGCCGAAGTTACTATCGGGCCTCTGCATACTAAGCATTCGTTTCTCTTGGCTGCAGCGGCTCCTACTAACTTGCTAGGGAGAGACTTGTTATGTAAAATGGGATGTGTCATATACTGTACTTCAGATGGTGTGTTCCTAGATATACCCGAGAAGGTTGCACATGAGGTACAGGACATATTGGACACCCCTCCAAGGTTAATGTTACACTCTCCTGTTATAGAACAAAGTCCATCTCAAGTAAAGGGGATGTTGCTGGAAATACCAGGTTCCCTATGGACCAGAGATGGACAGGACACTGGACTGATGGCAAACGTAGCCCCTGTCATGGTCAATCTAAAAAGTGGTAGGATAGCTCCAAAAATCCCACAGTATCCATTAAAACCGGAGGTGGAACTAGGGGTATATCCTGTTATTGAGAGGCTGTTACAACAAGGGATTTTAATTCGTACAGCCAGTACAGCAAATAGTCCCATTTTCCCTGTGAAGAAGAGTGGGGGGAGGGGCTATAGATTAGTCCAGGACTTAAGGGGAATTAACAAAGTTGTTGAGAGCCAATTCCCCGTAGTGCCGAATCCAGCTGTCATCCTCATGCAGATTCCACCGTCTGCCAGTCATTTTACTGTCATTGATCTATGTTCTGCTTTCTTTTCAGTCCCTCTTCACCCTGACTGCCAATACCTTTTTGCATTCTCCTACAGGGGAGTGCAATACACATGGACCAGACTACCCCAGGGGTTCATTGACAGCCCCAGTATTTTCTCCCAAGCCTTACATGACTGTTTGCAATCCTTTCAACCCCACAATGGGTCTGTTCTAATTCAATATGTGGACGATTTGTTGTTGTGCTCTGATTCTTTTATGTCATGTTTACATGATACTAAATTGTTGTTGCTTCATCTTTCACAAACAGGGCACAAGGTGGCAAAGGATAAATTACAGCCATGTCAGACTAAGGTCAAATACTTAGGACACTGCCTCACTAAGGGGCTAAGACACCTGACAACCGACAGAATTGAGGCCATACAACACATGACCCTGCCGCAGAGCCAGAAGCAGATTCGTACTTTCTTGGGGATGTGTGGATACTGTAGGTCCTGGATCCCAGGTTTTTCTATTCTGGCATTACCATTGCAGGAGCTAGTCTCTTCCTCAAAACCAGAACGTGTCGTACACACAGAAGAGTCGGAGCAAGCGTTCTTTAATCTTAAAGATAGTCTGACAAGAGCACCTGCATTGGGAATACCTGATTATGAAAAGCCTTTTGAGCTATTTTGTACAGAAGCTGATGGCTGTGCAGCAGGTGTCCTCACACAGAAACATGGTGACGCTAGCAGACCGGTAGCATACTACAGTGCACAATTAGACAATGTGGCAAGGTCACTCCCAACATGTCTCAGAAGTGTAGCAGCAACGGCCCTTCTAGTAAGTAAGAGCGAGGATGTAGTATTAGGTCATAATTCAACCATCTATACACCCCATGCTGTATCAGCTCTGTTAAATTCAGCCCAAACCAGACACGTTTCTTCAGCTAGATTCACAAAGTGGGAACTAGCCCTGATGGCACCCTCAAACATCACCATCAAACGATGTAGCACCCTAAATCCAGCTACATACCTTCCGTATGTGTCTCAAGAGACACAAAGGGTGGGAGGTGAGGAGACCCTGGTTGATGATGAGTTAGGCAAGAATACTGACACGCATGACTGTATGGAACACCTGAATCAGACCTTTACTGCAAGGCCCGACATACGTGACACCCCCTTAGAAAATGTAGATTTTACGTTTTATACAGACGGAAGTTGCCATAGACAGACAGAGACAGGAGAGCTATGTACTGGTTACGCTGTTGTAGACGATCAGGATGTGCTAGAAGCTGAACCCCTTGGTCCACCTCACTCAGCCCAGGTGGCGGAACTAGTAGCACTAAGGAGAGCGTGTGAATTGGCAGAGGGTAAATCAGCCAACATATATACTGACTCTAGGTACGCCTTCGGGGTAGTGCATGATTTTGGGGCCCTTTGGCGTCTTAGAAACTTTACGACAGCAGCAGGTACACCAGTGGCACACTCACAACACATAAAAGGACTTCTGACAGCGATACAGTTACCCAGAACAGTAGCCGTCATAAAGTGCAAAGCCCATACCTTTGAAGAAGACCCAGTGTCATTGGGCAACAACAGGGCAGACGAAGCTGCTAAATGGGCAGCAGGGCAACCTATGACTGTATCGACCGAGACTATGATGGTTTTTCAGACATTAGACACGCAGAAATTAATTGAAATGCAAGATTTGTGTTCCCTGCAGGAGAAGGCGGTCTGGAAGGCGAAGGGATGTGGTCAAGAGTCCTCAGGACTCTGGAGGGATGGACAAGGTAAGCCTGTAGCTCCCCGAACATACTATCCAAGCCTGGCTGAAGCAGCACACGGCCTGACTCACCTGGGTAAAGAAGGTATGTGCAAACTGGTGAGAGCATACTGGTGTGCTCCCGGATTTTCCTCTCAAGCTGGTAAGAAAGCAATGTCATGTCTTACTTGTTTGAGGAAAAATGTTGGGAAAACTATTCCAACTGAGCCATCCCACATCCCTCCTACAGACGGACCTTTTCAGGTAATACAAATTGACTATATCCAACTACCACCGTGCAGGAATCTAAAGTATGTGTTAGTGTGTATTGATGTGTTTTCCGGTTGGGTAGAAGCATATCCGGCAGCCACTAATACTGCTGTGTTCACTGCAAAGAAAATTGTACAAGACTTTGTGTGTAGGTTCGGTATCCCTAGAATCATTGAAAGTGATAGGGGTACCCATTTTACTGGTGATGTCTTCCAAAATATGTGTAAACTCATGGGAATCAGTAGCAGACTTCACACCCCTTACCGACCACAAGCCAGTGGTAAGGTGGAGAGAGTAAACGGTACTATCAAGAACAAACTAGGTAAGATAATGGCTGAAACTGGGTTGGCATGGCCTGAGGCTTTGCCGTTGGTGCTCCACAGCATTCGAACCACTCCTAGACCTCCTCTTAATCTGTCCCCCTTTGAGATACTGTTCGGACGACAACCTCATTTGATCGTGAGTCCACAAGACGACTTAAAGTGTAATAATGAAGTGACTGTACAATATCTTATAAGAATGAGTAGACAGCTGAAACAACAACAACAAAAACTAAAAATGCTGTCACCTGGTATGCCAGAGACGAACTGTCATGATGTTGAACCTGGAGACTATGTTATGATCCGCAATTTCTTACGTTCAGGTTGTTTAACAGACCGTTGGGAAGGCCCGTACCAAGTGCTGCTGACCAGTACTACATCCCTGAAGGTTGCAGAGAGAGACACTTGGGTCCATTCCACCCACTGCAGGAGAGTCCATAATCCGGAGGAAGTGCAAGACAAGACTCAGACCGACGACATAGAGCTGTCACTTGTGAGCCTTTTCCGGGAGACCTAAAGCCTGCAGTTGAGACACCTGAACTAGAGACGTTGCCTTAGAACTATCTTTCCAGCGATGGAGTGGCGGTTTTTGTTTTTCTTTTGTTCCAGGATTTTCCTTGTTTTTATTTTTTCTAGGACATTCTATTTTTGTGAAGGAGGATGGAGGACGGAGGAGAGTTCTGGGAGTGATACGGATGAAATAGAGGCCGAAGAAAAGTTAATAGGATATCCTGAGCAGCCCATTATCAAACTTGGTCCAGGGGTTATGAAAAGGTCTGCTAGCTCAGGAACTCGGAGGCAGTGTGAGGGGCTATTGTCTGATGAGTATTGTATCTGCAAGTTCTGCAACTCCCTAGTTGACGAGAGATGCATCCAACGATGCCAGTCCCCCAGTACTCTGAATATAGGCGGGCATCCTTTGGAGGATTATCACTCCCTGGTGGGTAAGGTGCTAAACCAAACTGAGTGTTGGGTGTGCTCTCACGTGCCTCAAGGGCAGCATAACATAGGACTAGTGCCATTCCCGCTAAACATATCCGAAGTACTCGAATTAAGGGGTGGGAGGCCCATAGAAGGGAGGTACAATAACACTAGGTCCCCTAGTCTGACGCTTCGACAATACTCCATAGGCAGATCGTTGCTGTGCCTAAACATATCTCATGCAAAGCGCCTGGAGAATTGGGAGGCTGACCTATCAGATCAGACAATGGCTCGCCACACTCATTTTAGAGAGAGACTCACAAGGTCACTACTAGGCAGGAATGCTGATGGAAGTCACAAGTTAGGGCGTATAACCAAACATAAGAAGGTATCTATTGGAAAAGTCTCTACAGATAAATGTGAAAATATCATTAATGCCGACACGTGTCTAGAGCAGATGGAGACACTAGGCATGGGTAGTTTTATCAAAACTCTGTGTGATATAATTCATGGGCATACTGTTCCTTATGTTCTCCCTGATGATGTGTATTTTGTTTGTGGGAGGAAAGCTTATTCCTGGGTGACTCCGAGTTCCAAGGGCTTGTGTTTCTTAGCTAAACTGGTTCCTGAAATCATGACTATTACTCATGAAGAAATGGTAGATATTCACAAGACTACATCACCACCATACATACACACACAGTATGAACACCGTGGCAAGAGAAATATGATTCCTGGTGAGGAACCCATAGCTACAAAATTGATTAGTGAAACTGCTGGTTTCCAAGTTATGGTTGCTCTAGATCTCACCAGGACCGCTCGGGGAACATTAAACTTTAAATATATCCAAGACCTAGCTAAATTAATAGATAATATCACCGAGATGTATGATGACACTTTCAGGTATACTGGAAGGGAGCTACAAGCGTACAAGAAGGAGTTGGTGCAACATAGACTGGTACTAAATTATCTCACCTCTATTACTGGTGGGTACTGTGTGACACTGGCCACCCAGTTCGGTGTCAAATGTTGCACGTACATTACTAATAATACGGAAGACCCTAAAGAGGTTATAGACCGGAAGATGGATGAAATTTTGCAACTGAAATGGGAATTTCGAAAGAGCCATAATTCTTCGTTATATGAGGTCGGGGAAAAGGTGGCGGGTTGGTTCTCATGGTTGAACCCAGCAAAATGGTTCTCCGGTCTGGGGGAGTGGGTACAGGAAATGGTTGCTAGTGTAGGTAAGCTCCTTCTCCTTATACTGGGTGTCATCTTAGCAATTGGTTTAGTTGTCAAATGTGTTCCTACTGTGTTGAAGTGTGGAAAACGGTCTCATGGGAGTAACACTGAGAAAGAGACTGAAAGGGTGGTACCAGATACCGAGATCATGGTCTGTGAAGAAGTATTGTATAATCCTGAACTTGAAACGGTGATTGGGTGATAGTTTATTACACTATCAAAGGGTGGAACTGTCGAAGTCAGCAAATTGGATAAAGTCATTTCAATTAAAGTCTAGCAAACTTGGTTGTCTTTGTCTGAAAAGATGCGTACGGTACGCATCGACGTACAAGGGCACGCTACGGCGTGAAAGGGCGTACGCATCCACTACACGTGGCAGCCACAGTAATTGGTCTTTTACCATACATTCGCACAAACACGCATACTTATAAAATAGTATACATTATTGGTAGTTGCAACACATAGTCAGTTATGTCGAAATATAGTAGTATTTATATGTTATATCAGAGTTACATGCATATTAGTGAAATACACAGAAAGGGTTAAAGGAATAACATCATGAGTGGTATCATAATGAACCTTGTTACATATCCTACTGTTTGGTGCGCTCTGCGAGGGAATCGCAGAGTGCATACGCAAGTTATGAATGATAGGGAATTATGAACTACTTAAGACTAAGGAATTCTGGCGGGAAGAGCAGAGCATACCCCCTGCAGAGATGACCCCCTCCTTTGGATTCCTTAGGATGAACCAGCCAATGATTGACGACCCCTTGGACATTCCTGAGACCCGGACCAATAGATGCAAGCCATACCATCTTCATTGTATTACTGTATTTGATTGTGTATATAAGCAGCAGCTTGTGATCCAGAGTTCAGACTTCTTGTCCCCAGACTTCAGGATTGAATGACTGCACTGGATCCAGAGCGCCTGCGATAAGTAACGGCTGTATTTACTATTACTTCGCTTGAGCATATTTTTTCCACTTATTGAGAATAAATCTTTGTGCGTTGGAAACACAAATCGAGGTTCGACAATCGTTATTGGTTAGCGACAATACGCACATAACAATAAAAACACAGTATAGTGCCCAAATACACACACAGTATAGTGCACCAACACACACACAGTATAGTGCCCCAACACACAGACACACAGTATAGTGCCCCAACACACAGACACACAGTATAGTGCCCCAACACACACAGTATAGTGCCCCAACACACACACACACACAGTATAGTGCCCCAATACACACACACACAGTATAGTGCCCCAATACACACACAGTATAGTGCCCCAACACACACACACACACACACACAGTATAGTGCCCCAACTCACACACACACACACACATTATAGTGCCCCAACACACACACAGTATAGTGCCCCAACACACACACACAGTATAGTGCCCCAACACACACACAGTATAGTGCCCCAACACACACAGTATTGAGCCCCAACACACAGGCACAAAGTATTGTGCCCACACACACAGTATTGTGCCCCAACACACAGACACACACTATAGTGCCCCAATACAAACACAAAGTATAGTGCCCCAACACACACACGCAGTATAGTGCCCCAACACACACACGCAGTATAGTGCCCCAACACACACACAGTATAGTGCCCTAATACACACACAGTATAGTGCCCCAATACACACACAGTATAGTGCCCCAACACACACACACACACACACACACACAGTATAGTGCCCCAATACACACACACAGTATAGTTCCCCAACACACACTCACACACAGTATAGTGCCCCAACACACACACACACACACAGTATAGTGCCCCAATAAAAACACAGTATAGTGCCCAAATACACACACAGTATAGTGCACCAACACACACACAGTATAGTGCCCCAACACACAGACACACAGTATAGTACCCCAATAAAAAAACAGTATAGTGCCCCAATACACACACAGTATAGTGCCCCAATACACACACAGTATAGTGCCCCAATACACACACAGTATAGTGCCCCACCACACAGACACACAGTATAGTACCCCAATAAACAAACAATATAGTGCCCCAATACACACACAGTATAGTGCCCCAATACACACACAGTATAGTGCCCCAACACACATACAGTATAGTGCCCCGACACACACACAGTATAGTGCCCCAACACACACAGTATAGTGCCCCAACCCACACAGTAAAGTGCCCCAACACACACACACGCAGTATAGTGTCCCAACACACACACGCAGTATAGTGCCCTAATCCACAAACAGTATAGTGCCCCAATACACAGACACACAGTATAGTAACCCAATAAACAAACAGTATAGTGCCCCAACACACACAGTATAGTGCCCCAATACACACACAGTATAGTGCACCAACACACACAGTATAGTGCCCCAATACACACACAGTATAGTGCCCCAACACACAGACACACAGTATAGTGCCCCAACACACACAGTATAGTGCCCCAATACACACACACAGTTTAGTTCCCCAACACACACACACACAGTATAGTGCCCCAACACACACACACACACAGGATAGTGCCCCAATAAAAACACAGTATAAGGCCCAAATACACACACAGTATAGTGCACCAACACACACACAGTATAGTGCCCCAACACACAGACACACAGTATAGTGCCCCAACACACAGACACACAGTATAGTGCCCCAACACACACAGTATAGTGCCCCAACACACACACACACACACAGTATAGTGCCCCAATACACACACACAGTATAGTGCCCCAATACACACACAGTATAGTGCCCCAACACACACACACACAGTATAGTGCCCCAACTCACACACACACACACACACATTATAGTGCCCCAACACACACACAGTATAGTGCCCCAACACACACACAGTATAGTGCCCCAACACACACACAGTATAGTGCCCCAACACACACAGTATTGAGCCCCAACACACAGGCACAAAGTATTGTGCCCACACACACAGTATTGTGCCCCAACACACAGACACACACTATAGTGCACCGATACAAACACAAAGTATAGTGCCCCAACACACACACGCAGTATAGTGCCCCAACACACACACGCAGTATAGTGCCCCAACACACACACAGTATAGTGCCCTAATACACACACAGTATAGTGCCCCAATACACACACAGTATAGTGCCCCAACACACACACACACACACACACACAGTATAGTGCCCCAATACACACACACAGTATAGTTCCCCAACACACACACACACAGTATAGTGCCCCAACACACACACACACACACAGTATAGTGCCCCAATAAAAACACAGTATAGTGCCCAAATACACACACAGTATAGTGCACCAACACACACACAGTATAGTGCCCCAACACACAGACACACAGTATAGTACCCCAATAAAAAAACAGTATAGTGCCCCAATACACACACAGTATAGTGCCCCAATACACACACAGTATAGTGCCCCAATACACACACAGTATAGTGCCCCAACACACACACAGTATAGCGCCCCAATACACACACACAGTATAGTGCCCCACCACACAGACACACAGTATAGTACCCCAATAAACAAACAGTATAGTGCCCCAATACACACACAGTATAGTGCCCCAATACACACACAGTATAGTGCCCCAACACACATACAGTATAGTGCCCCAACACACACACAGTATAGTGCCCCAACACACACAGTAAAGTGCCCCAACCCACACAGTAAAGTGCCCCAACACACACACGCAGTATAGTGTCCCAACACACACACGCAGTATAGTGCCCTAATACACAAACAGTATAGTGCCCCAATACACAGACACACAGTATAGTAACCCAATAAACAAACAGTATAGTGCCCCAACACACACAGTATAGTGCCCCAATACACACACATTATAGTGCACCAACACACACAGTATAGTGCCCCAATACACACACAGTATAGTGCCCCAACACACAGACACACAGTATAGTGCCCCAACACACACAGTATAGTGCCCCAATACACACACACACACACAGGATAGTGCCCCAATAAAAACACAGTATAGTGCCCAAATACACACACAGTATAGTGCACCAACACACACACACACACACACACACAGGATAGTGCCCCAATAAAAACACAGTATAGTGCCCAAATACACACACAGTATAGTGCACCAACACACACACAGTATAGTGCCCCAACACACAGACACACAGTATAGTGCCCCAACACACAGACACACAGTATAGTGCCCCAACACACACAGTATAGTGCCCCAACACACACACACACAGTATAGTGCCCCAATACACACACACAGTATAGTGCCCCAATACACACACAGTATAGTGCCCCAACACACACACACACACAGTATAGTGCCCCAACTCACACACACACACACACACACATTATAGTGCCCCAACACACACACAGTATAGTGCCCCAACACAAACACAGTATAGTGCCCCAACACACAGGCACAAAGTATTGTGCCCACACACACAGTATTGTGCCCCAACACACAGACACACACTATAGTGCCCCAATACAAACACAAAGTATAGTGCCCCAACACACACACGCAGTATAGTGCCCCAACACACACACGCAGTATAGTGCCCCAACACACACACAGTATAGTGCCCTAATACACACACAGTATAGTGCCCCAATACACACACAGTATAGTGCCCCAACACACACACACACACACACACACACACACACAGTATAGTGCCCCAATACACACACACAGTATAGTTCCCCAACACACACACACACACAGTATAGTGCCCCAACACACACACACACACACAGTATAGTACCCCAATAAAAACACAGTATAGTGCCCAAATACACACACAGTATAGTGCACCAACACACACACAGTATAGTGCCCCAACACACAGACACACAGTATAGTACCCCAATAAACAAACAGTATACTGCCCCAACACACACACACAGTATAGTGCCCCAATACACACACAGTATAGTGCCCCAACACACAGACACACAGTATAGTGCCCCAATACACACACAGTATAGTGCCCCAACACATACACAGTATAGTGCCCCAACACACAAACACACAGTATAGTACCCCAACACACACACACACAGTATAGTAGCCCCAAAACACACACACACACACAGTATAGTGCCCCAACACACACACAGTATAGTGCCCCAACACACAGGCACACAGTATTGTGCCCCAACACACAGACACACAGTATTGTGCCCCAACATGAAGACACACAGTATAGTGCCCCAACACACACACACACACACAGTATAGTGCCCCAACACACACACACAAAGTATAGTGCCCCAACAAACACACAAAGTATAGTGCCCCAACACACAAAGTATAGTGCCCCAATACACACACAGTATAGTGCCCCAACACACAGACACACAGTAAGTTGCCCCAACACACACAGTATAGTGCCCCAATACACACACAGTATAGTTCCCCAACACACACACACACACACACACACACACACAGTATAGTGCCCCAACACACACACACACACACACACACACACACATTATAGTGCCCCAACACACAGACACACAGTATAGTGCTCCAATACAAACACAGTATAGTGCCCCAATACACACACAGTATAGTGCACCAACACACACACAGTATAGTGCCCCAACACACAGACACACAGTATAGTGCCCCAACACACAGACACACAGTATAGTGCCCCAACACACAGTATAGTACCCCAACACACACAGTATAGTGCCCCAACACACACACACAGTATAGTGCCCCAATACACACACACACACAGTATAGTGCCCCAACACACACACACAGTATAGTGCCCCAACACACACACACACATTATAGTGCCCCAACACACACACACATTATAGTGCCCCAACACACACACACACACACACACATTATAGTGCCCCAATACACACACACAGTATAGTGCCCCAACACACACACACAGTATAGTGCCCCAACACACACACACATTATAGTGCCCCAACACACACACACACACACACACATTATAGTGCCCCAACACACACACACAGTATAGTGCCCCAACTCACACACACACACACACACAGTATAGTGCCCTAACACACACACAGTATAGTGCCCCAACACTAGAGATGGGCGGGTCCGGTTCTCCGAGAACCGAACCCACCCGAACTTTGGGTATCCGAGTACGAGCAGCTCGGTACTCTCCCGCCCATTCCGAATCCAAATCGAGGCCGAACGTTATTGTGACGTCGTCGGATCTCGGGGCTCGGTTCTCGCGATACTTCAACTTTATAAATACACGCCTCCACAGCAATCCATCACCATTTGACAGAATGAGAGAGCAGGGTGTAGTCATGGGCTAATTAGAGCAGGGACAGAGAATACAATATTCTTCTTGCAATTGCTCTAACCAAAATCGCTAGTGCAGAGAGGAGGATAGAGGTTTATTATTTTTTCTTCATATTTGGCACTCCCCAGCGCTTTTGGGGTGTCCCCCATAATTGTGCATTAATATTTCTGGCTGTCAAAAGTCATATCTGTCAGCAGTATCTACTAAATAATTTGTAGCACTCCTCAGTGCTTTTGGGGTGTCCTCCCTAATTGTGCATTAATATTTCTGGCTGTCAAAAGTCATATCTGTCAGCAGTATCTACTAAATAATTTGTAGCACTCCTCAGTGCTTTTGGGGTGTCCTCCCTAATTGTGCATTAATATTTCTGGCTGTCAAAAGTCATATCTGTCAGCAGTATCTACTAAATAATTTTTAGCACACCTCAGTGCTTTTGGGGTGTCCTCCCTAATTGTGCATTAATATTTCTGGCTGTCAAAAGTCATATCTGTCAGCAGTATCTACTAAATAATTTGTAGCACTCCTCAGTGCTTTTGGGGTGTCCTCCCTAATTGTGCATTAATATTTCTGGCTGTCAAAAGTCATATCTGTCAGCAGTATCTACTAAATAATTTGTAGCACTCCTCAGTGCTTTTGGGGTGTCCTCCCTAATTGTGCATTAATATTTCTGGCTGTCAAAAGTCATTTCTGTCAGCAGTATCTACTAAATAATTTGTAGCACTCCTCAGTGCTTTTGGGGTGTCCTCCCTAATTGTGCATTAATATTTCTGGCTGTCAAAAGTCATATCTGTCAGCAGTATCTACTAAATAATTTTTAGCACACCTCAGTGCTTTTGGGGTGTCCTCCCTAATTGTGCATTAATATTTCTGGCTGTCAAAAGTCATTTCTGTCAGCAGTATCTACCAAATAATTTTTAGCACTCCTCAGTGCTTTTGGGGTGTCCTCCCTAATTGTGCATTAATATTTCTGGCTGTCAAAAGTCATTTCTGTCAGCAGTATCTACCAAATAATTTTTAGCACTCCCCAGTGGTTTGCGCTCAGAATGGATTCAAAGCAGTCCACATATGATCTGAATGAGCAACCAGGTTCTGTCACCAGTCCTGATGTTAGTGTTCCCAGTACGTCATCTGGCCAAGGCGATGTCAAACAACAGAGTGTTTTCAAATTAGTGCAAAAAACAAAAACCAAAAAAAAATTTACTGTATTGAAGCGAAAAAGAAGTGTAACTGAGCAAAAGTTAAGTGACGATAAAAAAAAAATTGCAAGCATGCCATTCTACACACGCAGTGGCAAAGAGAGAATGAGGCCTTCACCTTTGGCTATTAGTGGCAGATCCCAAAAAGTTACCCAGCCTACAATTGGTGCACAACTACTGTTACGCGTCAAAGCCGAGCTGCAAGATAACAGTGAGGCATTACAGGAGAATATTTGCTCTGATTCACAAATGACAACAATCCCTGTGGAGAGTCCATCCAACAGTGGGATGTCTAATCGTGAGCATTCTGCTGATGTGTGCCTTGATAGCCCGAGTGTAGCCGGTGATACCCAAATTGAGGATGCCACTTTGGAATTAGAAGAGGATGAGGGGGAGATTTGTGTAGGCGACAAGGGCGCTAATGAGGATGTTGATGAGGATGAGGTTGTTTGTGTAAGTGGCAGCAGTTCTGGCACGTGACAAGAAAAAGGCCATTGTCATGCCTGGGCATAAAACAAAAAAATCCACTTCTTATGTGTGGAATTATTTCTACCCAAATCCAGACAACAATTGTATAGCCATTTGTAGTGTATGTCAAGCCACAGTCAGTCGAGGGAGGGACCTTAACCATCTTGGAACCTCGTCTATGTTACGCCATTTAACGAGAGTTCATGGCAAAGTGTTGGGAAAAGCTGAAAGTTCTTCCCAAAAGAATACAAGCACTCCCTCATCAGCTAAGACCCTCCGCTCACCGACATACCGACGGCTACAAAATACACCCACCACACCATCCTCATCAATATCCTCAGTAGCGCTCGGAGTTAGCCCGGCATCCCACTTAAGGCTGGATGACTCCGGCACTATTATTGATTCCTCTGAAGAAAGCGTTAGTCCTGCTGCTGCTGTTGCTGCTGCTGGGGGTGAATCGTCATCCCAGAGGCAGGTTAATAAAATGAGCAGTCCTACATTTCAGCAATTAACTGTGAAACAATCATTTGCGAGGGGAAGCAAATATGACAGCAGTCACCCAGTCGCCAAGCGAATCACAGACGCCATGGCTGCAATGTTAGTGTTAGATCTGCGTCCAATCTCCACAATAAACGCAGCTGGTTTTTCACAGTTAATTGAGGTTTTGTGTCCGCGTTACAGAATTCCATCGCGACACCATTTTCTACATGAAAAAACAGTCAGTATTTAACTTATGTGCAAAACAGAAAACTAATTTGCACCCCTTGCATTGTAACATGGTTTTGTCCAGGAGACTTAAATAAGAAACTTCTTAATTTAAGATCCTTAATGAATCAGGCCCAACATCTTTTTAAAACTTTCTATGTAAGTGTAGGGTGCAATCTACCCCCAAAGAGGAAAGGGACTTGTGGCATTTCCATATCACATACCATCTTGAAAGGCTGCTGTTAGGGCAATTTATCCTTAAGGGTAGGGTGTCATAGACAGAGTGACCCTAAACTGGCTTTGTCCATTTTTCATAATATTGTACAGTCTATAATGGCTGAATTTTTGGGTATTTTATACAAGTGGAGGGGGGCCTAGAGAGACAGAAACCAAACTGGCTTTTTCCATGTCAATTAATATTGTACAGTCTATAATGGCTGAATTTTTTAGTATTTTATACAAGTGGAGGGGGGCCTAGAGAGACAGAAACCAAACTGGCTTTCTCCATGTCAATTAATATTGTACAGTCTATAATGGCTGAATTTTTTGGTATTTTATACAAGTGGAGGGGGGCCTTGAGAGACAGAAACCAAACTGGCTTTTTCCATTTCTTTACATATTTAACTATAAGTGTAGGGTGTAATATACATTCAAAGACGATGGCTGCATTGCCAATATGCATAGATGGAGAGGAAGACAATCTGTTTTGTGTGTAGAATAGGCCTACCAACGAAGAATTAAACTGTTTTTTTGGATGATTTATTACCTCAACAATTAGATTACTTGTCTCTAAAACAGTTGGAGCACTAAATTGGGTTAATTTAGGCCCAAAAACATGGATTTTCCAAAAAAATAGCAAAACAAAACCAAACAAAACCAAAACCAAAACACGCAATGGCGGTTTTGCAAAACCAAAACCAAAACCAAAACACGACGGTAATGCAGATCCAAAACCGAATCCAAAACCAAAACATGGGGGTCAGTGACCATCTCTACCCAACACACACACAGTATTGAGCCCCAACACACAGGCACACAGTATAGTGCCCCAACACACAAACAGTATAGTGCCCCAACACACACACAGTATAGTGCCACAACACACACACAGTATAGTGCCCCAATTCACACACACTATAGTGCCCCAATACACACACAAACTATAGTGCCCCAACACACACACGCAGTATAGTGCCCCAACACACACACACACGCAGTATAGTGCCCTTATACACACACAGTATAGTGCCCCAATACACACACAGTATAGTGCCCCAATACACACACAGTATAGTGCCCCAACATACAGACACACAGTAAAGTGCCCCAACACACAAACACACAGTATAGTACCACAACACACACACAGTATAGTGCCCCAACACACACACAGTATAGTCCCCCAACACACACACAGTATAGTGCCCCAACACACAAACACACAGTATAGTACCACAACACACACACACACAGTATAGTGCCCCAACACACACACACAGTATAGTCCCCCAACACACACACAGTATAGTGCCCCAACACACACAGTATAGTGCCCCAACACACACAGTTTTGAGCCCAAACACACAGGCACACAGTATTGTGCCCCAACACACAGACACACAGTATTGTGCCCCAACACGAAGACACACAGTATAGTGCCCCAACACACACACACACAGTATAGTGCCCCAACACACACACACACAGTATAGTGACCCAACACACACACAAAGTATAGTGCCCCAACACACACACAAAGTATAGTGCCCCAACACACACACAGTAAAGTGCCCCAACACACACACGCAGTATAGTGCCCCAACACACACACACACACTATAGTGCCCTAATACACAAACTGTATAGTGCCCTAATACACACACAGTATAGTGCCCCAACACACACACAGTATAGTGCCCCAATACACACACAATATAGTGCCCCAACACACAGATACACAGTATAGTGCCCCAACACACACAGTATAGTGCCCCAACACACACAGTATAGTGCCCAAACACACACACAGTATAGTGCCCCAACACACACACACAGTATAGTGCCCCAACACACACACAGTATAGTGCCCCAACACACACAGTATAGTGCCCCACAACACATCAGTAAAGTGCCCCAA
This sequence comes from Mixophyes australis, assembly GCA_036250195.1. Classification (NCBI taxonomy): domain Eukaryota; kingdom Metazoa; phylum Chordata; class Amphibia; order Anura; family Limnodynastidae; genus Mixophyes; species Mixophyes australis. The sequence goes on along the minus strand of JAVHZZ010000011.1, from coordinate 48,102,368 downwards.
CACACGCAGTATAGTGCCCTAACACACACACGCAGTATAGTGCCCCAACACACACACGCAGTATAGTGCCCCAATACACAGACACACAGTATAGTACCCCAATAAACAAACAGTATAGTGCCCCAACACACACACAGTATTGTGCCCCAATACACACACAGTATAGTGCCCCAACACACACACAGTATAGTGCCCTATTAAACACACAGTAAAGTGCCCCAACACACAGACACACAGTATAGTGCCCCAACACACACACACACACAGTATAGTGCCCCAACACACACACGCAGTATAGTGCCCCAATACACAGACACACAGTATAGTACCCCAATAAACAAACAGTATAGTGCCCCAACACACACACACAGTATTGTGCCCCAATACACACACACAGTTTAGTGCCCCAACACACACACAGTATAGTGCCCTATTAAACACACAGTATAGTGCCCCAACACACACAGTATAGTGCCCCAACACACATACACACACACACACACACACACACAGTATAGGGCCCCAATACACAAACACACACACAGTATAGTGCCCCAACACACACACATAGTATATTGCCCCAACACACACACACCCACACACACAGTATAGTGCCCCAACACACACACAGTATAGTGCCCCAACACACACACAGTATAGTGCCCCAACACACACAGTATTGAGCCCCAACACACAGGCACACAGTATTGTGCCCCAACACAAAGACACACAGTATTGTGCCCCAACACACAGACACACAGTATAGTGCCCCAACACACAGACACACAGTATAATGCCCACCACACACACAGTATAGTGCCCCAACACACACCGTATAGTGCCCCATCACACACACACACACACACACACAGTATAGTTCCCCAATACACACACAGTATAGTGCCCCAACACACACACACACAGTATAGTGCCCCACCACACACAGTATAGTGCCCCAACACACACCGTATAGTGCCCCAACACACACACAGTATAGTGCCCCATCACACACACACACACACACAGCATAGTTCCCCAATACACACACAGGATAGTGCCCCAATACACACACAGTATAGTGCCCCAATACACACATAAAGTATAGTGCCCCAACACACACAGTAAAGTGCCCCAACACACACACGCAGTATAGTGCCCCAACACACACACACACACACACAGTATAGTGCCCTAATACACACACAGTATAGTGCCCCAACACACAGACACAGTATAGAACCCCAATAAACAAACAGTATAGTGCCCAACACACACAAACACACACACACACACAGTATAGTGCCCCAACACACACACACACAGTATAGTGCCCCAACACATACACAGTATAGTGCCCCAAAACACACACACTATAGTGCCCCAATATAAACACAGTATAGTGCCCCAACACACAGTATAATCCCCCAATACACACACAGTATAGTGCCCAAAACACACACACACACACAGTATAGTGCCCCAACACACACACAGTATAGTGCCCCAATACACACACACATTATAGTGCCCCAACACACAGACACACAGTACAGTGCCCCAACACACAGACACACAGTATAGTGCCCCAACACACAGACACATAGTATAGTGCCCCAACACACACAGTATAGTGCCCCAACACACACAGTATAGTGCCCCAACAAACACACAGCATAGTGCCCCAACACACACAGCATAGTGCCCCAACAAACACACAGCATAGTGCCCCAACACACACACACACAAACAGTATAGTGCCCCAATACACACACAGTATAGTGCCCGAATACACACACACACACACACACACACACAGTATAGTGTCCCAACACACACACAGTATAGTGCCCCAACACACACACACACACACACACACACACACACATACAGTATAGTGCCCCAACACACAAATACACACACACACACAGTATAGTGCCCCAACACACACAGTATAGTGCCCCAACACACACACGGTATAGTGCCCCAACACACACACACAGTATAGTGCCCCAACACACACACACAGTATAGTGCCCCAACACACACACAAAGTATAGTGCCCCAACACACACAGTAAAGTGCCCCAACACACACACGCAGTATAGTGCCCCAACACACACACACACAGTATAGTGCCCTAATACACACACAGTATAGTGCCCCAATACACACTCAGTATAGTGCCCCAACACACACAGTTTAGTGCCCCAACACACTCACACACACACACACACACAGTATAGTGCCCCAACACACATATACAGTATAGTGCCCCAACACACACACACACAGTATAGTGCCCCAACACACACACAGTATAGTGCCCCAACACACACAGTATAGTGCCCCAACACACACAGTATTGAGCTCCAACACACAGGCACACAGTTTTGTGCCCCAGCACACAGACACACAGTATAGTGCCCCAACACACAGACACACAGTATAGTGCCCCAACACACACAGTATTGAGCCCCAACACACAGGCACACAGTATTGTGCCCCAATACACAGACACACAGTATAGTGCCCCAACACACAGACACACAGTATAGTGCCCCAACACACAGACACACAGTATAGTGCCCCAACACACACAGTATTGAGCCCCCACACACAGGCACACAGTATTGTGCCCCAATACACAGACACACAGTAAAGTGCCCCAACACACACACAGTATAGTGCCCCAACACACAAACACACACAGTATAGTGCCCCAACACACACAGTATAGTGCCCCAATACACACACGGTATAGTGCCCCAACACACACACACAGTATAGTGCACCAACACACACACATAGTATAGTGCCCCAACACACACACAGTATAGTGCCCCAATACACACACAGTATAGTGCCCCAACACACACAGTATAGTGCCCCAACACACAGACACACAGTATAGTGCCCCAACACACAGACACACAGTATAGTGCCCCAACACACACAGTTTAGTGCCCCAACACACACAGTATTGAGCCCCAACACACAGGCACACAGTATTGTGCCCCAACACACAGACACACAGTATTGTGCCCTAACACACAGACACACAGTATAGTGCCCTAACACACAGACACACAGTATAGTGCCCCAACACACACACACACACACAGTATAGTGCCCCAACACACACACACACACACAGTATAGTGCCCCAACACACACAGTATAGTGCCCCAACACACAGACACACAGTATTGTGCCCCAACACACAGACACACAGTATTGTGTCCCAACACACAGACACACAGTATAGTGCCCCAACACACAGAAACACAGTATAGTGCCCCAACACACACAGTATATTGCCCCAACAAACACACAAAGTATAGTGCCCCAACACACACCGTAAAGTGCCCCAACACACACATGCAGTATAGTGCCCCAAAACACACACACACAGTATAGTGCCCCAACACACAAACACACACAGTATAGTGCCCCAACACACACAGTATAGTGCCCCAACACACACACAGTATAGTGCCCCAATACATACACAGTATAGGGCCCCAATCCACACACAGTATAGTGCCCCAACACACAGACACACAGTATTGTGCCCCAACACACACACACACACACAGTATTGTGCCCCAACACACACACAGTATAGTGCCCCAACACACACACAGCATAGTGCCCCAACACACACACACAGTATAGTGCCCCAACACACACACACACACACAGTATAGTGCCCCAACACACACACAGAGTATAGTGCCCCAACACACACACAAAGTATAGTGCCCCAACACACACAGTAAAGTGCCCCAACACACACACGCAGTATAGTGCCCCAACACACACACACACAGTATAGTGCCCTAATACACACACAGTATAGTGCCCCAATACACACACAGTATAGTGCCCCAACACACAGACACACAGTATAGTGCCCCAACACACACAGTTTAGTGCCCCAACACACACACACACACACACAGTATAGTGCCCCAACACACATATACAGTATAGTGCCCCAACACACACACACACAGTATAGTGCCCCAACACACACACAGTATAGTGCCCCAACACACACAGTATAGTGCCCCAACACACACAGTATTGAGCTCCAACACACACAGTATTGAGCTGCAACACACAGGCACACAGTTTTGTGCCCCAACAAACAGACACACAGTATAGTGCCCCAACACACACAGTATTGAGCCCCAACACACAGGCACACAGTATTGTGCCCCAATACACAGACACACAGTATAGTGCCCCAACACACACAGTATAGTGCCCCAACACACACACGGTATAGTGCCCCAATACACACACAGTATAGTGCCCCAACACACAGACACACAGTATTGTGCCCCAACACACACACACAGTATAGTGCCCCAAAACACACTATAGTGCCCCAACACACACACACAGCATAGTGCCCCAACACACACACACACACACACACACAGTATAGTGCCCCAATACACACACAGTATAGTGCCCCAACACACACACACACAGTATAGTGCCTCAATACACACACAGTATAGTGCCCCAATACACATACAGTATAGTGCCCCAAAACACACACACAAAGTATAGTGCCCCAACACACACACAGTATAGTGCCCCAATACACACACAAAGTATAGTGCCCCAACACACACAGTAAAGTGCCCTAACACACACACACGCAGTATAGTGCCCTAATACACACACACACAGTATTGTGCCCTAATACACACACAGTATAGTGCCCCAATACACACACAGTATAGTGCCCCAATACACACACAGTATAGTGCCCCAACACACAGACACACAGTATAGTACCCCAATAAACAAACAGTATAGTGCCCCAACACACACACAGTATAGTGCCCCAATACACACACAGTATAGTGCCCCAATACACACACAGTATAGCGCCCTAACACACAGACACACAGTATAGTGCCCCAATACACACACAGTATAGTGCCCCAACACACACACAGATTATAGCGCACACCCACCCCCCCCTCCCCCCGCACTTACCTTTCTCCATCCACGCAGGGCTCTGCAGTCTTCAGACATGGGACGACACCTATCACATGGTGCGCGTCCCATGTCACACAAGAGCGCTCAGTGATAGGCCAAACATTCGACCTATCACTGAGCGGGTGGGGGGCCGGTCTCTCCTGCTCGATAGCTAGTCTCTCCCCGGGACCAGCCATCAAGCAGGAGAGACTGGCCCAAAACACACTGTTTCTGACCGGACCGGGGATCGCATGCTCCCCTGCCCCCCGGGCCAGCCCGCCCCTGGGGGGGGCAGCATGACAGAGGGATTAAAAAATGAGGGAGGGTATGGCACAGAGGGGTTAAAAACGGGGGGCGGCATGACACAGAGGGGTTAAAAAGCGGGGGGTGGCATGACACAGAGGGGTTAAAAAACGGGGGGGAGGGCATGGCACAGAGGGGATAAAAAACGGGGGCATGGCACAGAGGGGTTAAAAAACGAGGGGGGGCATGGCACAGAGGGGTTAAAAAATGGGGGGCAACATGACGCAGAGGGGTTAAAAAACAGGGAGGGGGGCATGGCACAGAAGGGTTAAAAAATGGGGGCATGGCACAGAGGGGTTAAAAAATGAAGGGGGCATGGCACAGAGGGGTTAAAAAATGGGGGGGAGGCGCATGGCACAGTGGGGTTAAAAAACAAGGGGGGGGCATGGCACAGCAGGGTTAAAAAATGGGGCAGCATGGCACAGTGGGGTTAAAAAATGGGGCAGCATGGCACAGTGGGGTTAAAAAACAGGGGGGTGCATGGCACAGTGGGGTTAAAAAACCGGGGGCATGGCACAGAGGGGTTAAAAAGGAGGGGAGGGCATGGCACAGAGGGGTTAAAAAGGAGGGGAGGGCATGGCACAGAGGGGTTAAAAAAACGGGTGGGGTTCATGGCACAGAGGGGTTAAAAAATGAGGGGGGCATGGCACAATGGGGTTAAAAAATGAGAGGGGGCATGGCACAGAGGGGTTAAAAAAGGAGGGGGGCATGGCTAAGAGGGGTTAAAAAATGAGGGGGGGGCATGGCACAGAGGGGTTAAAACACAGGGGGGTAGCATGACACAGAGGGGTTAAAAAACGAGGGGGGGCATGACACAGAGGGGTTAAAAAACGGGGGGCATGACACAGAGGGGTTAAAAAACGGGGGGCATGGCTCAGAGGGGTTAAAAAACGGGGGGGCATGGTACAGAGGGGTTAAAAAACGAGGGGGGGCATGGCACAGTGGGGTTAAAAAGGGGGGGAGGAATGGCACAGTGGGATTGAAAAGGATGGGAGCAGTATAGTATAGTGTGATGAAGGGGAGCCAGGTGAAGGGGCAAAAGCAGCATGGAGGGTGCAGTGTGATCATAAGGCATGGTGATGATGAAGGGGCACATTATTGTAATATTGGAGCTGGAGGATGGCCTAATTATTAATCGTGGTTGGTATTGATTTAACGCCAGGGTTGTTTGGAATTATCTAAATGTAGCCATTTTTTTCCAAATAGGGCCCCCAGCATTCCAGGATCTAGACAAGCCGCAACTAAAGAAACATGCAGCCACAGGTGGTGAAAGTGAGAAGAACAGGTAGGAGAGAGCAGGACAGTATGTGAAATGTTGTGATTCTAGTAGGGACAATGGCAATTTTTGGTGAGTGTTCTGCCCAATGTAAGGTGCAGGCTGAACTCTTTGTGTGCACACTGCATTCTTTCTATACTACACTGTGGTGCTAGATGTCCTGAAAGTCAGGAGTGCTTGGACATATGTGACGCTCCAGCGAATTGAGAGCCTAGTGATTTTGATGTGTTAGCCACGCCCCAGTGGCGCATTTGCCACGCCCCCAAATGCATGACCACACCTCCGGAAAAAAATTAAGCATACTCCACTATAAGGAGGCCCCCATGAATTTGTTGTAGCGGGGCCCTGAATTCCTCTTGGCAGCCCTGCATAAATCTGATATGATGAAATAGAATAGTAAATGTCAGGGCCCAAATAAAATATTGCATTGATACATAGAAGTGAACCTGATTTTCAACTCGGATAAATGTTTGACCAAATGTTTTTAAAAAGGAAACAATTAGCCCAATAGGAGGTAATTGATGAGACCTGCTTAAGATATGCAGATTACAGACATCCATTGTTTTGATCATGTATTCCACTTCCTAATTGTTTTCCTTTCAATAGGTAGTGTAAACACAACGAACCACTAAATGTAAATGACATAACCATATGCTTAGGTGAGATCCTTGTAGACCAGTGGTTCCCAAACTGTGTGCCTAGGCTCCCTGGGGTGCCTTGGCAATCTCACAGGGGTGCCTAGGCCAGGGTCAGTGGTAAGCAAGGCGGGGGACCGCTTAGTAATTATTTTGGCTAAGGGTGCCTTGAAAAATTTATGGAGATCCTAAGGTGCCTTGAACTGAAAAAGTTTGGGATCCACTGTTGTAGACAAAGATAGCATTTGAAGACTGCCTATACAGGTATATAGAAATATGGGCTTCAAAGGAAAATGTCTTCATAGTTCATATTTTGGGAAATCTGGGTGCCACTCCATACCAAGGAGCAGGAATCAGACCAGGGTTGTGAATGACAGGTACTGGCAGTATCCGGGAACAGCTATAATCACATATCTTTGAAAAAAAGGTATGTCACATTGTCATAATTCCATTATGTTTGGTATTTGCATGTGCGGGAGATTATGACCGGATTATTGAAGGGGGAGTTATGTCTCAGGGATATATCTGTGAAGAATTACCCAAAGGTCAAAACTTTAGGAATATTTGTGAGAAAACTATAGTGACACCCAGTGGACATCCCCTATTAGCATTAACACGCCCCTGTGAAGTGGTGGTAGTCACTTCAGCGACTACCCAAAATGTGACAGCACTTTAGCTGATAGCATAACTCCAGTTGTCATGTTCCCTACCTTGATGTCACATGGACTGCTGCAATGCATCATACAAATTACGTCAACTTAAACCTCAAAATTGACATCCCTTGTATTAAGGTGCTCATTTAAGGAAGCGCCGCGTCTACAATATAGAATAAACATTGTAGATGCGGCACTTTCTTAAATGACCATCTTAATACTAAATAGTACCCAATCTCTGTGAAGAACATCCCATTTCATTTTGCTTAAAAAACAGTGTTGGGAAGGGGCAAGCTTTCAGCTTCTTGGGGATAAATCTAATTGAAGGACTGTCCATCTTTTCTGCCTGCCCCGGGCATGCAGATTATTATATATAAGTGATGCTCTGTACTTTCATCCCATTTGTTTTTATAACTGTTTGCAATTTTTTACTTGTTTGTCAAATCATTATCTAATTGTTTTTTTTATTCTCTGTAAACATTGTACCTTTTGTATATTAAATCTAACAATTTAATAGTTCTGTCCTTATTGCTCTAATACGAATTAATTGCCTGTTTAGAAGAGAAAGATTGCTTGGCTGGATTAACTCTTTAGAAACCAGTGTGTGAAGGGTTAACTGTTTAGCTACCAGAGCACAGAGTGTGCGCAATTGGGTGATTAAGTCATAGGTTTGCTATGGGCCTTATACATAGCTGGTGTCAGGAACCCCTCCAGCCAGTACAACAACACCCGGAGTCTGCTCTGACAGTCAGGTGTTCACTGGAGCACCTAGTGGTGGGGACAGACTTGGCCGCAAACTACAGAGCATCGTGTGATGTGTACCGGCTGTGGAGAACCCAGGAGCAGAGGGTAATGGCAGACAGAAAATCCAGAGAACAGGCCGAGGTTAGGGGTCACTTGCTAGATAGAATCATCAGAAAACATGCCAGGGGTCGAGGTCACGAGCAAATGAGCAGAAACGAAGGTACAAGCCAACAGATCAAGGGCACAGGCAAAAGACAAATCCAGAGGTCAGGCAGGGGTCATACACGGCAACAGAGGTCCAAGGTTAAACACCAATAGTACAGCAGCAGGCAGCAACACAGGGGTCTGGAAGCTATAACCGGCAGGGAGGCTAAGCCCTCCCTGCCTTAAATACAGGAACAGACCAATGAGAGCCTAGCTCTCTAATTACACACAAGGTGCCCCGTAATTAAATAAATCAGCCCGCAGGCTTGTATTGGGATTGCGCATGCGCTCGGCTGCCCCACAGTGCCGGGACGCGGCGCTGATCAAGAAAGCGTCCGGCCGTTGCTACGGCAACGGTCGGATGGCCCCGGAAGTGATATCCCGGTCGTCATAGCGACGGCCGGGACGCAGGTAGGAGAGTAGCGGCGGCTAGGCACTGACGCAACTCGTAACAGCTGGTGGCAGTTGTTGAGATGTGTGAAGCGTGCGTCTGTGTTGGGAAAGGGACCAGCGAAATCTGTAGCCTGAAAGAGAGGTGAGTTTGAAGTTTAGGCTGGAATACTGTGTGTTACCTTACAGTAAGCTTCCAAGTCACAAGTGCGCAGAGGGTGGTTTGTGACCGATAACGGGGTTCAGGAGCGGTTTCCTGAGAAAATAGAGGTGATATATTGTATGACAGTTGGAATATGTGATAAGATATCTAATCAGGGTGTAGCTAGAGGGGCTTATCCCTGACAGGGGGAGTCATAATATAATGCGGGAGGTAGGCTATTAATTTAATGGTGGAATGTAGCTGGGGGTAATTATTTAATGGTGGGTGCTATTAATTTATTTGTGGGTGATGGTGGGGCTATTTAATTTAATAGTGGTGCCTATTAATTTAAAGTGAATTAACAGGACCTTTAAATTAATGCTGGGGAGGTTTGGGGCTATTATTTGAATATGGGGCTGAGTTTGGGGAGGAGGGCTATTTATTAAATGTGAATATGAATTATTTAATGGTTGTAGGAAATGGTTACATTAAACGTAAATGCTATTTCATTATTGCTGGGGCGTTTTGGAGGGAGAGAAATGGGTTTGTTTGTTTATTTATTAAATGGGAGTATATTAATTTAATGTTGAGGCTGGTTGGAGGGAAATAGATCTGGGGCCTGATTCATTAAGGATCTCAAATGAAGAGGATACTCATTTCAGTCTCCTGGACAAAACCATGTTACAATGGAAGGGGTGCAAATAAGTGTTCTGTTTTACACATAAGTTAAATACTGACTGTTTTTTCATGTAACACACAAATATTTGATAGCTTATTTGTACACTGAAATTTAAAGTTGATATTTGTGTGTTACATGAAAAAACAGTCAGTAGTTAACTTATGTGTAAAACAGAACACTTTTTTGCACCCCTTGCAATGTAACATGGTTTTGTCCAGGAGACTGAAATAAGAATCCTCTTCATTTAAGATCCTTAATGAATCAGGCCCCTATTTATCAAATGTGAGTACTATTATTTTAATGTTTGGTATGGAGGGAGGCCCAATTATAAAACATTGGTGCTATTGATTTAGTTCCGGGGCCGATTGGAGTTTTCTAAATTTCATGTACCCATTTTTTTTTCCAAATGGGGCTCCCAACATTCCAGAATCCAGACAAGCAGCAACTAAAGACACAAGCATCCACTGGTAGTGAAAGTGCCAAGAACAGGTAGGAGAGAGCAGAACAGTCTGTCAACTGTCTTGAATCTGGTGGGACAGTCCCAAATTTGGGTGACTGTCTCCCTTAATCAGGATTTGGGGGTATGTTCCACTTCACACTGTGCTGCTCGAGAAAGCAGAGTTGCATGCATCTAACACTAGTGCACACAGTATTGCCTTTGTATTTGTCTAAGATGATAACAATATTCCATCATAAGGACACTCCTTTCTTAAGTGCCCCAGGCCCCGTGAGCCTTAATCCAGCTCTGGGCTAGGGTGTCAGATTGACATCCAGTGCTCTGATCAAACCCATTTGCTGGCAAAAACATAAGTTTTTTTTTAAATCAAAGGGGCTTTTTGCCATTTTATAAATCAGCCCCTGTGTTCATTACTGTAATAGAACAATATTATATAATCCTTTGCTATAATATGATATAAATATATACCCCATAATAATCAGTCAGGTAAGTAAAGAAAAAGGTGCTGTAGAGGGAAGGAACATATTAAAAATGCAATGTAAAGTGAGGTTTGGTTTTTGTTGCATTATATATTTTCATTATTTAATATACCGTTTATAACAATAAAGTATCACTGGGTTAAGCAACACTAATTTTTTTAAAAAAACATTATGGTTTTGTGCCTTTTCCTGTTGCTCCAGGTACTTTGCACAACAAGGGAAATGATCAGGGTCGGCAGAAAACCAAGGGTGATACATAAGTTTGTGCCAATGCTTCATGTTTTACTGCACCAGGAACACCACGTCAGCGTGCAACGATATCGTGCTTGGAGCCCACAGCAGGTGGGCCTCTGTGCTTTACATGCCATGGCTGATTTTTAGTCCCAGTCTGGCCCTGGCTACATCTGTTGCACCAGCTAGTCCTGTGTCCTAGTGATGTCAGTATCATATGCATGTGTCTGCAATCATGAGCAACTTTAAAATGTATTTTCTGTTCAGTAGACATTAAGAACATCTTAATAAATGTTTTTTTATGGGAGGAAAAAGTATTTTAGAAAAACACTTTTCTTTTTTTACTGTTTTATCACTAATGTCTATATTATAAAGAATATGTGCTTTCCCACTAATTGTCCTGTAAGTAAATTTTGAAATTGTGTATAAATGTAAAGTTTTAAGTGTATGAACATAAACGCCAGAGACTTGAGTTTGGAATTTTGGAAAAAAGTGTCTTAATAAATCCACACAAAACACACGTGAAGCAAATTGAACATAACAAATTAATGTTTTTTTTTCCAGTGTTTCTTGACCCTTGTTTCACATTGGGCTACATGTTGAACTTGGCTTCTGGTTACCCATGATGTGGTAGGCAACAGTGTAGAAGAAGCAGAGGTAATTGGGGCAGCAGAAAGTGACAATGTGACAGATAATGTAGAGGAAGAAGTGGCTGGAGGGTGTGCAGAGGGAGCTTGGAAGAAAGAGGTGGCAGAGGGGTAGGCAGACTTGTTTTGAAAATAAGCGGCTGGTAGTGATAAAGGATGTTGTTGCAAAAATGGGTTTGGGCCAAAAGAATGCATTTGGGTTGGAGAGGGTAGTGGGGCAGCATTGCAAAATTGGGAATTATAAACATGGCAAAATTGGTGCTTGATAATGTGGCTGAGGGTCTTGCATGGGTAACTTATGAAGATGGACAGAAGTAAGGTATTTTGCTAGTGGGGAAGGAGGCACGTTATTGACCTGCATTGTTATGTCATCCCAAGGATGAGATTTTGCGGGACGGAGAGCTGCCGGCTTGTGGATTGCAGCCTCTCCACCACCATGTAACGATACTGGTGGTATTATCTGAAGCCTAATAGTCGAGTAGATATCCAGTGAGTAGTCAGACTTTGCCGGGTAGGTACACATGAGGCTAGTCAGATGTTTGCCGGGTCGGTACACAAGCAGATAGTCACAGATGTAAGGTAGAGTAGCAAGTAACAGGAGCTGAGCAAGCAGTATACTCAAGCATATGTCTGAACCAGGAAGTCCCATTTATAGGCCCAAACAGGAAACAGGAACCAAGATGGTTTCTCTTTGGTTCCAAACTGGCCATCTTGGATAAGGGCAAATCTAAGGGTAAGTTTGCAAATACAGAGACCTCTAGTGCAGTGTTCCCTCTAAGCTGAGCAATCTGGAAAGGAAGAGTTAAAAGGTCACTCTAATGAGGGCTCCACCCAAAAGGTTTGCATTCATAATCTGCAGGATGTTTCCTAGTAAGATACAGGTTTAACTCTATCATTTCCATATTGCTCAGTTTAGAGGGAACACTGCTCTAGTGGTCGGAGGTGCAAATGTCAAAGTAATTCCTTAAACACCAGCTGGATCAATACCTCCACCTCCTGTCATGTAAAATTGGCCTGCCTCCACTTCGAGGTTGAAGTGGAGGAGTTAGTGGCCTAACTTGGCCCTGGCTGGTCAGACATGGGTCTAAAGAGAAGTAAATAGACAGATATTAGTAACAGTACTTTAATGTCCTGTAAGTGGCTGACATAGATGCTACTCAACAACAGAACAGAATGGAGGGAAGACTGTATACCAAGAGATGTCTCAAAAAATATGCAGAGATATTACAGCAATGAAGAACCTCAGAACTTTGCTGAGATCCTAATTCATAAAATCGCAGGTGAATTGCAGATGAGAAATTGACTCTTCATCTGTTATATAGGGCAAGCAGGTGAGTTTTCCTGAGATAGCCTGTATATGAATGGCACGCCCCTAATTGCTTGGATACAGTTGGTGACTGAGAATAAGTGACAGGTGATTCAGACATCTTGCATTTGGTATTGAAGGGATCCATAAGTGATGTGCCTATGCACATAAACTATATGGACAAAAGTATTTGGCCACACCTGTTAATTATTGAATTGAGGTGTTTCAATCAGACCTGTTGCCAGAGGTGTATAAAATCAAACACCTAGACATGCAGTCTACACATTTGTAAACATTTCTGATGCAAAATGGGTTGTTCTGAAGAGCTCAATGACTTCAAGCGTGGTACTTTGATAGGATGCCACCTTAACAATAAGACGGTTCGTGAAATTGCATCCCTGCTGGATATTCCACGGTCAACTGTAAGTGATATTATTGGAAAGTGGAAGCATTTAGGAACAACTGCAACTCAGACACGTAGAAGAAGACCACGTAAAATCACAGAGCGGGGTCAACGACTGCTAACACGCATGATGCATAAAAGTTGCCAACGCTCTGCTGATTCCATAGCTGAAGAGTTCCGAACTTCCACTGGCATTAATGTAAGCACAAAAACTGTGTGGCGGGAGCTTAATGGAATGGGTTTCCATGGCCGAGCAGCTGCATGCAAGCCACACATCACCAATATCAATGACAAGCGTTGGATGGAGTCGTGTAAAGCACAACAACACTGGACTATGGAGCAGTGGAAATGTGTTCTGTGGTGTGACTAATCACACTTCTCTATTTGGCAGTCAGATGGGCGAGTCTGGGTTTGGTGGATGCTGAGAGAATGTTACTTGCCTGACTGCATATGCATTACCTGTAACTCATTCACATCAGTCCTTGCCCCATTGGAGCTTACAGTCTAAATTCCCTAATATACACAGACCAAGAGAGACTAGGTCAATTTTAATAGCAAACAATTAATCTACTATTATGTCTTTGGAGTGTGGGAGGAAACCGAAGCACTCAGAGGAAACCCATGCAAACTCTACACAGATAAGCTTATAAATAGTATACACCTGTCAAGTGACCCATTTTTTCTAGTGTAACAGTTTAGAACATAGTTCACTAGCGAGGCCCTATATTTGGCCTCTAACACTAGCAACCCTGGTGCTGTGATACATTGAAGGAAGACTTCACATGTAAGTGGTTTTCAACAAAATGTATACTTAATAATAGTGCTGTAAACAAACACAGAAAACATGTATTTTTAGTACATACTGTACATGACTAGGTTTTCTTACCTTTTTAGAGTGTGTTTCAGAATGGCTGCCCCTACTTTTGTCCTCTGCCTTGCCCACCCCTAGTTCTTACACTATGCCTAGGTGGAGTAGCTGTTAACAATGTTGAAGTGTTGATGACACTATTAGACTCACTTGAAGTTGCCACAGGAGTTAGGTGTGCCAACAAAAAAGTCTTATTTGGGGCTCAGCAGATATGACATTTTCATTTAATTCTTTCTCAAAATCATTTAAACCCTGTAAAGCAACAATAATTGACATTAAATTGTCATCTAAACAGCCAAAATGGTTGTTCATGTGCTTTAGGGCATTTGCAATTACACTGAGGGCACTATTTTGAATACTTTGGTTGCATATTCCCCTTCTTAATTGGGCATTAATTACATTTGGGCAGGCACGAAGTCAGTTTTCAGTTGTTGAAAAGCTGCCATAAGATGTCATATCCGCAACTGGAGTATGTCCTTGTGGAGGAGTAGCTTCCTGTTGAGGTTGCTCCTTCATTTTAAATAACAGCAGGTGTTGCATAAATGCTGTCAACCACGTGGAGGGTGATAAGCATCATCATCATTTATTTATATAGCGCCACTAATTCCGCAGCGCTGTACAGAGAGCTCATTCACATCAGTCCCTGCCCCATTGGAGCTCAATCTAAATTCCCTAATATAGACACACACTCACACACAGACAGACAGAGAGGGAGACAGACAGACAGAGACTAGGCATCTCTTCATCTCTGTCTGTAGCTGCAGCGACAGATATTTGGCTAAGTTTCTGTAGTTCAATGTCTGAACAATGTTGCCATCATGGTCCTGTAAAGGTAAACATGTATATATTAGAAAAGAACATAAGATTAATTATAAGGATAAGGGCGCAAAAGGTGAGGATTTTGAAAAGGGAAGCAAGGGATGAAATGGGTAAAAAATTGAAAAATAATTAAAATTTGTATCCAATTTCACTATTGGATCCCTCTCCCTTCTCTTTTATATATTGTGACAGAGTCACTGAAATGAGGCTAAATGGCAGATGTATGTATCCCAGGCATCCAGCATGATATACATTAATACACCAGGCAGAATGTGTAGATTTGTGGGTAAAGATTTCCACAGGATATTTACCTGCGCTAACAAGATATGGTAAGTGTCCATGGTGTTATGTATGGAGAAAGAGAAGGGTGGGCTCCATACATAAGGCCCAGTCCGGGTCTTCTGATCTGCCAGTCTCTAAACAGACTGATCAAGAGATACACCTGTGAAAAGGCAGCTAGAATATGCAATCAGAGTCTCAGACCTCGGGAGGATGCGAGTTGCCTCCTGAGACACTCTGCTGTGGTGAGCAATGATATGTTGAGTGTGTGTTTGGACACAAGGTCCAACACCTGAGAGAGGGTGTCGCTAAAAATGTATTAGCTAGTAGCCAGATGGCTAGGATTTTGTTTGTTTTGTTTTGTTTGCAAACTGGTGAATAAACTAGATGTGGCTTTTCACCTGAAAACTCTGGGGGTAAATGTATCATATCCCTAAAATTTAAAGCGGCGCTGGCTTGTAAAGGCAAGCACTGTCTTTACAAGCCAGCGCTGCTTTAAATTTTAGCTGTCAACTCGCTGATTCCCGGCGAGTTGAAAAAAAACGGGGTATGATACATTTACCCCTTGGACTTGTGTGGTTTAATGCTGCTGTTTGTTGCCATCTTCCCAAGGACATGGTGCCTATTCCCCTGATGGTGTCACAATATGTTTATTACTAATGGGATGAGGTGGATCAAGAAGGAGTTGTGATATTGGTATGAACAAAGGGTATAGCATACTGCTATAAGACTGATTGAGTATGTGAAACCACTTGAAAGCAGGCAATAAGTGTACTCTTAACAACGGACTAAAGAATTCCTAGCTGTTATCTACTTAGGAGTCAGATGTTTTCTTATTTAAACAATTGAACATGATATCGATGGAGTTATTTCAAAACTTGGACATATATTCATAGAGTTTGTGTTCACTCTTACAGTTTGCTAACAATCTTGCTATTTAAGAATATTATGGCTATAAATTGAGGTAAATTTCCCATTTATATACCCAAATAATTACATTAAGTGTCCCTTGTCCTTCCCCTATCCCCATCCTTACCCAGTGCACCCTATTCCCAAATTGTTACCATTATTGTTATTCCTGATCACCTGAAGGCAACAAAAGTCCAAGTGCAACTGAGACGGGCCCAGAGACCCTCAGTGCAGTATCAGCAAGTAGAGTGATGTAGAAAGATTTCATTCCTAGCCAGCAGACAATTGTTTCATGTAAGCCAGGGGTGGGCAAACCAGTCCTCAAGGGCCATCAACAGTTCATGTTTTTAGGATTTCTTTAATCATGCACAGCTGAGTTAATCTATTTGGCTGGGTCAGTAATTATCCCAGCTGTTTCTACAGACAGAAATCCTAAAAACATGAACTGTTGTTGGCCCTTGAGGACAGGTTTGCCCACCCCTGATGTAAGCAGTACTATCTTCAAGCTGCAGTACTCACAGAATCAGCATGCAGAGTGATGTAGAAAGATTTCCTTCCTAGTCAGCAGTTCATTGTTTCATGTAAGCAGTTCTATTTTCAAGCTACAGTTCTCACAGAAGAATTCAAAGCAAGCTGGATGCCAAAAAGCTGAGTTGCAGTAGAGATGCTGTTCAGGACTACAGAGTAACTTCTATCACTGACAAAGATTGCAAAGAACAGGAGGTAGATTAAATCGGTGGTAGTCATGTTCCCCAATGTCACTGCCCCGACAACACTTACCCAGACATCTTACCAGCGAATCTCGGAACCTCGACATGCTGTTAATATCGATTGTTTAAAAAACTGACTTGCAATCATTGCGACCCTTTAAGATGCCGCCAGCACAGAATCACGTTATTTTGAACACCGGCACTATTATTTTTGCTCTTAAGGGTGCATTGGAAGCTCCGTCTGAACAATGTTGTTATGAAAACTTCTATAATATACAGGCGCTGCCTCCTTCCATTGCACTCTTAAGAGCAAGAATAATAGTGCCGATGCTCAAAGTAACGTGATTCTGTGCTGGCGGAATGTTAAAGGGTCGCAATAAGTCAGTTTTTTAAACAATCAATATTAACCGCATGTTGGGGTGTGCAGTGAATTATGCTCGCCACAGCTGAAGGGGTAATGACAATTTACACACTCATGCCCACCAGTGCTAAAGAGTCATTCCCAATATCCTAACACATGTATTTGTGTCCTCAAACTTGGACTACTGCAATGCACTCTACTTGGGCCTCCCAGAAATAGAACTGCACTGCTTAAAGCTGGTGCAAAATACAGCAGCCAGGCTGTTAACTAACCAGCAATGTTCCTGTCACATAACATCTGTTCTACATTCCCTTCACTGGCTGCCTGTTAGATAGTGAATCAGTTTCAAGATTGGCTAATTGACATTCAAAGACCTACACAACCAGCTTCCTGGGTACTGGTATTTGAAGCAGCTTTTCATTCTCTCACTCCCACAACTAATAGTTCCTAGAATCTCCAATAATTCATTTGGGGCTCGAGCTTTAAGCCTTGCAGTTCCTACTCTCTGGATCTCGCCCCATACTGTCCGCCAGCCCCCCCCCCCCCCCTCTCCCCCTCTAGAAATCATCAAAAGCAGTCTAAAGATCTACTTGTTTACCGAAGCATTTCATTAATGTCCCTTCATTTTCAAAGAAAACCCCCACAAATTCTTAGCTCTGTCTTCTGCACTCTGTTAATCCTTTACATATTTATAATGTATTTTGTGTTTTTTAATCTGCAACTTCCTATTGAAAGAAAAGCGCTATATAAACACACTTATTATAATTATTATTTTTACTATACGTTTCCCACTACCGTGAGGCCTACCTCACGTCTCTAAGCAGCACCTATTTTGTAATACACACTTTAGGGATTGCACAGAGAGTTTTGTTATAAATTGTTATTTGTTTGTGTTTATTATAACAAGATGCATTCAGATCTGCATTAGTATATGCGTTAGGTTTACACCTGGTGTAGAGCACATACACTTATGTTAATGTATATAACCATTTGCTTTGTTTACAAAATATATTTTCACTATCAGACATCTATAAAACTTTAACAAGCTTTCTAATACAAGAGAAACAACAAAAGCATAATATCTGCAGGTGCATCGAAGAAAGCACCCATCAGCATCAGCAGAGCATTTGCAAACAGCCAATCAAAAGTGGTTTGCTATTGCTGGCAACGATCATGAATCATCATTGCACTATATGCACCGGTCAGGTGCACTCTTGTTCAAGCTGTACTATTTGACCACCCTCAAATAGTACAGCTTGAACAAGAATGTATGCTTCTGTTTCCCAGTCTTCATCTGTTCGTAATTGGACACCCTCACTGTGTTCGACCTACAAGTACCTCTTCCTTCCATCATCTCCCCTCTCTAATCACAAGGGAGCGTAAGTGCCAGACAGGGGCGGATTGGGAACTTAAAGTGGCCCTGGAAAAATTTCTGGAAGCGGCCTCATGAGGGCGGGACCATATCAACTGTAGGCGGGGCAAGCACAAAAGGAGGCAGGATTAGTACAAAGTCGACTATGCCACCAGAGGTCTGTAAAGTGCTAGACTCCCCTTTACATAGCACCCTTCATCCAACATTCCCACCCATGGGACAAACATGTCCCTGGGCGGGACAGAACCCTAAATCAGGACTGTCCCGCTTAAATCGGGACAGTTGGGTGGTATGATTATTGGTTCACCCACATAATGGCTGCCTTCTCTGTGTACGAGTGATGGGTACACTTTGACTAATACATAGTAAGTAGGACAATATGAGCAACTAAATTTAGCAGTAGTAAACCAGTAACAGAAAATGTCATCACAATATATAGTCATGGCCAAAATTTGAGAATGACACAAATATTATTTTCACAAAGTCTGCTGTCTCAGTTTTTATGATGGCAATTTGCATATACCCCAGAATGCGGGATCGAGGCACCACCAGTGCATAGCTTTCTCAGTATTGGCAGCAGGCAGGTGTGAGTGCACACACAGTGAGGTGAAGACTTTTGGATGAAGTCCTGATGTCAAGAAGGCCAGCAAAGAAGCCACTTCTCTCCAGTAAAAACATCAGGGATAGAATGATATTCTGCAAAATGTACAAGGAATGGACTGCTGAGGACGGGGGTAAAGTAATTTTCTCTGATGAATCCCCTTTCAGATTGTTTGGGGCACCTGGAAAAATGCTTGTCCAGAGAAGAAAAGGTGAGGACTACCATCAGTCCTGTGTCATGCCAACAGTAAAGCATCCTGAGACTATTCATGTGTGGGGTGCTTCTCAGCCAAGGGAGTGGGCTCACTCACAATTTTGCCTAAGAACACAGCCATAAATAAAGAATAATACCAAAACATCCTCCAAGAGCAACTTCTCCCAACCATCCAAGAACAGTTTGGTTTTGACTAATGCCTTTTCCAGCATGATGGACACCTTACCATAAGGCAAAAGTGATAACTAAGTGGCTCAGGGATCAAAACATCAAAATTTTGGGTCCATGGCCAGGAAACTCCCCAGACCTTAATCCCATTGAGAGCTTGTGGTCAATCCTCAAGAGGCGGGTGGACAAACAAAAACCCACAAATTCTGTCAAACTCCAAGCATTGATTAGGCAAGAATGGGCGGCCGTCAGTCAGTATGTGGCCCAGAAGGTGACTGACACCATGCCAGGGCAAATTGCAGAGGTCTTCAAAAAGAAGGGTCAACACTGCAAATATTGACTCTTTGCATAAAGTTAATGACATGGTCAATAAAAGCCATTGACACTTGTGAAATGCTTGTAATTTTGCTTCAGTAAACCATAGCAATATCTGACAAAAAGGTCTAAAACTTTGTGAAAACCAATACTTGTGTCATTCTCAAAACATTTGGCCATGACTGTACATATGTATTTATTTAATAACAGGGTGCAAAGGAACTGCCAATATAGAAAAATACAGTTGGCAAACTGTCCTGTTCTCTCTTACCTGTTCTTGCTGCTTTCCCTACCTGTGGTTTCTGGTGTCTCTTGCTCAGTTTGCCGATTGTCTGGATGCTGAAATGCTGGGGGCCCCATCTAGAAAAAAAAAATGGGTACATGAAATTTAGAAAACTCTAAGGAGCTCTGGTGTTAAATCAAAATAACTCACATATAATGATAAGGCCTCCCTCAAACCTCAAAATTAAAATACTAGCATTCACATTGAATAAATAAACCTCCCTCCAAGAGCCCCAGCAATAAATTAATAGCATTTACATTTAATAAATATAACCATTTCTCACAACTATCCTGCCATTAAATAATTCATATTCAAATTTAATAAATAGACCTCATTGTCCCCAAACTCACCCCCACATTCAATTAAAAGCCCCCAAACCACCCCATTTTAAATTAATAGGCCCCACTATTAAATTACATTACCCCATCACCCCACAAACAAAATAGCACCTTTTAGCCACCACCTACCTCACACCCACATTACATTGCCACACGCCCCCTTGTCATCACACACAGCACTGACATCAGCCCCCCTACACACACTGTACTGACATCAGCCCCCCCTTCACACACACTGTACTGACATCAGCCCCCCCTTCTTCACACACACTGTACTGACATCAGCCCCCCCCTTCTTCACACACACTGTACTGACATCAACCCCCCCTTCACACACACACTGTACTGACATCAGCCCCCCCTTCACACACTGTACTGACATCAGCCCCCCCCTTCACACACTGTACTGACATCAGCCCCCCCCTTCACACACTGTACTGACATCAGCCCCCCCCTTCACACACTGTACTGACATCAGCCCCCCCCTTCACACACTGTACTGACATCAGCCCCCCCCTTCACACACTGTACTGACATCAGCCCCCCCCTTCACACACTGTACTGACATCAGCCCCCCTCCCCCTTCTTCACACACACTGTACTGACAGCAGCCCCCCTCCCCCTTCTTCACACACACTGTACTGACATTAGTCCCCCCCTTCACACACACTGTACTGACATCAGCCCCCCCTTCACACACACTGTACTGACATCAGCCCCCCCCTTCACACACTGTACTGACATCAGCCCCCCCCCTTCACACACTGTACTGACATCAGCCCCCCCCCCTTCACACACTGTACTGACATCAGCCCCCCTTCTTCACACACACACACACACTGTACTGACAGCAGCCCACCTTCTTCACACACACACTGTACTGACAGCAGCCCCCCTCCCCCTTCTTCACACACACACTGTACTGACATCAGCCCCCCCTTCACACACACACTGTACTGACATCAGCCCCCCTTCACACACACTGTACTGACATCAGCCCCCCCTTCACACACACTGTACTGACATCAGTCCCCCCTTCACACACACTGTACTGACATCAGCCCCCCCCCCTTCTTCACACACACTGTACTGACATCAGCCCCCCCCCTTCTTCACACACACACACACTGTACTGACATCAGCCCCCCCTTCTTCACACACACTGTACTGACATCAGCCCCCCCCTTCTTCACACACACTGTACTGACATCAGCCCCCCCCTTCTTCACACACACTGTACTGACATCAGCCCCCCCCTTCTTCACACACACTGTACTGACATCAGCCCCCCCCTTCTTCACACACACTGTACTGACATCAGCCCCCCCCCCTTCTTCACACACACTGTACTGACATCAGCCCCCCCCTTCTTCACACACACTGTACTGACATCAGCCCCCCCCCCCCTTCTTCACACACTGTACTGACATCAGCCCCCTCCTTCTTCACACACACTGTACTGACATCAGCCCCCCCCTTCTTCACACACACTGTACTGACATCAGCCCCCCCCCCCTTCACACACACTGTACTGACATCAGCCCCCCCCCCCTTCTTCACACACTGTACTGACATCAGCCCCCCCCCCCCCTTCACACACACTGTACTGACATCAGCCCCCCCCCTTCACACACACACACACTGTACTGACATCAGCCCCCCCCTTCACACACACCCACTGTACTGACATCAGCCCCCCCCTTCACACACACCCACTGTACTGACATCAGCCCCCCCCCTTCACACACACACACACTGTACTGACATCAGCCCCCCCCCTTCACACACACACACTGTACTGACATCAGCCCCCCCCCTTCACACACACACACACTGTACTGACATCAGCCCCCCCCCCCTTCCCTTCACACACACACCCACTGTACTGACATCAGCCCCCCCTTCACACACACACTGTACTGACATCAGCCCCCCCTTCACACACACACACACTGTACTGACATCAGCCCCCCCCTTCACACACACTGTACTGACATCAGCCCCCCCCTTCACACACACACACTGTACTGACATCAGCCCCCCCCCCCTCCTTCACACACACACCCACTGTACTGACATCAGCCCCCCCCCCCCCTTCACACACACCTGTTATCAGCGCCCCCACTTCACACTTACCTGTCATCCGCTTCCAGCCGCGCTTTCTGCTCTGCTCACATGGGACGGCACCTGTCACATGGTGCACGTCCCATGTGATACTTAGGCCACGCAGAGGGGGAGGGAGAGACAGATCCGCGGCCACTAGAAGGAAGGTGGCTGGTCCCGGGGAAAGGGGCCAGCCATCTTCCTTGTTTAAAAAAAAACAAAAACCGTCAGGCGGCACACGGGCGGCCTCAGGTCATCGGCCTACCGATAAAATTCCCGGTAGTGCCTATGGCCAATCCACCCCTGGTGCCAGAGCCACTTTTCTGAGCATGTGCAGAGCTATTTCACACAAGATAAGCTATACAAATTTCATAGTACTCACTCTGCATCAGCCCCATGTGTCTAAGAAAAAAAAGAAACCGCCAATCACAAGCCAGTGGGCGGAGAAAAGCATTCGGATTTGTGAGACACAGTTGCCCTGATACACCGACACGCTAGGACGCAAATTAACATTTCAGATTTTGTTTATTTTGGATGCACAGCTTACCTATACAGCCAAGAGTACAGTCATTGCCAAAAGTTTTGAGAATGACACAAGTATTGGTTTTCCCCGTTTGCTGCTTCAGTGCTTTTAGACCTTTTTGTCAGATGTTGCTATGTTGTCAGATGTTGCTTCACAACTATTGAACCTCTCTCCTTTAAGTTTTTGATGATGCGATAAAATGTTTCCTTGCAGATAACCATGGTTAACAGAGGAAGAACAATGATTTCAAGCACCACCCTCCTTTTAAAGCTTTCAGTCTGTTATTCTAACTTAATCAGCATGACAGATTGATCTCCAGCCTTGTCCTCGTCAACACTCTCACCTGTGTTAACGAAAGAATCACTGACCTGATGTCAGCTGGTCCATTTGTGGCAGGGCTGAAATGCAGTGGAAATAAATGAATAAAGTTCAGTGTCATGTCAAAGAGGGGCTTTGAAATTAATTGCAATGCATCTGATCACTGTTCATGACATTCTTAAGTATATGCTAATTTCCATAATAAAAACTGAGGCAGCAGACTTTGTGTAAAAATAATATTTGTATCATTCTCAAAACTTTTGGCCATGACTGTACACTGGGTGTCATTGAAAGTTTTTCCGGATAATCACTTGGAGTCATCTATACAGGTATTGGGAGGGAGCAGCACTGCGGAGTATGTGCCTCATTCAATACAGGTGACTGACTTCCACAGCACAGTATATATGACAATTTCTATTTAATTCAAAATTAGGAAGTTAATTTATGTATCTCTGGAAACTGTATCTTCTTTTATTGATCAAGTTCTATAATAGTCAAAGATTGGCCACTAAATTATCATGAGAAGTTTACAGAATATGTTGTTTCTAATTTTAAAAAAAATGTATTCCAATTTTTGGATCTTTTGAGAAATTATTACCTAGAGATATTTAGTGGTGCACCTAATGAACAATTGTCTGGATAATTTATTTGTGAAACATTAATATCTATCAATTGTCTTATTTGCTCCAGCTCTAGTTTCGCCAACTTAGAATTCCTACTCTCCGACCACAAACTCATCATCATCATCATCATCATCATTTATTTATTTTTCCTCCAGTAATATAGGTTATACAAACATTCAAAGGTGAAAAAATAAAAAAGTATACTTAAATTTAAAGGTGTGGAAATCTTTTCGTTCAGAATTTTCCTCCAATGTTTGATGACATAGTATAAAAAATATAAAAACACAACATAGTATAATACAGTCACAGAAGCTGAGGTTATGTGGTAAATGTGTGGAAAGACTTTAATCCTTTCTTCTTATGTGAATCCACTCACCAGATAAAAAATATAAATGTGCTTTAATTAGAAGTAGAAATAGATAGCATGTGGTATCTTCACCCAATATCTTATGTGAGTGCACTTACAAGATGGAGGGAAATAACAGGCCTCGGTTAAAGTTTCTTTAGGGATCTCCCAAATGGATAAGCAGGTCTCTCTCAGATAAGCATATTCCATAGGGTATATAGAAGGCAAAAAAAACCCGGATCTAACGTGATACCGTTTATACTAAAGATATTTATTACATAAACACATGTAAAAATTAAAAGACATTACATAAAAGCTGGACCTTAAGATCACGAGGGTCCCTACCAGATAGAAGTGGAAAAACAGCTTGTAGTAAGTGTCCCCGGGGTCCACTTCACTGGTTGGTAGATGGTAATAATGGGGTCCTCATGTATTTCAGGTCCAGTAGCCCTATTTCCAACACGTTTCAACATCTCTGTTTAGGTCTTTCTCAAGGATAGGGCTAAGTTCAAATGAGCTCCCTTTTATACAGGAGACTGTCATAGTCATAGTTCTGTAGGGGTGTCTCAGGTGAAGACCCCCGCCAGCGCTGTGTCCCTGGAGGGACGGAAGATGCTGGAGCCGGTGCCCGTGAAGAGGGCGAAGATGTCCGCCAGCGCTGTGCCCCTGGAGGGGCTGAAGAGGTCCCCGATGGTGCCCAGCAGGAAGAAAGAAGAGGAGAAGTACTCACCCGTCCAGCGATCCAGCGGTGAGTATCGTGGCTTCTTTCCTGCAGGTCTTGTGCGCGGGGGAAGGATGAGCCAATCAGGGCTCATCTTTCCCCGCTGGACAATCAGCGGCCGGATGCGCGAGCCAATCGCGGTTCGCGCCCGGCCATTCAAAAGATTGGCGCCGACGCGAGCCAATCAGCGCTCGCGCCGGCTGATGACGTCACGCCGGCGACTATATAAGTCGCCGCGTGGCGCCATTTTGTCAGAAGTCCGTCGGCGGAGAAGAGGAAGGACGTCTCTTCACGACGTCCAGCAACAGGATCAGCGGCAGTGGCGGCAGGGGGCCCTTGTAAGGGCCGTGAGCTACCCTGCCGCCCGAAGACTACAATCAAGCCGCCGGAGCAGTGATCGCCGGCGGGGAGCCCTTGTAAGGGCTGAGAGCGCCCCCGCCAAGCAGCTCTCAACAGCGCCGAACCGGAGAAGAGGCGCCGCCGGCTGGAGGGTCTGGAAGACCCGGAGAAGGCGGAAGAAGACGGCGTGGCAAGCTGAGATTCCTGCGCAGAGCAGGTAAGTGACTCAGCGTTAATTCGGGCACTAGGCCCGGGGCCACAGTCGGGCACAAGGCCCGTTGGCACTGTAAAGTAGGGGCACAAGGCCCAGGGACCTGGGCACTAGGCCCCAATAAAGTTAGTGGGCCAGTAGGCCATATTACTTTGATAAAGGGGACAAGCCCCTGTTAGTTAGACAGGGGGCGTAGAGCCCCAGGTGTACAAGGGCACAAGGCCCTTAGGTAGTTAGTGGCCTAGAGGCCATAGGAAGGCCACAGGGCCTGGTTAGGGGCTGGTAGCCCGTAGGCGCCCGTAGGCTATTAAGGGCACAAGGCCCTAGTAGATAGCTAGGGAGGCCACAGGCCTCGGTAGGCAGGGGCTAGGACCCCTAGGTAGTAGGGCACAAGGCCCTAGTTAGTGGGCTCAGAGCCCTGAGGTAGAGAGGGGACTGAAGCCCATGGTGTGAAGGGCAGAAGGTCCTGGTGGTGATGAGGTAGAGGCGTGGGAGCCTCGTGAGTGTAGGCGCGGTCCTGTGTGAGGTGAGCACACGTGGTTAGGAGGTACAGTAGAGCGGAGGCTCCTGTGGTGCTGTAGCAACCTGCTGGTTGGCTAACAGCGGTGTGCTCTGGTAAGTAGCTTACAAAGTACTGTATATTGTATTCTGTCTGTGAGGCGGGTATTGTTGAATTACAGTATTTTGGGTGTGCTATGTAATTGTGTCCAGGGGCAAGACGTCAGGCCCCCATTAAAGGTAGGCTCTTGTTCCTGTGGTTTCCTGTGCTAACCCGTGCTGTGGGGACAAGTGTAGTTACCAGCATACACATAGTCAGGGGAGAACACGCGTAGTTTTCCTGTCCCTTAGATCCCTGGGGTCACACTGGTACCCAGAGGGGGTGGCTGAGTGAGTTGGTGGCAGTGCAGCACACCTTGAGGCAGTTCCAGGGGCGGCCGTGGTTCTGATCAAGGGTCCTCAAGGCCGGTTCCGTGCAGGTGGACCTGTGGTTCCGGACGTAGGGACACGTGTGAGATACCCGAGTACAGGCAGTCGGGCGGTTCAGTTCGATCGGCTGTTCCGTGCGGCAGTCGGCCCGCTGGTTAGTGTGCTGTTCTACTGAGCCTCAGCCGGGCTTAAAGAACCGGTCCTTAGGGTCCGTGGGTGACCCCATAGCAAGAAGGCAGCTTCTTGGTACGACCTGGGTGAGGGGGTTAGGAACCGCCCTCCGGTTTAATCTGTGAACACCGGCTGGTGTTCCCCGTAGCGTGTAAGTGAGCAGTTCCGTTAGTGCACCACACCTAGTTAGTCCTAGTGTTTTGACTTAGTTGCGTTGCCGACCATTAGAACGTTGTTAGGGTCGGGTCGCTGTTGTAGTCAGTCCAGTTTTGTGGGTGCCATCTTAGTCTCACGGAGAGCGTAGAGGGAGGCTGTGTGTTCTTGTCATCCGCAGGAGTCAGGAAGGTGCAGGAGAACCGGATCGGAAGTGGGAGTGTCCCGGTGAGTATCACGCTCGATTCCTCCTTTCGGTTAGGCCCTCACCGGCAGGTGTGTGAGGTACTTGAGGCGGGATTAGTCCTCGGACTAGTCTTGGCCTTCAGTGCCTGTAGTCCCCCGCGTCTTGGCAAGAACAAAGTGAGGAGGCGGCAAGTGAGCTTGGACTGACCGTGTCCTTGTTCTTTGCCGTGGTCTCGGACAGCCCTTACCTGGTAGGCACGGCCGTAATCTCTGTCTCTATCTTAGAGGGACGTGATTGGAGGTGACTGCGGCTGCGGATCTGCTGGGATTGGATCGCAGCTGGGAAATCGGAAGCGGACTGGAGGTGACCATCGTTTTCAAGGTAAGTTCTTTTGTGTTGCGTCTGTCCCTGTCTTTCCCCGCAGGGGGCGTTACATTTCAAAGGTTACATATATTTTAGCATCCACATTTTATAAAAATAAACTTATTTTCATTTAGCAGCATCATTTTTTTTATTTAGATAACATCACCTTATTAAAAGGGATCCTGACCGGATCTCCCAGGTGTTATCATACATTAAAATCAGAAAATATATAGGTTTACAAAAAATACATAGATTTGGCAGACAAAAATGCACATAAATATCCTATTTACATACTAATACATTCTTGTTGATCTATCCCCCTCTGCCCATACCTGTCTTCATAGTGATCCTTTATTTATATATCGCCAATCACATAAATATAAATATAAATATCCAAAACGCTAGATTCTCGTGGAGTGGACGCCGTTTGCGTTCCAACCCTCACTTCCTGTATGTGTTCCATCTAGCAGAGGTGGAACGCATATGCGTTCCAACAGTATTTCTGGGGAGGATACTCAGTGGCGCTATCGCGCTTCCTGTTTTTGATGTCAAACCTCTATTACGAGGTTGCATATATGTCTCCCTTCTTGTAGTGGGTACTTAAAACAAGGGGATATCGCGTGGCTCTAATTCTAACTTCATTTCCATCCTCCCGTTATTAAAGGGAGATATCTCTATCGTCATGGGAACTGGAGTGTAGTGCAGAAATCGCGCTCACTGTTCAACCCTAAGTCCCCTTATATGTATTAATTACTGTGTGGCTGTTAATCTGAAATAAATGGCGATCTGTAAGTAGAAGCACCATACAGACAAAATATAGACAGGGGAAATATACATACATATTTATGGTGATACAATGCAGCATAATAAAATAATGGAGTATTGGCAATAAAATAAGGAAACATATATTACAATACATTTTAAGTTCACATATGTAACTGTAAAATTTCCATAGTATATAGTTATAAACAATAACAAAAAATAAATAAATATATCTTATGACAGGAATTCCCTCTTATGATGGTATAATAAAAGATCATTTTCTGATAGTACATATGGTAACATTCATGATAAAACACTTGGATTCACATGTGTATCATAACCAAATATGTATTGGAACAAGCAATTCGTAATAAATGGAAGCATAAGGAATAAGCATATTGGTAGTACATCCTCAACATATTTTAGTGATATAATATATAGATGAATATTTGTCCTAAATGTGTGTCAGTCCATCAATAAATTATCCTGAAAAAGAGGGGGAGAAGAAGAGAGCAAGAGAGACAAGTAAGTGTTCAATTAGAATACCATTTTAATTAAGAAACCATTTTAGTTCAAATTCAACATTTAAACCATTTGGAATGAGGGTTTTCAATATGCTTATTCCTTATGCTTCCATTTATTACGAATTGCTTGTTCCAATACATATTTGGTTATGATACACATGTGAATCCAAGTGTTTTATCATGAATGTTACCATATGTACTATCAGAAAATGATCTTTTATTATACCATCATAAGAGGGAATTCCTGTCATAAGATATATTTATTTATTTTTTGTTATTGTTTATAACTATATACTATGGAAATTTTACAGTTACATATGTGAACTTAAAATGTATTGTAATATATGTTTCCTTATTTTATTGTCAATACTCCATTATTTTATTATGCTGCATTGTATCACCATAAATATGTATGTATATTTCCCCTGTCTATATTTTGTCTGTATGGTGCTTCTACTTACAGATCGCCATTTATTTCAGATTAACAGCCACATAGTAATTAATACATATAAGGGGACTTAGGGTTGAACAGTGAGCGCGATTTCTGCACTACACTCCAGTTCCCATGACGATAGAGATATCTCCCTTTAATAACGGGAGGATGGAAATGAAGTTAGAATTAGAGCCACGCGATATCCCCTTGTTTTAAGTACCCCCTACAAGAAGGGAGACATATATGCAACCTCGTAATAGAGGTTTGACATCAAAAACAGGAAGCGCGATAGCGCCACTGAGTATCCTCCCCAGAAATACTGTTGGAACGCATATGCGTTCCACCTCTGCTAGATGGAACACATACAGGAAGTGAGGGTTGGAACGCAAACGGCGTCCACTCCACGAGAATCTAGCGTTTTGGATAGGGATGAGCGCACTCGGATTTATGAAATCCGAGCCCACCCGAACGTTGCGGATCCGAGTCGGATCCGAGACAGATCCGGGTATTGGCGCCAAATTCAAAAGTGAAACTGAGGCTCTGACTCATAATCCCGTTGTCGGATCTCGCGATACTCGGATCCTATAAATTCCCCGCCAGTCGCCGCCATCTTCACTCGGGCATTGATCAGGGTAGAGGGAGGGTGTGTTAGGTGGTCCTCTGTGCTGTTTAGTTCTGTGCTGTTTAGTTCTGTGCTGTTTAGTTCTGTGCTGTTTAGTTCTGTGCTGTTTAGTTCTGTGCTGTTTAGTTCTGTGCTGTTTAGTGCTGTGCTGTGCTGTGCTGTGCTGTGCTGTGCTGTGCTGTGTTCTGCAGTATCAGTCCAGTGGTGCTGTGTGCTGTGCTCTGTCCTTCTGAGGTCAGTGGTGCTGCTGGGTCCTGTGCTGTGTCCTGTTCAGTCCAGTGGTGCTGTGTCCTGTGCTCTGTGCTTCTAAGGGCATAGTTATTTCCCCAATATTCCCCTGTGTTTAAAAAAATAAAAAAAAGTTTTTTTAAAAAATACCAAAAACTACTTTAATTTTTTTTAATTACCACAAAATTTGCACAACCAATCCTGCAGTATAAGCCCATTGGTACTGCAATATTACCAAGTTCACACATTCAGCAGTAAAAGTCCAGTGGTACTGCAATATTACAAAGTTTACACATTCTGCAGTATCAGTCCAGTGGTGCTGTGTCCTGTGCTCTGTCCTGCTGAGTTCCGTAGTGCTGCTGGGTCCTGTGCCGTGTCCTGTTCAGTCCAGTGGTGCTGTGTCCTGTGCTCTGTGCTTCTAAGGGCATAGTTATTTCCCCATTATTCCCAAGTTTTTAAAAAATAAAAAAATTAAAAAAAAAAAAATATATATAATAATTATAACCAAATTTGCAAAACCAATCCAGCAGTATAAGTCCATTGGTACTGCAATATTACCAAGTTCACACATTCTGCAGTATCAGTCCAGTGGTGCTGTGTCCTGTGCTCTGTCCTGCTGAGTTCCGTAGTGCTGCTGGGTCCTGTGCCGTGTCCTGTTCAGTCCAGTGGTGCTGTGTCCTGTGCTCTGTGCTTCTAAGGGCATAGTTATTTCCCCACTATTCCCAAGTTTTTTAAAAATAAAAAAAAAAGTAAAAAAAAAAAAAAAATTTTAAAAAAAATAAAAATATAATAATTATAACCAAATTTGCAAAACCAATCCAGCAGTATAAGTCCATTGGTACTGCAATATTACCAAGTTCACACATTCTGCAGTATCTTGTGCTACATATAATGGAGACCAAAAATTTGGAGGATAAAGTAGGGAAAGATCAAGACCCACTTCCTCCTAATGCTGAAGCTGCTGCCACTAGTCATGACATAGACGATGAAATGCCATCAACGTCGTCTTCCAAGCCCGATGCCCAATCTCGTAGTACCGGGCATGTAAAATCCAAAAAGCCCAAGTTAAGAAAAAGTAGCAAAAAGAGAAACTTTAAATCATCTGAGGAGAAACATAAAGTTGCCAATATGCCATTTACGACACGGAGTGGCAAGGAACGGCTTAGGCCCTGGCCCGTGTTCATGACTAGTGGTTCAGCTTCACCCACGGATCTTAGCCCTCCTCCTCCTCCCCCCCCCCTACAAAAAATTGAAGAGAGTTATGCTGTCAGCAACAAAACAGCAAACAACTCTGCCTTCTAAAGAGAAATTATCACAAATCCCCAAGGCGAGTCCAAGGGTGTTGGTGGTTGTCAAGCCTGACCTTCCCATCACTGTACGGGAAGAGGTGGCTCGGGAGGAGGCTATTGATGATGTAGCTGGCGCTGTGGAGGAACTTGATGATGAGGATGGTGATGTGGTTATTGTAAATGAGGCACCAGGGGGGGAAACAGCTGATGTCCATGGGATGAAAAAGCCCATCGTCATGCCTGGTCAGAAGACCAAAAAATGCACCTCTTCGGTCTGGAGTTATTTTTATCCAAATCCAGACAACCAATGTATGGCCATATGTAGCTTATGTAAAGCTCAAATAAGCAGGGGTAAGGATCTTGCCCACCTAGGAACATCCTCCCTTATACGTCACCTGAATAACCTTCATAGTTCAGTGGTTAGTTCAGGAACTGGGGCTAGGACCCTCATCGGTACAGGGACACCTAAATCCCGTGGTCCAGTTGGATACACACCAGCAACACCCTCCTCGTCAACTTCCTCCACAATCTCCATCAGATTCAGTCCTGCAGCCCAAGTCAGCAGCCAGACTGAGTCCTCCTCAATACGGGATTCATCCGAGGAATCCTGCAGCGGTACGCCTACTACTGCCACTGCTGCTGTTGCTGCTGTTAGTCGGTCATCTTCCCAGAGGGGAAGTCGTAAGACCGCTAAGTCTTTCACAAAACAATTGACCGTCCAACAGTCGTTTGCCATGACCACAAAATACGATAGTAGTCACCCTATTGCAAAGCGTATAACTGCGGCTGTAACTGCAATGTTGGTGTTAGACGTGCGCCCGGTGTCCGCCATCAGTGGAGTGGGATTTAGAGGGTTGATGGAGGTATTGTGTCCCCGGTACCAAATCCCCTCGAGATTCCACTTCACTAGGCAGGCGATACCAAAAATGTACAGAGAAGTACGATCAAGTGTCCTCAGTGCTCTTAAAAATGCGGTTGTACCCACTGTCCACTTAACCACGGACATGTGGACAAGTGGTTCTGGGCAAACGAAGGACTATATGACTGTGACAGCCCACTGGGTAGATGCATCCCCTTCCGCAGCAACAGCAACAGCTGCATCAGTAGCAGCAACTACAAAATGGCGGCTCGTGCAAAGGCAGGCAACATTGTGTATTACAGGCTTTAATAAGAGGCACAACGCTGACAACATATTAGAGAAAATGAGGGAAATTATCTCCCAGTGGCTTACCCCACTTAGACTCTCATGGGGATTTGTGGTGTCAGACAATGCCAGTAACATTGTGCGGGCATTAAATATGGGCAATTTCCAGCACGTCCCATGTTTTGCCCACACCATTAATTTGGTGGTGCAGCATTACCTCAAGAGTAACAGGGGTGTGCAGGAGATGCTTGCGGTGGCGCGCAAAATTGCTGGACACTTTCGGCATTCAGCCAGTGCCTACCGCAGACTAGAGGCACATCAAAAAAGCATGAACCTGCCCTGCCATCACCTCAAACAAGAGGTTGTGACGCGCTGGAACTCCACCCTCTATATGCTGCAGAGGATGGAGGAGCAGCAAAAGGCCATTCAGGCCTACACAGCCACCTACGACATAGGCAAAGGAGTGGGGATGCGCCTCAGTCAAGCGCAGTGGAGACTGATTTCCGTGTTGTGCAAGGTTCTGCAGCCATTTGAACTTGCCACACGAGAAGTCAGTTCCGACACTGCCAGCTTGAGTCAGGTCATTCCCCTGATCAGGCTGTTGCAGAAGCAGCTGGAGAAAGTGAGGGAGGAGCTGGTAAGCCATTGCGATTACACCAAGCATGTAGTTCTTGTGGATGTAGCCCTTCGTACGCTTTGCCAGGATCCGAGGGTGGTCACTCTTTTAAAGTCAGAGGAATACATTCTGGCCACCGTGCTCGATACTCGGTTTAAAGCGTATGTTGTGTCTCTGTTTCCGGCGGACACAAGTCTACAGCGGTGCAAAGACCTGCTGGTCAGGAGATTGTCCTCTGAAGAGGACCGTGACATGCCAACAGCTCCACCCTCATTTTCTTCCACATCTATGGCTGCGAGGAAAAAGCTCAGTTTTCCCAAAAGAGGCGCTGGCGGGGATGCTGATAACATCTGGTCCGGACTGAAGGACCTGCCAACCATTGCAGACATGTCTACTGTCGCTGCATTGGATGCTGTCACAATAGAAAAAATTGTGGATGATTACTTTGCTGACACCATCCAAGTAGACATGTCAGACAATCCATATTGTTACTGGCAGGAAAAAAAGGCAGTTTGGAAGCCCCTGTACAAACTGGCTCTATTTTACCTGAGTTGTCCCCCCTCCAGTGTGTACTCGGAAAGAGTTTTTAGTGCAGCGGGGAACCTGGTCAGTGAGCGGCGAAGGAGGTTGCTTCCTCATAACGTTGAAAAAATGATGTTTATAAAAATGAATAATCAATTCCTCAATGAAGTACAGCACTGCCCTCCAGATAGTACAGAGGGACCTGTGGTTGTGGAGTCCAGCGGGGACGAATTGATAATGTGTGATGAGGAGGAAGTACACACTGTAGGGGGAGAGGAATCAGAGGTTGAGGATGAGGACGACATCTTGCCTCAGTAGAGCCTGTTTAGTCTGTACAGGGAGAGATGAATAGCTTTTTTGATGTGGGGGCCCAAACAAACCAATCATTTCAGCCAAAGTTGTTTGGTAGGCCCTGTCGCTGAAATGATTGGTTTGTTAAAGTGTGCATGTCCTATTTCAACAACATAAGGGTGGGTGTGAGGGCCCAAGGACAATTCCATCTTGGACCTTTTTTTTTGGCATTATATGACCAATCAACAGTCGTTTGCCATGTTCAAAAAGTAAAACCAAATTTAAAAAAATACAAGAAATTAAACCAAAAGTAAAATGCCGTGTCATAATTTAAAACAAGAGGTATTGACGTGCTCTAAAACTACTGTATTGTTGTTTATATTTTATAAACACTACACTTGAAAGCTTGAGTCTTTCAATAAAAAAGTAACTGTCAATTGCACGACTATGTGCAACAGGGACATTTTTTTGGGTTTACAAAGTCAAACAATAACACTTTGACCCTGTCTGTCTGGGATCTCAATGACGAATTGTCTGTACCATGTTTGGAGGAGGTATTGTGGCCCCGGTATCAAATTGGGTACCGGGGCCACCCCACTACGCAGTCCAGATACTTGTTTGGTGGAATTCAGACCAGTTGAGGGTTTTATTATTATATTGTGTGGACCACTCTATCTATACCACACTACAACTCTATACCACTCTATTTCATACTTTAATTCTATTTCATACTTTAATTCTATTACTAATTAATTACCATAAAGAGGAACAAAATAAACCAATTTTACCAAAAGTATAATATGACTTAGACTTACAAACACTACACTTGAAAGATCGTGCCTTTAAATGAAAAAGTCAGTCTTCATTGCACGACTATGTGCAACAGGGACATTTTTTTGGGTTTACAAAGTCAAACAATAACACTTCGACCCTGTCTGTCTGGGATCTCAATGACGAATTGTCTGTACCATGTTTGGAGGAGGTATTGTGGCCCCGGTATCAAATTGGGTACCGGGGCCACCCCACTACGCAGTCCAGATACTTGTTTGGTGGAATTCAGACCAGTTGAGGGTTTTATTATTATATTGTGTGGACCACTCTATCTATACCACACTACAACTCTATACCACTCTATTTCATACTTTAATTCTATTTCATACTTTAATTCTATTACTAATTAATTACCATAAAGAGGAACAAAATAAACCAATTTTACCAAAAGTATAATATGACTTAGACTTACAAACACTACACTTGAAAGATCGTGCCTTTAAATGAAAAAGTCAGTCTTCATTGCACGACTATGTGCAACAGGGACAGTTTTTTGGGTTTACAAAGTCAAACAATAACACTTTGACCCTGTCTGTCTGGGATCTCAATGACGAATTGTCTGTACCATGTTTGGAGGAGGTATTGTGGCCCCGGTATCAAATTGGGTACCGGGGCCACCCCACTATGCAGTCCAGATACTTGTTTGGTGGAATTCAGACACGTGGAGGGTTTTTTAATTATATTGTGGCCTCGGTACCAAATTGTGTACCGGGGCCACCACACTACGCAGTCAAGATAGATAGATGCGTATTGCGTATCATAGATAAAGTACATTCAGTGGTGTGGGGCAAATTGAAAAATATTCAAAATGCACTGACATTATCAAAAACAAGAGGTTGTCACACGCTAAAACTCCAACATGTATATGATGGAGAGGATGGAGGAGCAGCCGTATGTGTAGTGTAATGCAGATCTGTTGAAGGTTTTTTATATATTTTATTGTGGTGCCCAGTGCCCACTCCTCTACGCAGTCCAGGTACAATTATTGGTGCGAATCATAAAAGTTCAGGGTTTTTAAGATATTGTGGTCACCCACTCCTCTACGCAGTCCAGGTACAATTATTGGTGCGAATCATAAAAGTTCAGGGTTTTTAAGATATTGTGGTGACCCACTCCTCTACGCAGTCCAGGTACAATTATTGGTGCGAATCATAAAAGTTCAGGGTTTTTAAGATATTGTGGTGACCCACTCCTCTACGCAGTCCAGGTACAATTATTGGTGCGAATCATAAAAGTTCAGGGTTTTTAATATATTGTGGTGACCCACTCCTCTACGCAGTCCAGGTACAATTATTGGTGCGAATCATAAAAGTTCAGGGTTTTTAAGATATTGTGGTGACCCACTCCTCTACGCAGTCCAGGTACAATTATTGGTGCGAATCATAAAAGTTCAGGGTTTTTAATATATTGTGGTGACCCACTCCTCTACGCAGTCCAGGTACAATTATTGGTGCGAATCATAAAAGTTCAGGGTTTTTAAGATATTGTGGTGACCCACTCCTCTACGCAGTCCAGGTACAATTATTGGTGCGAATCATAAAAGTTCAGGGTTTTTAAGATATTGTGGTGACCCACTCCTCTACGCAGTCCAGGTACAATTATTGGTGCGAATCATAAAAGTTCAGGGTTTTTAAGATATTGTGGTGACCCACTCCTCTACGCAGTCCAGGTACAATTATTGGTGCGAATCATAAAAGTTCAGGGTTTTTAAGATATTGTGGTGACCCACTCCTCTACGCAGTGCAGGTACAATTATTGGTGCGAATCATAAAAGTTCAGGGTTTTTAAGATATTGTGGTGACCCACTCCTCTACGCAGTCCAGGTACAATTATTGGTGCGAATCATAAAAGTTCTGGGTTTTTAAGATATTGTGGTGACCCACTCCTCTACGCAGTGCAGGTACAATTATTGGTGCGAATCATAAAAGTTCAGGGTTTTTAAGATATTGTGGTGACCCACTCCTCTACGCAGTCCAGGTACAATTATTGGTGCGAATCATAAAAGTTCAGGGTTTTTAATATATTGTGGTGACCCACTCCTCTACGCAGTCCAGGTACATTTATTGGTGCGATTCATAAAAGTTCAGGGTTTTTAATATATATTGTGGTGACCCACTCCTCTACGCAGTCCAGGTACATTTATTGGTGCGATTCATAAAAGTTCAGGGTTTTTAATATATATTGTGGTGACCCACTCCTCTACGCAGTCCAAGTACATTTATTGGTGCGAATCATAAAAGTTCAGGGTTTTTAATATATATTGTGGTGACCCACTCCTCTACGCAGTCCAGAAAGATACCTTGTTGCAATGTTTTGGACTAATAACTATATTGTGAGGTGTTCAGAATACACTGTAAATTAGTGGAAATGCTTGTTATTGAATGTTATTGAGGTTAATAATAGCCTAGGAGTGAAAATAAGCCCAAAAACTTGATTTTTAAACTTTTTATGTTTTTTTCAAAAAAAAATCCGAATCCAATACCTTAAATCCGAACCGAGACCTTTCGTCAAGTGTTTTGCGAGACAAATCCGAACCTCAAAAATAACGAAAATCCGGATCCAAAACACAAAACACGAGACCTCAAAAGTCGCCGGTGCACATCCCTAGTTTTGGATATTTATATTTATATTTATGTGATTGGCGATATATAAATAAAGGATCACTATGAAGACAGGTATGGGCAGAGGGGGATAGATCAACAAAAATGTATTAGTATGTAAATAGGATATTGATGTGCATTTTTGTCTGCCAAATCTATGTATTTTTTGTAAACCTATATATTTTCTGATTTTAATGTATGATAACACCTGGGAGATCCGGTCAGGATCCCTTTTAATAAGGTGATGTTATCTAAATGAAAATGATGCTGCTAAATGAAAATAAGTTTATTTTTATAAAATGTGGATGCTAAAATATATGTAACCTTTGAACTATGACTATGACAGTCTCCTGTATAAAAGGGAGCTCATTTGAACTTAGCCCTATCCTTGAGAAAGACCTAAACAGAGATGTTGAAATGTGTTGGAAATAGGGCTACTGGACCTGAAATACATGAGGACCCCATTATTACCATCTACCAACCAGTGAAGTGGACCCTGGGGACACTTACTACAAGCTGTTTTTCCACTTCTATCTGGTAGGGACCCTCATGATCTTAAGGTCCAGCTTTTATGTAATGTCTTTTAATTTTTACATGTGTTTATGTAATAAATATCTTTAGTATAAACGGTATCACGTTAGATCCGGGGTTTTTTTGCCTTCTATATACCCTATGGAATATGCTTATCTGAGAGAGACCTGCTTATCCATTTGGGAGATCCCTAAAGAAACTTTAACCGAGGCCTGTTATTTCCCTCCATCTTGTAAGTGCACTCACATAAGATATTGGGTGAAGATACCACATGCTATCTATTTCTACTTCTAATTAAAGCACATTTATATTTTTTATCTGGTGAGTGGATTCACATAAGAAGAAAGGATTAAAGTCTTTCCACACATTTACCACATAACCTCAGCTTCTGTGACTGTATTATACTATGTTGTGTTTTTATATTTTTTATACTATGTCATCAAACATTGGAGGAAAATTCTGAACGAAAAGATCTCCACACCTTTAAATTTAAGTATACTTTTTAATTTTTATTTTCACTTATGAATGTTTGTATCACCTATATTACTGGAGGAAATATCACTTTTTCCTATGTGATTACTACTACAGCGCTGTAACATTCCCATTTTCTGATTTATTTATGCTATATACTGGGAAAATTGTGTGATTCCCTTGGGTGTGTTTTGCTGCAGTGGGATAATAGCGCTATCCATCTCTTCTTGAATTATATATCTGTTAATATTTATTTATATAGTGCCACTGATTCTGCAGCGATGTACAGAGAACTCATTCACATCAGTCCCTGCCCCATTGGAGCTTACAGTCTAAATTCCCTAACATACACAGACAGACAAAGAGAGAGACTAGGGACAATTTTGATAGCAGCCAATTAACTTACTAGTACCTCCTTTCATTAAGCCTCACTTTAACTCATGCTCTCCCCCTGCACCCAAATCAACATGTACACAACAAAACCTAAGCCCTCTTAACCCAATCCATTTCTCGTTTTCACTAAAACAACTATTTCAATCAGGCTGCCTCTTTCTACAACAAAACACTCACTTCATCTCTAGACAATGCAAATCCGGTTACTACATATAGTATGATGATCCAAACCCCAACCATGGCACACCAACAGGGAAGAGCTGGCAAATTTTGGCCCAGGGGGCAAGATTCAATTCAACAGCCTATTTCAAAGGAGAGAAAAATGCAGGTGGTCCAGTGACCCAGCCCAAGATAGGCCACTTTGCTCCCAGCCCAACCTGCCCCTGCACACCAAACAGACCCCCTGCCTGTAAAAGTGTTTCCGCACTGCAGAGCGCCACTGGAAGAAATCTCGATCCTATCCCGATTGCCTCCACTATAAATTCATCCTTTCATCTTACAACAACCTTTCAATTGCCAAACAAACATTCTTCAATTCGCTAGTATCCACCAAGTCTACTAATCCACGTTGCCTCTTTGCCACCTTCAACTAACTTCTCTGCCCACCTGCACCTCCTCCCCCTTCCTCCCTCACAGCCCATGATTTTGCCACCTATTTCAAAGACAAAAATGACACCATTAGATTAGGTATTTCCTCATGCCAGATTCCACTCACTCCATCCACTCTTCCCACCTTTACCTACACTCCCCAATCCACCCTTAATTCATTCTCGCCAGTAACTGAAGAAGTCTCTGCACTCATCTCATCATCTCATCCTACAAGCTGTCCCCTTGACCCTATTCCCTTCAAATTTCTCACCACTTCAACCTCTCTCTCCCCACTGGCACATTTCCATCCTCTTTTAAACATGTGCTCATCTCGTCAAATCTAAAGAAACCATCTCTTGATTTAGCCCAGTGATGGCTAACCTGTGACACTCCAGGTATTGTAAAACTACAAGCCCCAGCATGCTTTGCAAGCTATCAGCTAGTTATCTACTGGCAAAGCATGCTGTGGCTTGTAGTTTAACAACACCTGGAGTGTCACAGATTAGCCATCACTGATCTAGCCTCTCTCTCGAACTACTGCACTATTTCTCTTCTCCCCCTTGCCTCCAAATTACATGAGCAATTAGTGTACAAATGCCAGTCTCACTTTCTCTCCTCTCATTCCATTCTCCACTCTCTGCAATTAAGCTTCCACTCCCAACATTCCACTGAAACTGCTCTCACAAATGTGATCAATGCTCTACTTACTGCAAAGGGTCATTTCTCCATACACATTCTCCTGCACCTCTCTGCTGCTTTTGAAACTGTTGATCACCCTCTTCTCCTACGCAACCCTTACTGTATTGGCCTTCGTGATGCAGTTCTTTCCTGGTTCACTTTCTACCTATTGAATCGCTCCTTTATTGTTTCTATCTTTGGCACATATTCCCCTCTACTCCCACTATCTGTTGGGGTCCCACAAGGCCCTTTACTTTTTTTTCTTTGTACACCTCTTCTCTTGGGGCACTAATTTGATCATTCGGCCTCCAATACAACCTCTACGCTGATGACACCCAAATCTATATCTCTTCCCTTACCTCTCTCATTCTGTACTGTGTTTCTGCTATCTCCACATGGATGTCCCAAAGCTACCTAAAGCTCAACATGTCCAAAACAGAACTTATTATCTTCCCTCCT
The DNA here is from genome assembly GCA_036250195.1 of Mixophyes australis. Lineage (NCBI taxonomy): Eukaryota > Metazoa > Chordata > Amphibia > Anura > Limnodynastidae > Mixophyes > Mixophyes australis. The sequence continues at coordinate 48,061,618 of JAVHZZ010000011.1, read as the reverse complement.
GCCAGAGTCACCAGCTGTCCTCAAATCTCCCTCACTGTCAATAACACCACAATTTTCTCAGACTCCCAGGCCTGCTGACTTGGTGTCACACTTGACTCCACCTTCTGCTTTATTCCTCACATCCAGACTCTCTCCCAGTCCTGTCAAGTTTACCTTAAACACATTGCCAGAATATGTCCTTTTCTTACTCAACCTGCCACCAAAACTTACTATTCTCTCATCATCTCCCATCTTGACTATTGTAACCTCCTACTATCTGGCATTCCTGACACCAATATATCCACAGTTCAATCTATCATAAATGCCACTGAAAGACCTATCCTCCTCTCTCACCACTTCACATTTGCTGTACCACTCTGCAAATCCCTACACTGGCTCCCTGTGTATTCCAGAATCCAATTCAAACTAGTCACCCTTACCTACAAAGCCCTCAACAACTCTACCCCTGAATACATATCAAATCTCATATCAAAATACTCTCCCGCCTGCCCACTTAGATCTACCTCTGTCCTGCGCCTTGTCTCGTCTATGGTAACCAGCTCTCACTCCCACCTACAAGACTTCTCCCGTGCTGCTCTCCACGTATGAAATTCTCTACCACGCTCAATGAGACTTTCCTTCAAATCTTTAGACACTCTTTGAAAACATATCTCTTTTTTAGAGGTGACCTTATTCCCAATACTATTCACACTAATCCACCCTCACAACTATCCCAGTCTCCACTCTGAGCCACATTTACTCCTCCCTTTTCAGCTGTGCCCTCTTCCACTTAGAATGTAAGCTCTTTAATGAGACGGGATCTCCATACCCTTTGTTTTCATGTCTGCATTTATTTTGTCTACCTTATATGTCTCTGTTTTATATATGAATTGTTTTCCCTACTGTAGAGCACTTTGGCGCCTTATAAATCCACGATAATAATAATAAAAATAGTTATAAATTCATGGATGCTTTTAATTTGATGTAATGTATTATTTGATATTTCTAGGGTGTTGGTTTCAAATAGGGATTTTTTTTGTTTTTACACATATTTTTATTAAATTTCAATAATATTTGCACATCACTATTTTAATTTGGTTTTCTTTTTTTGTCTTAATATATACAGGGATCAGTACCTTGTTAGACTGAAAGCAGAAATTTGCACAGGTACTATTTAGAACTTATAATACCACCAATTAGCACCTAATTTTTTTTTACTTTGCCGTATGTCTAGGAACTGCTCCTTTATTTCCTCCCAATAAATCTTCATAACCCTCTCCTCTTATTCAGTTTTACTGCTTTGTTCTCCCTTATTGAAAAAGTCGCAACAAGTGTGGAAACGTGTCAAACTTTCAATTCAATGAGCTACTGAGGGGGAACTTTGCTATTCCACCTTATTAATGAACTCGTATTAACATCTACCTCTGAGAAAAATCTGTGCATTAGTGCTGATCAGCATCACCTGTAGAAAAGCCACAGCAGAAGTCTCTTTGCAAATTGTGGATTCTCTGCTATTGTAACAAAGTAAATGACACAACCTCTGATATTAGGGACATAATACAAGTTTTATCAGCTGATACTATTCTCATAGGTGGAACGGGAGTTCCCTATGCAGCCACTTCTTACAGAGTTCTGAAGGAGAAATTTCACTTTTGGAGTTCAGAGATAGTGACATTTTACATAAGCTTTGGCTCTTTTGTGGCAAGCAACTACTAGAGCAAGCCATATTGTGCTACTATAAAGGGAGGTTGAAGCACACTTCCCTCATTACTATTTCATGGATTTACTGAAGATACTCTTGAAGTGTACAATTAATTAAATTTCTCCCTAATTTGCCTGTGGATACGGAGATCAATCAAAGGAGCTGTTTTTCCATGAGATTTGATACTTTGCCAATATTTATGATCAATAGATTTTTTTTATATATATATATATATACCCTCAATTGTGTGCACACTAAAGACCCGATTCATTAGGGCACATATCTGCTGATTTTTAGCGTATGGTGCATAAAATCACTCTGCGAATGCTCAGAACCGGCAGATACAGGCTGTAACAGCCCTTTTCCGTGGAATAATACACATAAAAGGATGTTACTACAGCCTATGTTTTAGGGGGTGTCCTGGGTGATGAAGGGGCGTGTGGCCGTTGTCAATGTACAGTGTGGGCATGCCAAACTTGAGCCCACGCAGCCACTGCTGTAGCAAGCTCTACGGCTGTGGGAGCAAACACCTTTGTCAGCCGTATCTCTTGCTCCAGCTATTGGGCTAATCTAACTTTAGAAGGCGGACCCCCGCCTCTATAACAGTTTAAAAATAGAGCTATTACAAAACAAATATGTGGGGTCCCCCCCCCTAAACCGTATTAACCCTAGTGCTGCCAGGCTAGTGTTGGTTACCGCAAAATTGGGAGAAAAAAGCATGGGTGTGCCTGATCTCACAAAAACCAGCACTAGGCCAACCAGCCGGGGTTGTTGGCACTATTGCAGGGAAACACGTAGCAGAGGGTCTCCCTGCCATAATGACAAACCAAACCCAGGCTGTTCAGCACAGGGCTGAATTCTCTAGTGTCACAAAACTTACCCGCTGCACACTCCTGTGCTGCCGATGCCTCTGTGTACAGCTCAGTACTTCCTAGTTTGGGTGGTCACATGATCGTGGCTGGGAGGAGACATATACATTCTGCAGAGTATATAAAGCTCACATTGTCACTGCAGCTGTGTCAGACCAATAAGTTACCACTTGGCATATGGCTTTCCCTGTGTACCCTTGTGCTACATTCTGGTGCTTCTCTGTGTATGACCTATTGGCTTGTTAGACCTCTACTTCTGGACACCCATTCTGCTGCCTGTACTCCTGTGTATCCGACCCGGCTATCCATACCGACCACGATGCTGTCTGTGTTCCTTTGTATCTGACCCGTCTATCCATTGTGGAAGTCAAATAATTGGATGAAGTCATTCTAAATTAACAAATATCAATTGTAATAGTTTTCCATGCGCTTGCGATTAGTACGCTATGCCATAACAGGGCTAATAACGCAATCGCACAGGAAAACAACACACACACACAAACATTTACACTTAAATTTATAAATAGTACACATTTAATAAAGTTCCAACTCACATTAGTTTATTGGTAAAACTTAAAGGTTACTCATGCAAAGATAAATTTACAATACAGGTATTTATGGTTCAAATCCTAAAAAATGTATGGTGTTTGGTCCTATATATCATTCCTCATTTCACCAGTAAAAAACCGGTGTTAACAGAGTAGTGATCACATCTAGAGTTTGCTAGTTATAAATAAAATAAGATTGATAACCTATATTACTATAGCCAGCACGTTTATAGGTTGGTTTAAACTGGATTAGGTTAGTTCCCTCAGGCAAGACATGTGCTCAGCTGTTGGAGTACCCCCATCTTATCAGATTAATCCTTTGAACTGTCCTATGATCTGCATTATACTGGATTTAATTGACCCCTAGACAAATTAAGAAATATCTAAGTTTATCTTTGTGTACATTATGACATCATCACTGTTTTTTTGTTAACTCAAACTGTATATAAGCAAGTCCCTGGGCTAGTAATAAATCCTCTTTGACCGCAAACTACAAAACTGAATATGAACCTGGGCCCAGGGGGGCGCCTGTGTAATGTATTCGCATATACTTTCCTGTAAAATGATATCCATACCTTTTATGCATCATCATGGTTTGCTGTTATTCTGCTTTCTTTTGCTATTAAATCTCTTTGTGCTTTGGAACCACATTAATTGCATCGGACAATATTTATTGGTAGCAACAAGATGAACATTACAGATGGGGGCTCGAAAAGGTGCTACATTGCTCAAGGATTCGCAAAACCTACAGATTTCGGTTTACCAACAAAGGGTGGGAGACGCATCATATACAGGTAAGTACGCAAATAGTTCTTTGTCTTTATATCATCCAGTGTTGCTAAACCGAATATCCGATTTGTGCAATCTGAGAGGTGCTGGTGAGGACTTAGGGACAAGAAAGAAAAATTGTGCCATTAATACGTGGTTTGTTTGCATAACATACGCATATATTTCAGTGTATATTTGCCGCGTTTAAACGGTTGTATTGATAGATATTGCTGTTATGTTATGTATGGGTTAAGCAAGGGCCGATAGGTTCGGCAAAGTACATAATGTGTAGGAAATAAGGTAAGTATGCACGTGGGTCAAAATGACGGCTGAGTGTGTGAAACTTTTTTCCTAAAGTTGGTAGTTTTTGATCCACAGGTATTGAGTACAGTTAAAGTTAAAATTTTTGTATATTTCGCATGTCCAAATGTTTAAACCACACTGAAATGTTCATCAAGCTAGTTAATAGACTTTACCTGACCACCTCTAGAATTCATAAAATGTGGCCCTCCCAGTCTAAACTGTGCTGGACACAATGCTTGTTGGTTGGGGATTTGCTTCATATCTTTTGGACATTCCCAGTTTTGCGCTCTCTTTCTGGGCTCAGGTATTTGACTTAGCTAAGAGAGTGACCAGATTAGATCTTCCTCAGACCCCCCCCGAGATTGCCCTTCTCCAGGTATATCCGCCTCATGTCCCGAGACAGGCCTGTTATGTGTTTAATCATATACTTATTGCCGCCATAGCCCAGGCAAGGAGAACACCGTTTCCCCCTCTCTGTCAAAGGTAATAACCAAAGTCGAGTATGCGTTTGAAATGGAAACACTAGATGTCCCTTATTCAATGAGACCATCTTCCCCATTGATGAAATGGTTTGAATGGCATGTCTACGTGACCGACGGGTATGGGGCTCCAGGGGGGGGGGTGGTGTGTAAGTATAACTGTTACAAAAAATGCTTATAAAATGCTTATAAAATAACAAATGTAGCTTATATTCTATGTTGTTATAAAAAATCTCCCCACATTGATGGACTGCTCCGTAGAAGCTAGAGTAGAAGCAGAGGCGCCAGAATACCAGCTAAGTTAAGTGGGCTCTCAGTCAATGACTTATTGGTGTCTCTGGCTCTTCAGTGTTGTGGAACTACAAAGCACAGCATGCCCTACCAGAGGGGTAAGTTGGAACTTGTCGTTCGAAAAAAGCTGGAGAGCCAGAGGTCACACAGTTCCACAAGTGAATTGTGTGGCTGACTGAATACAATCATTAGAGACGAGCCGCCAGTTGTGCAGGCTTGCTGTGCTATAGCAAACATTATTTGTTGTTAGAATTTTTTTTCTTGTTTTGTTTTTATTTACTATAAACATTGGGCTGTAACTAAGGTAGCCTGACCCTCCCCCCCCCCCCCCCCCCAGGGTGCGATGCTGAGCTTTCTTCACGGCTGGCAGAGACCACCTACACCTGCCAAGATGGGGCATTGGTGCCCCCACCCCTCTCTCACCCAGGGCACTAAAATTTCTAGTTACGGCTCTGCATGTGCTTGAACACTTGCCTCATTATTTGTTCAACACATCTTCCACCAGCATGGCCTTCCTGTTGATGTAGTTTCTGATCAAGGCTACCTGTTTGTAGCAGCCTTTTAGAAGTCATTCTGTGCCCTACTTGGCATCAATCTCAGTTTGTCATCCACTTACCACCCACAGTGGGCAGACAGAAAGAGTGAATCAATCACTTGAGCAGTTTCTGCATTTATACATCTCTAAAAACCATGATGATTAGGCCATCTACTCAAGTGTTCCCATTGTTCTGTAACTTCGGATACCATCCTAAGACAAATTCCCTTGCCTCCATAGCAACCATAGGGTTACCGGTGATCAGATCAACGGCTGCTTGCCTTAAAAAGATTTGGAAGGATGTTCATATTGCTTTTTAGCATACTACAAGTCTAAGTTCTTCACTGATCTACGCAGCAATCCTTGCTCTTTAAGGTTGGTAACAAAGTGTGGCTTTCTACATGAAACATCAGATTCCAGCAGCCCTGCACAAAATTCCTCGGACCATTTGTCATCTATAAACAAGTTAATTCTGTGGCTTTCAGATTGAAGCTTACTAAATCTTTGAGGATACCCAATAAGTTCCACTCTCTACTTAAACATGCCTTCTGCTCTAGTACGGTCAAATCTTAACAATCACGTAGACCTTGTCCCATCAAGGTTGATTGTTTGTGGTAGAGAAAATTCTAGATTCTAAAAGGGTTCAAGGGCAGGTTTTCTGGTGCATTGGAAGGGCTATGGTCCAGAGGAATGCTCTTAGGTACCACAAAGTCATCTGCATGTAAATAAGTAGCTCATTCTTTAAACAGTTCCCTGGGAGGCCAGGATGTCAGGGTTCCTTGAACCCTCAAGGTAGGAGGTTCTGTTATGAGCTGTGGCGATGCCTTTAGCCACCGCAACTCGTTGTTGAAGCATGTTTTGACCGTCTGCATGACGACTGGGACGTCAGTTCCAGATTTCCCCAAGGCACCAGCCCTGTTGCTAAGACATCACATCCCGATTTAACAGACAGACAGCCAGGCGCGTGCGCAAAGCAGAATTCATAAACAGCCTCCTGAGGATGATACCTTCTAAGTATAAAAGGCAGGGGGCGCTTAGCTTCCTGAGACTCTCAGCTCTTGTCTGATACCCACTGTTGTGACCCTTGCCTGACTGACGGATTCTTCTAGTACGCCCATTGCCCTGACCTATGCCAGCCTCTGGTTTCTACGTGTCCACCGGCTGTCATGTTCCATCCCACACTCATCTGGTTTCCAGGTACCTTCCTACCACCTGCACTGCATTGGCCAAATATAAGCACCTACTACTTTGAGTTTAAGACCTGGAGGCATGCGAGTACCTGTGACAAATACTCGCTCTACGGGAAAGGTGGCTGTTATAGATGAAAACCTCTTTTCCCTGTTCTAGGGGTTTATGTTTGGGGCGCTGGTTTAACACAGATGAGACTGAGTTATACCATCTTGGAGAGTTGACTCATGCCCAATCAGGGTACAGAAGCGATGAAAGAACTTATGACTGGGCTAAAGCAAAAGGATCCCTCTTCCACAGATCATGGCTAGAGCCATTGTCCAAAAGTATGAAACCTGTCAACAACTAAAGCACAGAAAAGCTTAGACTGGAGATTTGGAGTCTATTGCCAGAAGAAAACAAGCTGGACAAGTATGGCAGATGGACTTTATAGAGCGGTTATGCTTAGGATGTAACGGGCTAACAATATTAGCAGACAAATTAATATGTAATCTTCTACAGATGTTAAACACATGCTTATGAAGTAATCTATACTATTTATTAATCTATACTTATACATTTCTACTGATCTAAGAAAATGTACCCCACATAATGTGAAACAATGAAGTGGCGGTAGGGGCACTTGGCTCAGGGCCTGTTGCAAAGAGAATGTGAAAGGACCTGTAAGTGACTTGTAAATCGGGTGATCGTATTGGTTTAAAGTCTGAGATGATGCATTTTTCTATGTATTAACTTTTATAGATTAAAGCCACAAAATGTATGTGAAATTGCCATTGTTCATTTTCGATTAAATGGTCCATACTGTATGTACAAAGTAAACCAGCATATTCTAAAAATACTTTGTCTGAGTTTTTCCATAACACATTCATCATTGGCTGATTGAAGACTATTATTACCTTATATGGTCACAGTCCAAAGAGCAGTTCTATATAAGAATGAGATAAATAGAAGCCTCACTCAAGGACCAAGAAAATGCCTGTGTCCAGGCCACTTCTCCCTAAAGACTTCAGGTGTTGAATGGCAGATAGCTTCGGTAGTGTAAACAGTAATGTCCTAGGGAGCCTAAGTATTTACAATTTACTCAATCTTATACTCACTCAAAGCACAGGTACTATTTAAATATACATTCCACTGGGAACAAAAGCACAGAATGAAGAGAAGAAGCATCTTCATGCATTAACTGAAAATTTGCTTATCCTGCGCTCCTCCAGATTCGGGAAAGGGTATCGGGGTGCAGCCATTAATCCCTCGGGCTTGCCTAAATTCACCAGGTATTTTAAAAAGGTATTTATTCCCATCTTTACTGAAGGGTAGACTGGAAAGAAATTATGGCCTAGAAGCATACAAAGCCAGCTCTACTTTTCCTTCAATCTGTCACAGCATTAAAAATAGAGGAAAAACCATGCAATAATACATTACACTACAGTCTGCACGACTATGCAGGTCTGTAGAAAGGCAGCAGGTGATATTGATACATTGTGCTATAACAAAATTTGCTACTTTATTTTCATGAATGGAGTATCTCTGAATCCTCTTTACTATTTGCAGCCATCTTCTATTTTACATATCCGCTTATACATTACTGCCTGCTGTGTGAAGCCATGTTGAGCAAACTTGCATGCGTGGTACCATGACCTCTTCCCACAACAATATCTAATCAATCGTCAATACTAATCTAGTCATTGGGACATTCGCACATGTAGCGCACTAACCCCGTTATATAGAACTTTGCTTCCGTTGATTGTGACAAAGGGGCTTACCTAATGTATCAGTTGCTTCTCTGCTTTACCATTAATAACCATCGAGCAAAGATAGGGACTTTGAAGTTGCTCTGCAGCTAACCCCAAACCTGAACCAGAAGGACAAGGACCGCCTTGTGAAGCAACCATTCCCCAGGACTCTGTTGAGGCTGAGATAAATCGACAGCCCAGTTCTCCACCCCTGGGCTGCAGAAAGCCCCAAAATATATCACTCTGCCCAGGACATGATCTGTGCCATCTCTTGCATAGCCCCGGCACTACGCGTTCCCCACTGATTGTTCAGATAGGCCATCGCATTATCTAACTGAACCCTCAAGGGCCAATACATGGTAAACTGCTCTGAGTTCTAGCATGTTCATAGGCAATGAGGATTCCAGAGACCTTGGAATCTGAGCTGAGCAATGACTGTACCTCAACCCGACAGAGCGGCACCTATGGTAACAAAGTTCAGTTCTACGACTGGAAAGAGCAGCCTTCTTTTGGATTCTTTGTGGTAAACCACCACATGAGAGATAGACGCATGGCTTCAGACAACATTAAGATTTGCTTATCCAGATAAAGAGTTGACCTGAACCATTTCCAAATAAGCTCTCTCAAGCGTTCGAAAATGAAACTGCACAAAAAGGACACTAAAAGCATGGACCCAAGCAGTTTCATGCAATGAAAAAAAGTAACACTTCCCATTGTGACAGAAGAAACCTAATCTTGTGTTTAATAGAGAAAAAAAACAAAAAAAAACACCACATCAGCTTTTCTTTCAGGAGAAATACTTTGACAGACGCTGTCAAAGTTGAGACCCCAAATCCACCTTTTCTCTATAGGAATAAAAGAGGATTGAAGATCCAACAGCAAGCTTTAAGAAAGCAAATAATCACTTTCTCAAAGCCATTCATTGAGAATGCAGGAGACCTGCTAGGACTGACATTATTTGGGTGAACACCCTTGGAACGAATCGGAGTCTAAAGGGTAAAGCCCTGAATTGACAATGGTCGCAGCGGATTGCAAGATGGAGACATTGACACCCCCTCCCATATTGGAACATGTAAGGAGTCATCTTTTATGTCAAGCAATGGCAAGGATTTCCTATGTTTCAAGCCTGCATTCACAGAAAACAGTGAATCAATCCTGAACCCCACCACTGGAACTGTTTCGTTGAGCGTTTTGTGGTTCAGGAGTGGGAGAAAAGAGCAGTCTGGTTTGGAGACTAGGAAAGAGGTTGGAGCAATACGCTAAACTTTGTTCCTGAAGCGAGACTGAAACAATCATGCCTGAGGCCAACAGCTTCTGGCTAACCTCCTGAAGCGCCAGTCTCTTGCCAACATAGGAAGAAAAACCCAGGGTGTACCATCTTGGAGAGAACCAGACCAGGTCAATAATATAGCCCAGCATCACAATCTCCTGCAGGCAAAAGATCTAAATTCGAGATCCACCAATAATCCTGAAAAAACAGTTGATGGGCCCCCACCACTTGACCATGTCTCATCATGCCACAGATTTGTCTCCAGGTCTGAGAGCACATACTCGCCTGGAGCCGCAGCCTTTGTGGGAACCCCGCCATTGAGGAAATGGATTGGCCGCTGGAGGGGTCCCCTCTAGACTTGCCAAAGGTATGAATGGACCCTAACTGGGGCAGTTTCAGTTTTGCAGTGCTGAAAGGGACAAAAAAAAATGTGGCAGCAAAAGCTACGATCTGTTCGAGTTGGGAACCAAACAGTCATGCCATTCCCCAGCTGTCGGAGGAAAAGTAATTTTTTAGGGATAGAAGCCTGAATAGAGTCTGGAATCTTGTGTTTTGGAGCTGACCTATGGAGGGCACTGAGCAGATGTTCCAGAGAGAATGACCAGGCCCTGGGCAAACTCCGCAAGAGAGATAGCCAAACCCGTTTCAGACAGGGCAACCCCACTTATGGGTGTACAGTAGCAGAAGAATTACGACCTCTCTTGGCTAATCCATTATCTGAATTGAGCTATGGATGTCTCAAGTGACCTACCCAAGGGGTTCCTCCAGTACCACTATGGACGCACGCTGATCACAAGACTCAGCCTCACCTGCTGCACACAGGGTATCTGGATCCGACTGTCCACAAAATAATTTGACATTACATTTTGCACAAGAATAATATTGAACAGACTTGCCAGTTCAGCCCTTGGAAGTCCTTTTCTCAGACATATTGATGTTGCATGCAAGAACAGTATGGGAACGAACAATGCCTTTTCCCAGCATAATGGAGCACCTTGCCATAAAGCAAAAGTGATAACCAAGTGGCTCAGGATCAAAACATCAAAATTTTGGGTCTATGGCCAGGAAACTCCCCAGACCTTAATCCCATTGAGAACTTGTGGTCAATCCTCAAGAGACCGGTGAACAAACAAAAACCCACAAATTCTGACAAACTCCAAGCATTGATTGGGCAAGAATGGGCAGCAGTCAGTATGTGGCCCAGAAGTTGATTGACAGTATGCCAGGGCAAACTGCAGAGTTCTTCAAAAAGAAGGGTAACAATGTAAATATGGACTCTGCATAAACTTAATGTATTTGTCAATAAAAGCCATTGACACTTATGAAATGCTTGTAATTTTACTGCAGTATACCATAGCAACATTGACAAAATGTCTAAAAAACACTGAAGCAGCAAACTGTGAAAACCAATACATGTGTTATTCTCAAAACTTTTGGCCATCACTATACACTGTATTAACAAGTGGTAGAAGTAGGAAACGGATATAAACCTTGTTTGAATGCTATCCAGAACAAAAACAAAATCAGGAAAGGAATATAGATTGAGATAATACCATCCTAGCACTGGAGAAAATGGGTCTGCAAGATATTAAGGGCATGATGTAGAGAGGCCAAGATGGACTATGTACCAGTCCTGGAGGGTCCAAATACTTATTTGGCCAGTGTCCAGAATGGTGTCTGGGTCTAGGTAGTGCTGAAGCCCAGATGATTACATTCCCACTGTCAAATGTCCCTTGACATCAATAATAAATCTATTAGATTGTAAACCAGCAGCAAGGCACCACCATGCTTCTAGAATAGTACAATAATGTTAGAGTTAACCTGGTGGATAAAAAATAAAATCCTAGGTCTTAAACTAAATAAAACTGGCTTGCAACACTCAATTTGCAGATTCATTTTAATATTTAGATAGTAGAACAATAAAAAGGTACTGAAAACTATTTTCTTCAGACATTCTCTGGAAGAATGGTCTTCAGCAAACCGGACTTACGAAGTTCACTATGAAACTACTCAACCTAGGAGTTTCATATCCAAACATTAGAGTAAACTACCCAATTTAAACCTTGATGGATGTCAAAAGCCAATGGAGTATACATTAAAGATTTTAAAAGCCATTTAATGAGGCCTGCACACTGCTCGGACGGTTGGGTCTAATCCACCCCCTCCCCCTTTGTTTATGTGTAACATGACTAATACATAAATAAGCAATGTAAAAATCAAACTGCGTAAGATCAGTTTCTATTCTTGAACATGCGAGGTCAGGCAAGAGCCGTCAAGGACCTCTTTCTGTATAACTTACAGCCAAGTGCTCCATGGATTTTTAGATAATTGAATAAACTTGTTCCTGGACAAACAATGTTCAATTCAAGAGGAGCAAATTGGTTATTTTGGATTTATGAAAGACACTGGCTGCACTCATACAGTACACAAATACTTTAAATGTCAGTGTAAAAGTAAAGCTATAAAGTTAATCTAGGCCAGGGTTTCCCAAATCCAATCCTCAGGGCTCCCCAACAGTGCAGGTTTTCCAGATCACATGACATAATTAGGACCACCTGTGGATCTGTTACAATGTGTGTCAGTCAGTAATGAATACACCTGTGCTCCAACAAGGGGATATGGAAAACCTGCACTGTTAGGGAGCCCCGAGGACTGGGTTTGGGAAACCCTGATCTAGGCCATGCCTTACCCAAACTATAAATCTGTCCCCATATTTAAGTGTTCCCACCCCTATCATTGCAAAATGGTTTCCCAAGGGTGCAAATTTACTTTTTTGCTTTACTTAATTAATCAGGCCCTGCTGTATAAATTTAGCACTTTCAGGCAAAGAACATGACCTTCATCCTTGCCTAGGGCAAGAGAGGTTGAAATCTTAACTGGGACACCAACACTAGGTACTTTTCTCCTGCTACTCCATGCTTCATATGGAGCCAGGCACATTAGCCATCTCTGTCTGGCAGACAATGGCACAATTGACCAAAGTATTTCTATTTTACAGAAGCAAAAAAAAGTGGCAATTGGCTGTTGGGCATCATTACCACCAACATCTTGCATTGACTTGATGCTATCATGCAACACTAAGTATTGTGTACCATTTAGATATTAGATATGCTAGTATAACAAACAAGACTTTTCCTTCTAATCTGTATACATTAGGGACAGGTAAAGTAAATATTTAGAGCGGAAGTTTGATTTTAAAACCACACCTGTCCAAATAAAGCTCCATCAATGGCTTTACCGTCTGAGATTTGGAAAAGGTGAGCACGTGTACAAATTTTGAGCAGTTTTGCGAGTTTTTTTTTTCAAATGCTACCTTCGTTGCAAAGTTTCACATAGTTAAACAAGTACAATTATAAAGTGTATCATGATACAAAAAGGTTGTCTTTAACACACAAGCAATTGTTAAAGAAGTAACCATCCCAAGAATAGAAATGGGTATACAACGATCAGACACTAAAACCACTAACAAATGAAATTAACATTTTATTACAATGGCACCTGTCAAGTGGTGGAATTATATTAGGCAGTAAGTGAACATTCAGCTCTTGACGGTAGGAGAGGGAAACATGGGTAAGGATTTGAGAGACTGATGAGAGCCAAGTTGTGTTGGCTACACTGGGCCAGATCATCTACAAAACAGAAGGTCGTGTGGAATGTTCCTGGCATATAGTGGTCAGTACCCACCAAAAGTGGTCCAACAAAGGACAACCGCTGACATGCCAACAGGGTCATGGGCGCCCAAGGCTCGTTAAGGCGTGTGTGGAGCAAAGGCTAGCTTGCCTGTACTACAGTAACTCTTCTGTGGGATTCAAATTGTTATGACACCTTTCTATCATAGCCAGCATTAACTTTTCAGCAAAGTGCATCTCAGTTTGCTGTGTAGTCACATACCAGTTTAGAGTGCCCATGCCAAGCCCTGTCCTTCAAGGAAAGCACCTACAATGGGCATGCGATTGCCTTAACTAAACCAATGGAAAGTAGGGGCCTGGTGTGATGAATCACGTTTACATCATGTGGACAGCTGGGTGTGTGCACGTCTATTACCTGGAGATGGCACCAGGATGCACCATGGGAAGAAATCAAGTTGGTGGAAACATTGTGATGCTCTGGGCAAAGTTCTGCTGGGAAACCTTGGGTCCTAGCATTCATGAGGATGTTCCTTTGACATGTACAACCTTCCTAAATATTGTTTCAGACAAAGTACACGCCTTCATGGCAATGGTATCCCCTGATGGCAGTGGCCTCTTTCAGAAGAATAATGGACCCTGTCACACGGTCATGCTCCTCAAACCTTTCATGAACATTTTTTGCAGTTTAAAGGTGTTGACTTGGCCTTCAAATTCCCCAGCTCTCAATCCAATCAAGCATCTGTGGGATGTGCTGAAGCAACAAGTCTGAGTCATGGAGGCCCTACTTCACAATTTACAGGACTTAAAGTATCTGCTGCTAACATCTTGGTGCCAGATACCACAGGACACCTTGAGAGGTCTTGTGGAGTCCATGCCTTGAAGGATCAGCTGTTTTGGCAGTATGAGGGTGACCTATACAATATTAGGCAGGTGGTTTTAATGGTGCAGCTGATCATTGTATGCTTTACAACTTACCAACATAGTGACAATTTGGAAGATCAAGAAAGTAAATTAAGCAGCAGACAGGAATATAAAAGCACACAAACAAGTGATTTCCAGTGGGAATTTATTAAGATAAACAAAAAAAAACAAAACCTCCAGATTGTACCATTTCTCATACATACTTCTGACTGGTTTAACAGCCACCATCAATGACATGAAAAAAAATAAAAATCCCACTGGGCCATTTTCTTGATTTCGTTTGAAATGCAAGATTAGAGCAGCTTAGTTGCCCCACTATCACCATCATATTCACTTCCACTGCCCAAACTTCTGGTGGCTGCAGCTAAGCTGTCACCTACACAGGTGTGTAGATTAGAAAATGGCATTAACCTTTTAGGGCTGGTCTCTGAAAAAGGACAGCAACACTAAAAGGTTAAATTTGCTGAGATCAGGGTAGTCAAACATTTGTTTGCCAATAGACACTGCACTGCAATACAGTAATCTAAAGACATACAAACTTATTACCCCCCCGCCCTCCCCACCCACCATTTTAAGGGTACAAAGCTAGTGTTGTACCTACCCCTCTTGGCCCTTGTAGATCTGCCATAAAACATACTAGGAGCAATTTAATTTGCTTTTATAGAAATTAACCTAATTTAGGAACCTGCCTCCCACTGCTTACTTACCGTGGGAGCAGAAGAGGTACTCCTCCTTAATGAAATAAAAAAATAAAAGATAAACTAGAGCATTAGGTGCAGTTTCACCTTTTTTTTTAGCTGGGAAAGCTGCAGATTTAATCAAGGAACAAAAATATACTTTCGCATTTAGATTAGAGATCAATTATGAAACTGATCCCAGTATGTTCAACTTCAGATCCTAACCCTACCCAACCCTTAAAACAAAAAAATGAACAGAATGAGATGTTGAACCTGTTCAGAGCCAGAGGCGCACACACCAACTCCATGTCCTCGAACCCTGAACAGTAATACAGTATTTGACTGCTTTACAAAGCAGGCTTAGCCAATTTGTATTTAGTGCAAATGAAAAGATGCTCCCATCTCATTCTTTAAAAAAAAAATAAAAAAAAAAAATGTAAACATATTTCCTTTCTCCCATACCCTATTTGGAGATCAGATTCAATCATTTGGAATATTTAGGGTGTACATGGAGCACTTCAATAGCAATAATGTTTTGGAAGCTCCGCCGGCAGCTCTGGAACTGTATCATTTATGCTGCCCTTTCACAGTCATTCAAATGCAGTCATATTAAGATAACTTGCAAAACAGCAACACAGATCTATATCTGAAATTACATCAGTTTACTGCCAAAGTTTGGAAGACTGCAACTAAAATGGACTAATCAAATTATGCATTTTGTATATAAGGGACAAAAAATATTCAAATTTATGTATTTTAGAGCATCTTTCAATTTGCCTTTATGATGAATCTTAACTTAAAATACCTGCACAGCACCTAAACCAGAGGCAGCCTCTTCTAAATGGCTGCCAATATATTTCCAGAGTCCTCAATAGGTTAAACCCTTATGTGCAATGGAGAAGCATAGAGCACAGCAACTCCAGTATAAAGGGTCTTAATATTTTTAAAAGGAAAAAAAAAAAAAAAAAGGATCATGGATTTAGCACCAGCAGAACACTGCCAAAGTTGCAGTGGCACATAATTGCACAATGACAAGTGCAATGTGGATACATTAACTGGGCAAGAGGATGTTTATTGCACCATGATCCAAACAAGAAAAAGTATCTAAGAACAAAATCTTCAGTAGCAGAGCAATCGAGCAATTATCAGTTAAATAGAATTAAATAATCCACCCCATTAACAATTTTTTTTTGTGACAATTGTGCTCTTGCATTACTGAAGTATTAGGTTTTGTGAACGTGTTTACGCAGCAGCTGTAAATACATGCCTGTGCTTCAATGTACACCTGGATGTGCAATACAGAGGCCAGATTCAGTTCCAGCAGTCTTCAACCAAGAAAGGGGATACACTTTATTATGGTAAACTGAGGCACAACGTGCATTTTTCTACAATACTGCACAATCCAGGTGACTTAAAATTGTAGGGACAATTAAACTAAATTAACAAGTGATGGCTCCTCACTCATTTTGCCTGTAGATAAGGCCAAGCATCTAGCATACTGGGAGAGGCTCAGTTCAAAACAACACATTCAGAAACAGGCATTTTCATTAACATGCGATGTGCAACATTCTAGTTTCAAGGACTGAAGCGCTCGCCAACCCATCTATATTTTGCTTCTTTTTACAGGTAACTTATTTAAATTCAAGAGGTCTAATGAAGTTGGGAGGACACCCCATTTTAAAGTGAAGAATCACTTCATATGACAAAGGGGGGACAAAAATAATCATTTACCACCCCATTTTAGACAACTATTCTGTAATACGTTGCTACAAACTGAACCTCTCTCAACTTTAGCTGCAGTCCTAACCACACAGAAACCTTCAGCAAACCATCATTAAAGAAACTAAACAAAATACCCCCTTCTCCCACCCCCAAACAAAAATATTTACATTTTTTATACAAGTATACACAAATTCCTTAGAATTACCCCCATACCCCTCATGCAAGGGACATTTTGTAAGAGGGGGTATGGCTTTGGAATATATCTCAACACAAATGTTGCTGCAAGTTGGGGAGAAAATAAAATACACTTTTTAGTGTTTGACTGGAAACAATGTGATTCAAACCAGCAACTGCCATCTAGATGTGGAGATCAGGAAAAAATGTCTGGAACTTGCACTTGAAAGCCTCCCAAGTTGTTTTCTGACACTTGCTCTTATTTTTTTTGCTTGTGTAATTACAGGTATACATATTTACAAATTATGAGAACCTCTGAAGTTGCAATAATTCATTTGCATTCCAGATGAAAATAATAGGGGACAAATATATATATATTATATATATATATATATGGAAGTGTTTCACAGCTAGCAGCTTTGATCTAAAAGCACCAGCTTAGTGACTTGTGGATTTTATATGTGATTAAAAAAAAATTAAGCAAGGGTGTCAAGGTATTTTTTTTTCCTCGTCTTACAAGGGCTGCAGTGGAGAATCTTGAATGGTCTTGTAGCATAAGGCACTTCGCACAAGTAAAATAGTTTGCTTTATGGAAAAAAAAAAAAACAAACAAAAAAAATAATAATATATATATCATTAAGACATGAACTCCAAACTGCCACAAGAGGATGCACAGGAATAATGATATAAACTGGTGTTGAATTGCTTGCAACTTCCTAAGAGAAGGGCCTGCCATAAACTGAGTATTTCATTGCTGACTCAGTTAGACAAAAACCATAAAAAAAAAAAAAAGCCTGATCGTTCAAGGGTCCTCAAGCAGAAAATTGTTTAGAGGGTTCCAGTATGCTTTCCTTCTCCCATGGGAATAAAATGGGACAACACAATTAAGTGCAACTACATTAATCCTGTGACTGCACAGTAAAAACATCAGGGTTCAGCAACTAAAAAGGTCTGGGAGGGGGACAAGAAAAAAAAACCCCAAAACAAAAACCCATTAAACAAAAACAAACCTAAAACAGGGGTGGGGGGATGGTGGGATAATATCCATAGGCTTGAAACTATGCTGGTCAGTGTTCCAGAAGGCAGAAAATGTAAAAATGAAGGGAGGCAGGCAAGTGGGGAAAAAACCCTCATGAAGAAAATTATGCATGGTCAGGATCTTATCTTCTGGGGTTCAGTCAATTCCTGAAAAAGAAATTTTTACTGTCAAAATACAACTCAAATACATTCACTATATCAGCTTTGTATAGGGAGTAAGTGTAGAGGTTTCTAGACAGGTCAACATTAAAAAAAAAATTTTTTTTAAAAAAAAAAGAAAAACCCTGATAATACATACTAGTAAATGCAGTAAAAAAAACAAAAACAAAAAACAAAAACCCCAAAACTATCAGATGTCCACTTTTGGCCATCTTGCATCTGCGCAAAACAAGCCCTCAATACATGGAGACCAGACTGGTGTGCGGAGTGGTCAAATTGCATATTGATCCTGTCACTCGGTCTGAGCAGGATTGTGCTGTTTGTGACCAGCATATGGCTATAAAATGTTTTTCATAATAACTTACAAAACTATGTAAATGTATAACAAGCAAGCACAAAATAGAATACCAACATGCAGATTAATGCTTCTCTCCAGATTCACTGTGATACTCTGCCACATATAGGCTTTTGTCGATACTGCTGGGTATAGGCTTAATCTCTGTTCCCAGCTGCTCTTCAATACTCTTAAGGTTAAATCTGTCGTCATAAGTGATCAAGTTTATGGCAAGGCCAAGGTGGCCAAAGCGACCTGTTAAAATAGGAAGGGAAATAATTTTAGAATCACACAATCTTGTGTCAGTTGTGACAGCACAAAGTGAAACTGCACACAAAACAAATAAGTCAGCATTTCACATGTCAACCTATGTTTGTTGCATACAAACTGCTCAAGTCTAAATGCCCTCTAACAAAGTTCTATAGAAGGAAAACCTTTTAGGCTTGCTGGGTGAAGGAGGCAAAAAGACTTGCACTTTGGGATCTTTACCTGATCTGCCTATGCGATGTAGATAGGTCTCTGCCAGCTTTGGAAAATCAAAGTTTATCACCACATTCACAGCTTGGATATCAATACCACGGGTAAACAAATCTAGAGGGTGAAGTAAAGGAAAGATTAAGTAAATATTTAGCTTTTGAATAAAACAAAGATAAAGAACAAATCCAGTAGCAGACAGGATGCAGGAGTTAATGCTTACCAGTGCAAACAAGGTTACGGCACAGGCCATTTCTGAAATCGTGGAAAACTCTATTCCTGTGCTCCTGTGAAATAAAAAAAAATATATATACATATATGTTAGCCACTTTCCCAAAACTAAAAAGAGAATAAGATGCATTGCTTCTAAACACTTGTTCAGCCTCTGAAATTGGAAGTTATTAGCTTTGAATGTAAATCATTAAGAGTCTATTGAGAAAAATGCTATTATCCACTGACACATCAATATTATCCCATATGGTGAAGTTTTAGTTCAAATGAAAAACTATGGTATTCGTTAAAATGCTTGTGGGGAATCGGACATTAGTGTTCTTACCACTCAAAATCATTTAAATATTCAATACAATAGTTTACACATTACTTGGAACATCAGTTCCAGTGCCGACATGGTCTAACAGTTCTCCATGGGAATTATATTTCATGGAAAGCTGCTAAACAGCTTCATTGTCACTAATTTGCTTAGGCTATTCTCAACATTTAAATTCTGGATTCACTGAAACGAGGTAAAAGCAAATTACTTAGGTGATCAGAATAAAGCTGAACATGCTCAAACAGTTAAACTTTAGAATGCCCATTCTCATGATAAATATTGGCACACAATAAAAGACAGGGTGTTAAAGAGTAAAATTTAAGGGGAGATGGTGCAAGTTAGTTGCTTTCTAGACTTTCACACTGTGGGTTCAGGAAGCTTTTTGTTATCCAATTAAAATGAATGGGGTTGCCTAAATTGTTACATAAGCATATTGCCTGCCCTTGGTTGAGAAATTGCAAACAGTGTTTAGACCCTGCACTGAAGTAGCTCAACAAAGTACTTTTTTTCCTCCACCTCCCACAAGTGATTAAACAGTTGCTGAAACACTGGTACCATACAGAGTTTTCCAAGCTGCGTTTCTCTGGGCAGCAGGAAACCCTGCATTATAAACAGATTAGCATTGTTTTGCCTAAAAACCTCATGAAACCCGCCATAGGACTTGGCCATGAGGCATAGCCAACCATAGTTTGAAGTTTGGCAGTGATTCAGATGCAATAGTAGAATTTTCCATTAAAACATTCAACATACAGAACGATGAACCAGCTCAGTCAGTACAAACCTGTCTCATCTTTGCATGGATATAGAAGCAGGAATAGCCCAGTTGAGAAATTTTCTTGGCCAACAGCTCCACACGCTGAGAGGAGTTGCAAAAGATTATTGACTGGTTTATCTGGAGCTGGGGAAAGGAAGAAAGCCACAAATAAAACCAATGCTTAGTTGAAAATTGTAGACCTACGTAATGGAATAAGAAAAAAAAAAATGAAAAAAAAAATAAAATAAAATGACAGCCCTGCAGTCTAGGAAATACATGCAATGCTACAGATAGCTGTGGTTCTCCAAAATCACAGAACAAAATCAATGAACTTTAAGGCTCTGCATTGCACAACAGACTTTTAACAGGCTATTTTGCCAATGAGGTTTTAAAAAGCCAATCAATACCATTTCTTTCACATAATATTGGCCCTTACATATCCTGTAGTCCAAATGATCAACATTTAGATAAGCATTTTTGATAAATATCCATTTGAGAAATATCATGAACCAAGGTACAGATGAATACCCGTGAAGGAATTATACATTTGCTTGAGAAATCACCTTAAAACCATTGAAGAAAATGTGTTGCACAAAACAAAATACAAAACATCTACCTAATTTAATGATATTTGCAAACTACTTTTGTAAAAGTATAAAACTGAAGATACCCTTAATATGTACAGCATATGTAAAAAGCAACACTACAGCCATAGACAGCAAAACCTGGCAGTGTAGCTTTTTATCTTCATTTTCACAAACAAGTCAAAGTGTTCTTGTGGGTTTTTATTGCACTTTAAAGTGCTAAACAAGATTTCTCTACAATTTCTTGCAGTTGACTGTTCCCTCCTGAGTTTGTTGCAGTCACTAGGTGCTTGATCATTTTCCAAGTTGTGCCACACAGTTCATAATTAAAAAGTTTCAATGTATTAATTTGGAATATTTGTATTAACTTTTTATATATTTTTTTTTTTTACACTTAAGATGCTTCACACTCCAGTGTTTTCAATATACCACATCACCCATTTTCCTTCAACTGTCTATTCTCATAAAAACCTATCCCTTTATTGATCTCTCCCATTAAGGAAATAGGAACTAGTCCTTTAGGGATACTTCTATTAATGGGAACAAGTCCACATTAGAATTTTTACCATTGGTTTCATTTTTAAAAATCATCCAAAATTTTGCTATGAAGCCTAGCGATAGAGGTATGTCTAATTTACATTAACTATTTGCCTAATCTCCTCTCATCCATGTACCTTGTAATATTTCATTATTAGCAAAAGGCACCATAAAAAGGATAGTAAAAAATAGAAAATACTAAAAAAAAAAAAAAACTAAAAGCTTTAGGTTGTTTAATACACAAGCGACTATTACAACTGGCAAATTACAGTGCAGTTTTAATTCAATGTAGTTTAAGATGCCTATCAGACATAAAAGCGAAGAGCAAACTCATACCACTGAAGTTGCAGTGTGTCAACAGGAAATATTTTAAGGTTACCTCCTTAAAGTTTTTGAACATACATTTACACTTTCCCTTACATCCCTAGTATGCAAATTGCCAGGCCTCAATTGAGATGTTATCAGGTAAAAGTGAAGTGAAACTGTAAAATGTGACTACAGGAAAGAGACAATTTACACTGCACGGAGATACTTACCCTTGAAAAGAGCGTGTTCAGGCAGTGAACTTTTTGCCTCTCTGTTACATAGGCATAGTATTGCGTTACTCCCTTCAGTGTAAGCTCTTCCATTAGGTTAATTTCATATGGTTTTTGCAAGTGAGAGGACTAGAATGATATAAAAGGGGAGGAAAAAAAAAAAAAAAAATTCAGTAAATGTTGCACACTAAAATTAGACTTCATTTTGAAATATCCTAAGAGCGGTTTTGATCTTGGAACAATTTACTCAAACACACCCAAGAAGTTGCTGACTTCAAACTGGCGCATTTATGAAAACCCAATACAGTATCAGATCTATTGCTCTATGCAACTAATATGCCAAGTTACCAAGTGTATTTTTAACTACTGTGCCCGTATTGTGTGTTAGCTACAACCTTTCAAATTTCACATGGTAACTGCAAGCTTTGTGACCAAG
The DNA here is from genome assembly GCA_036250195.1 of Mixophyes australis. Lineage (NCBI taxonomy): Eukaryota > Metazoa > Chordata > Amphibia > Anura > Limnodynastidae > Mixophyes > Mixophyes australis. The sequence continues at coordinate 48,039,431 of JAVHZZ010000011.1, read as the reverse complement.
GTTTCAAAAAGATTTGCCTTTAAGTTAGTTTATATTGAGGAGAGGGGCTGTAAAGTTAGTCTGCAGGAATGCCGTTTAAACAAATAAGGAAAAAAAAAACTTGACTAAAATAAATGCTTTCAATTTAACAATTTGTTTTGTTTAAGTTTTACATCACAGCACTCCTGTATTACATAAGACAAAAATATCTTACCATAAACTTTTGTACGCTGAGGGGAAAAGTGGCTGAATAAAGGAGAATCTGCCTGTTTTTAGGTAGCGTGATAATTATATCCTCCATTATCTGCACAAAATCTTGAGATAGCAATTTGTCCGCCTGCAAAAGTAGAGATTCAAATTATTCAAATGTTATCAGAAGTTGTGAAAAAAAAAAAAAAAAAAAGGAAGACTGTTTGATGAAACAGATCAGCAAGAAAGCAGTTTCAGTTTTATTAATACAGAAAACCAGTAAAGCAGTTGCCACAGAGCTGCAAAACATATTATGCAAGAGATAGTTTTATGTTGTTCTTGTAGTACACATGTTGCAGGTATCAGTCCGTTACGCCGTAGCTATGGTCAAGCCCATGCTTAAAGGACTGCCAAACCCCAAAACTGAAATTCAGATTCAAGCCGAAAGTCCATCAAGCCTCAAAACTGAACCAAATTAAGTTACTCCCAGACAAGCCCAGTGGACATGAAGCCTTATTTAATTAAAAAACTTGACAAACTGGTTTGCAAGTATTTCTCCAAGTCTCAAGAGGAAAAAATACAATATTTGCTCCATTAGCCCAATGTTATTTTTGCCTACAAAAACCACAGTGATAGAAATCTTGTATGGGTGCAGCAGGCCCCCTTATATATTTCTCTAGGACTGTTTCCTGCACCAACTACTGTACAAATTCAAGGAGTGTAAATAATCCAGCCAAATTTTTTTTTTTTTTTTTTTTCCCCCAAAACTTGGGTTAGAAATTCCAGGACAAAAAAATTTAGCTGGGAAGGTTAATTTTACTTGTGGGTAATACAGTTTCATAGTACCCTGGTAAAGCAAGATTCTCAATTACTGTAATTTTAAATTAACCCCAAAACACTATTTAACCTATGCACCCAAGGAAAGGGAGGGGAGACAAAACCAGAGGATCAATTCATGGCTGCCAGCTGTGAGTCCAACACCATTCTCACAGAAAGGTCTCCATCCACATGTCAAACAGTATTTTAACACTTTCAGGCACAATATAAAGATGTTTGAGGACAGAGCCCCTTGGAATCATTACCTCATCCAAAACCATCATCTGAATGTGGTCTACTTTAGCTACACCTTTTTTGATAAGATCCAGAATCCTCCCTGGAGTTGCAATCACCACATGAACTGCAAAAGAAAGAAAACCATCAAGTGAATCTCGGATCAACACAATCATTTTAGCAGAAATAATGTAAACCTAAAAAAGTTTTAAAATAATGACAAACTCAAATGTAGTTCAAGTACTACTAATGTTCGAGTGTAAATCAGTTGCATTTACAAGTATATTGCCTACAAACATCAACAAACATAACTCATATGGAATATAAAACTGCAATCATTACCACCAGTCCAGCTAAGAACAGGTAGAGCTTGCTATAAAGGGGGAACGATTTAAGTATGACAGAAACGTTCTCTACAATGTTCCAAACATTTAAAGTGGAAGTTTCCATTTTGTAAGAGATAATATAACTAATAGATATTTAATTCTAGCAATAACTGCTGTGGCATTATTAAAAAAAAAAAAAAAAAAAGGTATATAGAAGAAGAACATTTGTAAACTAAAGTGTTGCCGTATGTTGGTGCCATATAACTGTTAAAATGTAAGTACGTTTCCTATCATTTTTCCTAGGACTCATGATTAGACGAAAAGTTATTTGGGCAGCTAACAGGCCATACTAATCTCTCGTCTTCGGGCAAGAATACTCTGCCGTATGGTATCAAAAATAAGTCCTACGATTATCATCTGCTGAGCAGGAACAAGGCTGGATTTTTAACTGATGCTCTACCGTGAGGCTCTAAAATATGGGCAGTCATTTGTGTGCAGAGCTGGAGAAGTGATGAAGACCCTGCCTTGATTGACAGTCGTCCAAGTAAGGAATGATGACCACACCACTGGTTATCAAGAACCACCATTGCTGCTATGCAGTTGCTACTCTGAAGGAAAGCGCAAGAAACGCATAACGCAGAGAACAGACAGCAAATCGAACAAGGCACAGGTAACCCTGCCAGATTGAAATATGTAAATATAAACCCCCGATGTCCATGGACATCAGGAACTCATGCCAACCACCAATCTCACTCCATTTTGACCCTGTCAACTTGAACATTAATCTTCAAGTTTTTCAGGTTGAAATGGTTCAGAAATTATAATCTGGTTTCTGAACTAGAAAAATATTTGAATAAAAGATTGAATGGCTTCTAGTAAGGCCCGTTACGTTTACAGGAAGAATAGTGGTGAAAAGCAGTCAGGGAAGATGCTCCAGCAGATCTGGGATGTAGCCCTGGACCTACGATTCCATTCTCACCATTTGTTTTTGTACCCGACAAGACAAGCTCTCACCATAGGAGATGCCAGGTGAGCAAAGAGTCAGCCATGATGATTGTTTCACAGAATGTTTGGTAGATCTTTTACCGGACCAAGTTGGCCTTTCCTTTTTCTGGCCTCCACAGGAAGTGAAGAATTTTCCCTTAGATTAAGTCCATTTTGTTCATCAAGAGATAGAAAGGACCAAACCCTAGGACCTTCCAATTTAGAAGCATTAACAGGGAGGAAAGAATTCCCAACGTCTATGGCTTGACTGAATTTTATCCTAAGCAGGATAAAACAAAAGAACAAAAAAAACAAAAAAAAAACGATCACAACCTACAAACAGCAGAGACTTCAGAGTTTTCTTGGTTTCTGGGTCAACCTTACATGCCTTGAGCCAGAGAGTCAATCAAACTCCTACAACGGAGGCCAAAAAAAGGCCAGCAACTGCTAAGTAGTCGGACGCCTCACGGATATCATCCACTAATGTCATTAATTCTGACCTAGGTCTGCCGGAGTATAGACCTACAGTTGTTCGGATCATTTTATAACTAAACTTATACTCATTCTGATGTTGGCCTGGGTAATGAGTGAGAGGCCCCAGTAAGCAAGAAAAAGATGGAAAATACAGAGCTATCCAAACCTCACTCATTAATGCCAAGTATATAACAGAGGTCTGCTAATAGGTAATCTAGAGTGACATTGCCAAGAAAAAAAAAAATCTATATATAGATCCCAAAATGTCCCACCAGAAGACATGCTGGTACTACTTTTGTCTGACGTTACAGAAAGGAAGAGAAGTATACAGGTGTAGAACCCAGTCCCTAGAAAGAGTGAAATGCAACTTGACAAACCACCACAGAACAGAAGAATTCTAAATGAAAAAAGCTATGGGGTTGTGTGCCCTGCCACTTTAAGCAGGCTTTCCAGCGAGGAAAAAAAAGTCTGCCAATGAGAAGTTTCAATCCCCCTCACCAGGCACCTCCTAGTAACTGCAGCACTGCTACTCCCATTCCCAGTATAAATAACTAAGCAGAACCATCTCCACAGAAGGGGGGAGTAGAGTCTCCATTAGTCACAGCTGCTGCTCCAGAGTGAAGTCTGCAGTCACTACCTGCAGTTATAGGAATCAGATCCCATCTCCAGAGCTTTGAATTGGGAGACAATGAGAAACAGGCCAGCACCACTTCCAGTTTAGTACTGAAGAGTTAAGCTGCCTGTCACTGGCAGCAGCCGAATAGAGAAATAAAAGATTTAATTTTCCACTGCCATAGCAGGAGAAAGGGGAGGACTTTCTCCTGAAATAGATACATAGAGGAGGAGTATCTCAGACTTCAGGGCTTCTTAATTTGGCAAAGCTCCTGCATACACCTCTATAACACATGGTTCCTGTGTCCCCCAAGAGAACCTTGCATATATACATTATACTTGCAAGGCACGATTAAGTAAACAAAATTGAAGGTCACATTCCATTGAAGATTAATTAAAAAAAAGTCACTGCATCATTTGATTTGAAGTGTTATTTTTAGTTCAGAGTCATAACTGTTCACTAGATACATGAGAAAAATAAAATTGATTCTTAACTTAAATTCTCAAAACAAGACAATTCTCTTCTCTATAACCAGCTAAACACTTAAAAAGATTAACACTAAGCTGAAAGAAAACATTACCTGTATCATCCAGCCTCATTATGTCATCTCTTAGGTTGGTACCCCCGGTTGTTGCCATGACTTTAACCCCTCCCATATGCTTGCTGACTTGGATACAGATCTGACTGACCTGAAGTGCAAGCTCTCGAGTGGGTACAATCACCATTGCTGTAGAAAGAGGAAGTATGCAAACAAGTTAAACTACTTATATCCCAATCTTATCTTTTTTTTAGTGCTCTACAACATACACATTCTTGCATCAAATACTTTATGACAGAGGTTGCGACTGTTGCGAACCTTGTATGCAGTCCTTCTTTAGGTCTAGCCGTTCAAGTAAGGGAATGAGGTAGGCTCCACTCTTGCCAGTTCCATTTTTTGCTCTAGCCAAGATATCCCTACCAGACAATGCAATGGGAATGCTTTCCTCCTGAAGATGGGTAGCAGGGAAAAAATAAATAAACATGGTGTGTCCAGTTTTCTGTGGGTATTTATTTTTGTCACAATTTACTTACCTGAATTGGAGATGGTTTCTCCCATCCCATTTCAAAAATCCCCATGAGCAGCTCTCTTTTTAAACAGTAATCTTCAAACTCATTGCCTTTTGTAGAGGTGACATCCTGGAAGGAAAATGAAAATTCAAGTGAAGACAGTTTCCAGCTTCAAATTTCACCTGTAGTTTAAATAACTTTTCACATGTATCCCTCTCATGGATCAGCGTTTGTTGTGCTAGTTGGAGGGAAGGTGTTTTAGTGTAAAATATTAGAGACAAATTTCTTTCAGTATTTCAGAATGGCAATTTCAATTTAAAAAAAAAAAAAAATCTTCTACAGTTATTCTTCATTCTCCTGAGCTATTCCACTTCACTGAGCACAATGGGTGCGACTAGACAACTCAAAAGGGGTTTTGAAAGATTTAAACAGAGTGGAAGCTGAGGTCTGTGGGAACCAGTGTTGCGATAGATAGATATACATATATATATATATATATATATATAACCCGGTGGTAGTAATGTTCCCTGACATGCTGTGTCAGGGTCCCCATCTTCGCACCTAATATGTTGGGGTAAGTGTTGTCGCTGAAATCAGCAGCTCACTTTACGTACACCACCCGTTCCAAGATGTAAATACAAATTGGGGGAAAGAGTAAGGCATATCACAATATTGAGCCACAACTTGCTGCAGATCCCCAAACACTATTGCTGCTTAAATACGTTGATACTAGTCACGCTCCTAAGGGGATCAGCATGTCATGTTTTCATTGAAGCTGCCAAAAATTATCACAGATTTTCTGGTGCTCGTGTTATTTGTTTATTCTATTCATGCAGGTAACATGTATCATTCATTGTCTTGGATACCTACAGCAATTTGCTATATCATATCAGTTTCGCAGACTATAAGTGACTGTTCTTAGCATACAATGAATGAGAATCACATTCCTATGAGATTCAATGTGTCACGTTCTCTTTAGTGCTTCTGACAATCTCATTCCATCTCAGAGTTTGGTATTGTTATAGATTTTATTCATTCATCACAAGGACAGATATCCATTAGTGTTAACACAAGCTAAAATGGAACCAACACGCGTTTTGATGATGCTTCATCAGGGTATCCTAGTAAATAGATAGTAGATACCCTGTTGAAGCATGATCTTGTGTTAACACTAACAGATATCTGTCCTTGTAATGAATAAAGTCTATAACAATGCGAAACTAGAAGACAGATTAAAATTGTCCACGGCACTGAATGAGCCAATGATATATACTTAAGTACATAATGAGTGACTAACATGCGGGGAACGTAGCAACATAGACATTGTCGATCTATGACAGACCTATGTACACAGCGTCTAGCATAGTGATTGGTATAGTACCCAGAATCTTTATGTTCACTGATCAGACACAGATAATCTTTCATTTATTAAGTCGATTTGTCAAGTAATTGGAACACAAATTGTGGCTGCTTTTGGTTTGTGCAGCCCACCTCTATCTTACTATATAGCTGCACCTTGTGAAGGAACAAAGGGGCCCAGAAAAAGGCAGTTAAGCTCTAACTAATGATACAATTCATTTGCAGAATGAATGGACAGTCATACAGGGATTATAGAAACCTAGACAGTGTTGATCTAAGATAGACCTGCAGATATTATATTAAATGTAGTGAAGGGTATACTATTCACAACCCTTATATCCACTCATAATAGCGGGGATCTGCAGCAAGCAAGTTTAGGCTCACATATCAGAGCAAGAAAATACAATTTAAAATTGGAATCTAACCAAGACTACAGCTCTCAGGAATAAATTGCCATCTATATAAAAGGGCAGTCTTGGGAATTTTAACACTCCTTCTGAATGATACGTATAAGAGGAATGAATAAACTTAATTCAGATACAACTCAATGAGCTTGAATCTTGTTTTAGTCTACAACACACAAGTCACTATTTCTTATAGTTTTTCACAATATATTTTTTCTATGCTTTAATATTTCACTTGAGATTAAATATTTGCGATAAGAATATAACAAAATAAAGTATTGAACAATTTTAACTATTAATAGTGAACCTTAGTGTACATCCGATAGGAGAGACTTTTTTACTTGTTATGATATATTCTCTCTGGGAGAACCTCCTGTACAGTATATGAAAAAAGTATATAGAAAATGCACAGAAATGCCAAACATTGACAGTGAATGAACAGGTGGTTCACATTAAGAGTTTGATATAAGAAATTAGAAGGTTCAGTGCGTTTGTCCATTAATCCAATATTCTGTCATCAAGGGTAGTCATATTGTCAATAAAGACTTCATAAAGTTTCAATATAATAGCCTTATACTGGGTACACACTGCAGTAATTTCATGCAAATATCGTGTGATCTGCACGGTATTGCATTAGTGTGTACTCTCCCATGATCACGCGTTATTGCATCAAAACATATCGTTGTTTGATTTGGTGTTCTAAACTTCCTAAAAATCATAATCAACTATGGAACGATGTTGGACAAATGTGGAAGTGTGCATGCACTCACGACCAGCAGTGCAGGCAGATTTCTATAGAGTGTGCAGAGTCATGATCTTTTCATTAGATCTTCATTTCTCATGAACGTCACAGATTTGAAGGTAAATCGTTTAAGTGTGTGCACATAAATCTGCATGCTCATTGGGACGGTCATTGGTAAAATTGTTACAGAAATCGCATCTACAGTAATTTACCATAGTGTGTACCCAGCTTTACTTGGTTCTGAATAAAGGAGGATGTGTGGGGGTTCATTTCTCATCAACACAATTTTAGAAATTAAATTTGGTATAATAAATGCTTCTATGGTTTTAAAGAAACCGTCCAAGTCTTAGGCTGATATATACACTGGTTTTAAAATTATACGCCTTTAAAGCGGCAATTTTAAAAACAAAACTTGCTTGTAAAGTTTTATGTTTTTGTTTTACATTGCATTTGTAGCTCACCTGGTTAAACTGAGAGTTGGGCAAGGTCTCATTTTAAACCTCTTTATGGGCCTTCAAATGTTCTATAACAGTATGTTTCAGTAAAATTTAAAAATATAAAATTTTAAAAATCAAAATTTGTCATCAAGAAGCCATATTTTTACATTTTTGAAAAACATCTCGAAAATTGTTTGTAGTTAATAAACCCCCAACATTTTATTTTGGGATCATCTGCTACAAGAGCTTTCAGGTTTGAGCAATTCAAGAAAATTGTATTTATTGAGGCACTACACATCTGAGAAAAATCAACAAAATACCATTTTTTCTAGTTCACCTCATTAGAGGAATTCACATTCCTCTTCAGGTGTGTTTGGGGACACAATTTTAGACATCAACTGCTCTCACTTCTGCACAGGCATATAAACTTAAGTGGAAAGATACTCTACATGGAAAGACGCTTATATTTTGTTGAATAGGCCCACCTTTTACAGGGACAGGTTAGGTTTGGGAGGGCTTTAATCAGTGAAGAAAAGACCCTTTGTCACTAATATAAGCCCATCCAAAACTTTCCGGGCCCTGGACCATTTGGGTCACATTTGAAAAAGCAGAGTGTTTAATTACAGTGGAATATCAGACTGGGAACATGTGCTGGGAGCAGGGACGATCAGCAACTTGGGAGAAGGGGTGACGGGAGGGAGAAACTGAGAGCAACACTGTACTCACAAGAAGCAGCCATAGTCACCAAGCCAGGCAGAGAAGAGAATGCACAGCCCATGAGGCTGCTGCTGATCTCCACGGGTCAGAGGAGCATGTGATGGGCTTCTCCAATAAGAGCTGAGCACATGCTCCTCTCACCCCTCAGCAGAGTCTTATGGGATTTATTTCCCCGACTCCCCAGCAGCCAAGTCTGAGCCGGCTGTGGTGTTTAAATTGGTTTAGAGAAATAAAGATGGAGAAACGCGACAGTTACCTTATTGGTTCAACCCTTTCTATAAGGCTAATCATACTAATCTAATAAGGGGTTGAGAACCATTTCAGAATGGATGTGTAAAATATTTTCTTAAATGCCAAAAGTTGCAAAAGTTTGTGCCAGCCGCAGAAAACTTGGGACACTTTAAAAAAAAAAGCAAGAGTCATTATTCAGTTCCTCAAGATAATGTAGTACCAGCTTCCACTTGCTGACATCAGAGAGTATGTAACTGCTGTCTATGACAACAAATGGTGGCTCGCATTTACTCTGGAGAAAGATGAAATTGATTAAGCAAGTGTCACATTCCTCCATCCAGCTGGTCCATCTCCACCTTTTTCATACCCATGGAAGCCGAATGTTTTATGGATCACTATGGTAGATGTTAAGTGTAAGGTGAATCCGTTAACTCCAACAGGTTGAATGTACACCCTTTCTGAAATGGAAATACTTAAACAAATGAATCCTTCAGCAAGTTCCAACCCATCCAGTAGCACCATCTACCCAGATCAGCAGCACCAAATGGTAATCTGTAGTAAGCTTTCTTACAATATGTGAAAGACATGAAATAATCATAAATGTTTTAAATATTTTAGTATAAAACTAATTGTACATAACATACATCAAATGGATTGTTTAAAGAGAGATACATTAAAAATAATGAACAGGCCTAGATGTTAAAATAATGAAAATGAGAACTAACAGTCCTAAGTGAAAGCTCCTGTAGCAGATCTCATGATCTGAAAATAAAATGTTGGGGATTTAACAGTATGAACAATTTGAGATGTTTTTCAAGAATTTAAAAACAGATTGAGAAAAATGAAATTTTTAAAATTTTACATTTTTAATTTTTATTTAAATATACTGTTCAGTTCGGAGTGGTGCCTGCTGGGATTTACACTGGGGCTCGGTGGACGGCGAGGAGCAGCTGTTTAGTTGCCAAGACAGCCCAATGGTGCCCACTTCTCTATCCACGCTGTGGTGACTGAAGGGAGAAGATATCTGCACAGTTCGACACATTTCAGCAGCCACTTGATCTTATTTCAGCAGCTTATTATCAGCATCCGAGTAATCATTATCACATGCTGCTGCCACCTAGTGCACGCTATATTGCACCACAGATTGTGGCTATCAAATCTTTACAAGCTCTCACAGTGAAGCTGCATCTGTTTAAGAACTTAAAGTGCACCTTGCATCCTCATCCTGTACAATTGGGGTCGTCTGTGGGCCCTCTCAATCCAACTCACGCTTAGAGCCGATAATGCCCACAGAGCAGGAAGTCAACGCACAAACTAGTGGCTAAATGGACGGTAGAGGTCCAAACAGAGAGCGCTACGCCCGAAACCCTCGCTGAACCAACCAGAGATATCATTGTTCGATTCCACTACTATAAATACAAGGAACAATTCACCATGGCTACCCGAACTGCCGCATGACTTACTTTTGAAGGAGCTGATCTCCAAGTATATCAGGACTTGGCCCCTACTACTCTGCAAAAGCGACGGGACCTTGCCCCAATTACCAAACTCCAGCATTACCATAAAATTCATCATCAATGGGGTTTTCCGTTCCACCCCTTGATAGGACACGAGGGTCAGTCCCACAAAGTCAAGACACTGAATCAAGGAGCTGCCCTTCTGCCAACGCTAAGAATAGCGACTTCCTCGATCCCAGCAATTAACACAACAGAAGCTACAAGACCAACTGCCCCTATGGCCTTGTGGACACAAACAGAAGGAACGCAAACTAAAGGTTGCACATAGATTGACTACTACTTACAAGTTTCCTGAAATTGCTTGAGACAACTGGAATAAGCTACTCATGATTTTAGTTAAGTCATGTCGAGAGAGGCCCTCGTGCCCTGTCAAATATTGAAGGGTGTATCCAGCTATGAGGCCGAGGACTTTTCAGAAGACAAGTAAACTTTGTTTATAGAGTATAATGTAAGTGTTGCTGAATCTTACTTTTAGGTCCCAGATGGGCTAGCCAACTGGTTACAATAGGCAATAAGTTAATAGAAAAATTTAGCCTTGTGACCTGGGGAAGGATCCATCACCTGTAGTTCTTAGGAATTTCTGAGCTGCTCCCCGGATTATGGTGCAGAAGAACTCTTACATTAATAGATAGACATGGGCCAGACAATGCTTGGGCCGAGGATGCCTTAGTTAAGAACACTGTTTTGGTAACATTATAGTTAACTGATAATGTTGATACATATTTACCAGTAATCTCAAATGCTCTTAAATTGCTTGAGGTAAATTCAGAGTTACTCATGTTTTTAGTTAAACCATATTGGGAGAGGCCCTCGTGCCCTGTTAAATATGTATAAGTGTATCCAACTATGAGATTGAAGAACGCATTACAAGCCTTACCGATTGGTCAACCCATCTGGGACCTTAATGGGAAGAGTGCCTCATGGTCTGGGGGACAGTCTATCAATTATAACTCATTATGATTTCTGAGCTGCTCCCCGGATTATGATGCAAATGGTCTTTTAGATTATATGTAAGGCATTGGCCTGGCAACGCCTAAGCCGAGCGTGCCTTTACTGAGAATGCTGATTTGGCTATGTTATAGTTTACAGTTAATGTTGATTGTTGTGACTCAAGTATTTATGTGATTTACTGTTTCTTTAAAATATCCCGTTCCCCTCAAATGTTTCTCTCCCATTTCATTAATCAAATTACATATACTTACCGGTTCATAATTCCTAGAATTCCCCTCTACCAAATGTCCCCCTTTGCAACACAACCACCACCCGCATTCTCCAAGTACACAGAATGTACTGGTTTCATTTTTCGGAAGACATGTCTTGCCAGTCAAGCCATCTTCTTCCCCTTGGACTGATCCCCTAAGCTGCCACTAACCCTTTCCTCCCCCTTTTTAATTTTCACACCTCAACCTAGTGTCTTACTTCACCTATTACGCTATCTCAACCTACCTTGGTCGAAATATCACTGGTATCAACCATGACTCTTTCGATTCTGACCATTAATGTTAATGGTCTCAATACCCCACAGAAGCATACAATATTAATTCAGTAGCTGAAACGACACTCCCGAAAGTTGTAATGCTCCAACACACACACACTCACCCAAATTTGCAATGTAAACAATACCCTCAGTGATTGTTCCCCATACTCTCCCGCTGATAATTGAGACAACCTATGCAGACCACCAAGGTCGATTCATTATTTTAACGGGCTCCCTCTAGCACGTACCTATTACCTTAGCCACGGTATATGCTCCCAATACCTCCCAAAACACCTTCACTCACTTTTTTGCCAGATTCTCACAATCTAAGATAGGAAAAGTAATAGTAGGAGGCTATTTTGATATGGTTTAAAACACACAAAAAGACAGTTCACAACCTTCATGCAGCAGTTGTACTATTCTTAAAGGCTCTAAATTGCAATCCCTGCTCACCCACTCTAATCTATATGACACGTGGATAGTGCTATACCTTAATAGAACTTATACGCACTACTCAAAGCCGCATGGGACATACGCTAGGTTAGATATGCTCTTTGTAGATGCTCAGACTACACAGAACCTGAAATCAGCTACCACTGCACCAGTTCCTTGGTCGGACCACTCGGCTATGACTTTGCAACCTGACATCTTACCACTGTTCATGCCACGATACCGGTGGACACTGAATGACCACCTGTTTCTGAAGGAAAACCTCAGTACAATAAGACAAGCCCTACTTGATTTTCAAACAGACAATAGTCCAGATGAAACAACTCCCAATATTAGATGGGAAACCCATAAGGCAACTAGAGGCCGTTTGATCAGTCTTGCCTCACATGAGAAAAAGGTAAACAGATAGTAACCAACTTAGAATCTCAAATACAAACCCTTACTATCAGACACCAAAGATATCACAAACGCAAAACCTATCTTAAACTACTAGCCCTGAGAGGACAGCTAGACAAATTACTTGCTGCAAAAGACACTTCAATGGCTTAAACAGCGTTACTATGAAAAAGGAGACAAGGTTGACACACTGCTGGCACTTAGGCTCCAGAACAAATGTGCTAGCAATCGCATTGTGGCCATTCGAGATCAAGCACAGCACTTTCTATACGATCCTCAGGCTATAGCAAATAGATCCAGTACCTATTAAAACTCATTATATAACCTCCCCCCGCCTGCAGATCCCCCAGACATTTTTCATAATCAAATACATGAATACCTCTGAATGTGTTCTCTTCCGCGCTTCACAGAAGTGCAACTGTCAATACTTAATGCCGAGACTACATTGAAAGAGGTCAAAGACTTAAAACCCTCAGAAACTCAGCAGCACAGGGCCCAGACGGCCTTACAGCATTATATTAAACATTTCCTGATCTGGCGCCTATGCTCCTATCCTTTTTAGAGCAATATTAAATGGTAAAAATTTCGAAAGCGACACTACCAATGCAGATATGACTGTTATCGTCAATGAGGGCCGAGAACCTAGTCACTGAGCCATCTCTACTGAATGTAGATTTAAAGCCATTTGCTAAATTGCTTGCGAACAGGCTAGCCCAAGCGATTCCTGCTCTGGTCCATGCTGATTAGGTGGGCTTCATCCCCACTCGCCAGGGAGCAGATAATACAAGACGAGCAATTAACCTAATTGAAGCAGGCTCCGATCCCTGCTCTGGTGGGGTCCCTTGATGCAGAAAAGGCTTTCGTCGGGGTCTTGTGGCTCTTGAGGTCTAACCTTGAAGCAATGGGATTTAAAAGGTCAATTTGTGTGTGGACTAGCTTCCTTATATTACAACCCCTCAGCTACTGTATGGGCCGACGGCACTGTGTCGCCTGCATTTCAAATTACTAACGGCACTTGACAAGGATGCCCGCTCTCCCCTTTGTTATTTGCTCTTACGATGGAACCACTGGCATATAGAGTTCGCAGTAACCTCCCGATCGGAGGGATCCAGGCAGGTAAGACTGACTACAAGATCTCCATGTATGCGGACGATATCCTACTAACAATTACCAATCCCCTCACTTCCCTCCCTTCCGTACAGAGCGAACTCCGTGAATATGGTGCAATATCTAACTTTAAAGTTAATATGGACAAATCTGAAATCCTCCCACTCAACTTACCTTCTCACCTCCTGGACTCTGAAGAGTCAGTAAAACTTTAGATGGCAAGCAGACAAACTCAAGTACCTGGGAATCTACTTGACAAGCCAATATAGTCAATTGTTTGCTGCTAATTTTCCCCAACTTTTGAACTCGCTTAAGCGAGACCTTGAGAAATGGGATAGGTTATACATCTTTCGGCTGGACCGCACAGCAGTGGTGAAAATGAATCTAGTGCCACGAATTCTGAATCTGTTTTAGACGCTCCCTATTCGAGTACTGTCGCTTGCACTTAATATCCTTCAGAAACAAATAGCTCGTTTTGTTTAGGCAGGCAAACGACCTTGAGTACAACCCCGTACATTTAATCAAACCTCACAGGGAGGGCGGGCCTTCCAAATATCTCTAAATATTACATTGCTACACATCTGACGCAACTAGTCCTATTTCACTCCCCACCTGGCACTAGATTATGGGTCGACATAGAAGCTACTCTCGTACAGCTGCTTTCACCCTACACCCTCCTATGGCTTTCAATCAAACACAGTCCGCCACTCCCCTCGCTCCCATCCACTACCCGCTTCTCACTCTAGATATGGGACTATAGTACTCGTGCATTATATTTGATAGCAAATCCTAAAATTATGTTCCCGCTGTGGAGTAATCCAGCCTTTCCCTGCGCTTCTATCAATATCTCCAATTAAGACATCTATATCATTCAATCCCAGCGTTCAAAACCTTTTACCAACTCACGCCTTTAGAATCTTTTTGTCAAAGCAAATGCCTCCCCACTGGCTTAATCTCTGCATTCTATAATCTTTTGGTGACATTTCGTCAACCCGTCAAAGATCGATACGAGATAAAATGGGAGGAAGACCTTGGAGTAGTGCTGGAGACTGACGAATGGGCCGAGATCAGGACACGAATTACCAAGAGCTCTATCTGTGTGCAGACCAGAGTGTGCTGCTACATAGGTGGTATTTAGTTCCCACCCGTCTAAAAGTCATATTCCCTGATTCTCCCAGTTGTTGCTAGAGATCCTGTGGACATGAGAGCTCATTTTTACATATTTGGTGGTCATGGCCTAAGATTGTCAGATTCTGGCAAAACGTACATAATATAATCCTTAGAGTCACTTCGCTCAAATTCCTCCATGTCCTTCCTATTCACTCCTGCACAGACCAACACCAGACATTGACAAACATGCAACAGCACTTGAGCCATATACTTAACGCTGCCACATGCGCTGTAGCAGTAAACTGGAAACCACTAGAACCAATTATGTTGCCTGAAATCAATAGAATTTGGCAGACTTACCACTCTGAGCATACTTAATGACCAACCCAATACATTTTGAAATATCTGGCAACCTTGGCTTACTTCTTGCGGAGAAGAACGATCAAGTACCTCTTGAAGCAGAAACTGACAAAACGGACTTCGCAAATGTCAGATATTTAGTATGCGATTTAATGCTAAGGACAGGGACTGCAGGTCGTACTTCCTTCCTATTCCCCCAAGTTCCCCACTAACTCCTCCCTTCCCCCCCTATTCCTGCTCTTTTTGCTTTTTTTCTCAAACCTCTTCTTCCAACCCCCCCCATTTACAACGCTGTTTTGTACTATAAACAAAGTTCTTAATTTTTTATACCAATTGTTTGATTTATGTCCTAACCTTTATGCTGTTAAAACCTTGTAATAAAATATGTTCTAAAAAAACAAGAATAAATACTGTTGTGTTATATGTCATATTTAAAACCTTTTTATGGGCTTTTATGAGACCTTACCCAACTCTCTATATCAATCAAGCGAGCTACAAATGCATTTTAAAAAAACGTTAAAAGCCAATTTCTTGTTAAAAAAAAGTGCAAATTTAAAGGCATATAACTGCAAAACCAGTGTAAGAATTTGGGGATTTTCTTTACACACGACAGCATTATATCAAATTTCATTACAAAAGGGTCAATTTGAAACCCTTTGTTGATTTGATGTGGGATGACTTGTGGATGACAATTGCAAAGATGTATTAGCTACATCCCTACTATATAAATATTATAAACAAAGGAAAGCCACATCTTACCGAAGTCTTGATTCGAAGATCTTTTGGAGGGAGTTTTAATGTCTTCTTCCAGTCATCACCAGGTCTATAAGCAAAAATATTGATGAGAAACCACAGGTAATACCAGCATTAAATGCATCTATTGTCCAGAGAGTTTTGTTCCTATTTCTGACATTGCTTAGCTACTTCATGACTAAGAATTTTCAGGTTTGGGTAATTGTTTTTTTGACCTTTACCAAGTGAATTTTATATTTTTCTCAGGAGAAAGATGTTCTTTTAGTAAAATCATGGAAGCAAGTTTTCTTCATGTTAAAACAAATTCAAACTAGGCAAAATAACATTTCAATATACTATTTTGTAACATGTAGTCAATGAAAGCTCATTACCTAAAATGTAATAAGATATCTCTTGAAAGCATAGCAATGCGGTCTTGCATTTTGCCAACACTGGAAGATTGTCTAAATTAGCGCCAATAGCCATTTTTATGAAGATCAGTTACCATGAATCAAAGCTTTGGCAAGCAAGAGACTAGTCTCGTCAACAGTGCCCTTAGATTTCTCTCTGTTTGGGAAAATCCTTGCAATGTGACTGCCGTGACCACAAAGTTCTCTCTTGAGGAAGCAGGAGTGTTTACTATCGAGACCATCTCTAAATTGCAGGATCCAAGGCTGGGGATTCAGATGGTGAACCAAGAGCGCTGACCATTTTCTGCCAGCCATTTCAAGACGGCACTTGAGAATCTTGAAGCCACTACTCCACCATTTTACAATAGTAGCAGTCGGCAAGCTGCCAATTACAAACCGTTCATAATACTGTACAGTTGAGCAAACTAGTTCCACATGCCATGCCCTTGCAGCTGTTATGCAAATGTGAATTATTGAGGCTTTATTCACAGGGTGTTTCGCTAATCAATAGAAACAGTTTGTGCACTTCCATTTTGTGGGTTTCAGGCTTTTGCAGTTCGGAAACTTCTAATTGCATAATGAGAATAGAACACATTTCAGTGTCTACACTAAAGTGTCTTTTGCCCATTATAGTAATACGGTACTAATCTAAACGTTCAGACAGGTCAGGCCCTACTTTCAAAATTAAGAACATTCACCTAACATTCCCCTCCTATTCTGTTAAATAATCACACTGGTTTTCAATGAAATGTTCCAATTAATTGGAAATACACTTACTCGCCAGTGACATTTTCCCAGGCATCAAGCAGAAATGCCTACTAAAAATGTAAGCCCATCCATAAAAGATATGTTTGGCTATTGCCAATGCTCCACAAAAAAAATAAAAAAAAAAAATGTTAATTTCCTGTTCACTGAGAAAGTCGAGACTGAAAAACAAACAAGTTAAAACAAAACCAAAAGCTTTTTTCCTTTTTCTTAACAGCTAACTTATACAAAGTATAAAACAAAGAGGCATAAATACTCACTTAATACCACTGCCCATACTCTGTGCTTGCTGCTGACTTCCATTATTGATTGTGCTGGCATTTTTCAGCTGGTTTATTTGCTGTGTCTGTGTTCCCCCACTTCCGGGCCCTGCATTGGGTTTCACTGGGCCCCTCAATTGCCCATTCTGACTGGACAGACCCATTAAAACAGGGTTCTCTGTTCTTGTGGTGCTCATTTTGTTTTCTATTAAAGTGTCCCTTTGAAATTTTTTTCAACTTCACAAGGTTTGAAAGTCAGTACAGAGACTGTAATAACAGTTTATAGGACTCTTCAAAATGAAGAGATAAAGTCTTGCTCAATAAATGAGTCCTTGTTATTGCAACGCAAACAAGTGCTTGTTCTTGTTAAAAGTCTTTGAACTGTGAAGTCACTTGTTCTGATGCCCCAAATCAACTTTCTTTATAAAAAAAAGCCCTCAGATGTAGATTTCACTTAGATTCTTTCAATGCAGTCTAAAAGATGATAACATAATTAGAAGATGTGCAAGACAAATTACAGATATACATACAGCAAATCAGTATATATGTAAAAAACTAATTCTGAATAAGGCTATCTACACTGGTGTTTGCAAAGGTGTTTTGACAAGTCCTACATACTAAAATGGAACAAGGAGCTGAAATAAAGGCTGCAGCAGTCCACAAGTTAGTGCACATAAAAACAAATATGTATTACAACTTAATTTAACAGCATCTTATAGGCCTCACAGAATTTTAAAGCAAGCATATAGTGTATGGAGTCACGATCTTTTGAGACAATGGTTATGACAGATGAGAATCAGATCGGATGGCAAATAGTGTTAAATATCTACAGTGTGTATGCATGAATCGGCATGCTGATGGGGACTTTCAGACGTTTGTAAAATAGTTAACGATATCGCATCAGGAGAAATTTTCTGTAGTGTGTACCCAGTCTCAGTCAATACATTAAGTGGCTTGTGTTGGAATGAGGACTAACTGGTTGCCCTGTAATATGGACACAATTGTTTGTAATGTTAAGAAAAGACCGTCCACCTTCAGACACAAACTTTTATTTAACGAAGAGAGCATCACTTCCAAGGATTTGTCCCGTTTCCACTTTTAAATTTACAACTACTTATTTCCATCATCCACCAATCACTGCTCAATGACACATCTTTGCTGGGCTTGACCTGCTTATACCCACAAACCAGCAGTGCCATAATGACAGACTGTTGATGCACTCATGTGATCATGCCAGTATACTGGAGAGTCATGTTTCAAAGTCACATTTAAGAAGTAGGCAAATCATAAAGTTTGATATATAATGCAGTCATTAACAATAAAGTATTTAGGGAGAGGTAATTCTTATAAGTGTATTTGCAATGTACACATGACAGGTCTTATTTAAGAATGTTAAGTCACAGAAATAGTGAAATATTTACAACCCACCATCCATGACAATGTAGATTAGGTGTAAATTAATCATGCATGAGAAAGTGTATATATACACACACACACCTTTATTTTACACACATACATATACACACATACCTCTTTAAAAGTTTAAAAATGTAAAGTAAGGGATGGACTAGGTTTGAAAAGGAGAAATAGGGAAGATCGATCCATATTACAGTAAAGTTTCCACCTTTAATACAAAATTTAAAGTCAATATTATGTTAAGGACTCAAAATAAGATATGCAAGGGCAAGGTGACCATAACAAGCTTTAAATCAGTCATGCTACCTATTTTGGGTGAGAACAGCTTTGTTCACATTACCTCTAACAGTCATGTCAGAGTACAAACAAAAGTGAAGTGACATTTGGCACACACTGATGGTGTCAAAGTAATAGTTGACAATGAACAGATTTTATTAAATTGATATAGCAAGTCTAACATTGTTTTGTATGCCAGAATGTTAGTAGTGGGCATAGGCATTTATTTAAGCACTATTCCCATTAAGTTATAAGTGAACTCCAGTTTTAAATGCCACTATAGAACATCTTCTAAAAACAGTTGGCCATGTGTGCATCATTTGCTTAAATGCACGTTGACATACTGTTCAGTCAATTGGAATAAATGGATCATCCCTCTGCAAACACCTAAAGTGAACAAATACTGATCCCAGACAGGTCATGCATTATATCAGTGTAGACTACATATTGTAATGTGACAAGTTTTACAGCAATTTGTTTATAAATACATAGGTTACACTGAAGCATCTGATGATAGAGCTCCACAATTCATGGATACAAAAATAAACAGCATATCGTTAAGTTTGGAAAATAATTTTACTACAGGGTAGTTAAAATTATTAGTGTACATTACTCAAAATTGTTTGCAAACTAGTACAAAACATCACACTAACAAGCTCACTTCCGTACAGTACAAGACATTAATCTAATGAAAACCCATACTTAACTCTTTACATTGGTAAATCATCCACTATAGCAGCGATGGGCAACCTGGGGGGGGGGGTTACTTTCTCCAATACATTTAAACTAGCCAAAATTGTATAGACATTTTAAAGAGGGTACAAAGATAACATTCATTAGCAAGTTAACATTTTTTAGAGAAAGTCCTTAATACAAAATCTTTCAAAGCCTGACATTGCAAAATTACCTCTATCCTGTGATTCTCATCAGCAGCTGAATTGCTACAGTATGAAAGAAACAGCATCCCTATTCATTGTATTGTCTAACTGCAGGATCATTTGAGGCCTTCAACCCCCACCAGTTTTCTGGGTGGAAATCCATACCACTCTAAAATACCATGTAAATGTCCAAGTAGTGAAGTCCCGAAATCAGTTATGTTTCTATTAAGCAATTCAAAACCCAAGCCTATTAATGGTTCTCGATACAAGACCAGCAGCATGGTTACTAATGAAAAGAGCCTTTCCATACATTACAGACTAACAAGAGAATGACCAAGGAAGAAAAATAGGACGATCAAGCATAATTTTTTCAATCATTTTAAAATATGCGTCTTTTTGAGATCAAGGACAGTCACGAGGAAATTATGCACATTTTAGAGATGAATTAACTATATTTCAAACTCTACAAATGGTATATACACAGATGCTCTAGGTCTGCCAAAGTTACCCTGCATGGTACTTCAATAATGATATGTGAACAGAACACCAATATGGCAAATAGTAACTCTTACTATAACATATGCACTAATCAGACCAAAGTTAAAAGCCTCAGTCCAATTACAGTAACAGTATTTTATGATCAGCTGTTATGAAAGACTAGTTTTTAACACCTTAATGTAAAAGTTACATTGCCAGTGTCATACTGTAGACAGACAAATAAAAGAGCCAAGATGGAAGGATCCAATCACCCAGCCGCAGTAGACAATTAGCTGCAATGACTAGGCTGGAGTTTTTGTCCAGATTTAGGCTGCATGATACATCTTCACAGGAAACCCCTGCATTTTTATTTGTTTTCTACAAAAAAGTGCACATCCGTGTATCTGTCTAAAGCAATTTAAGGACCCAAATAAAAACATTTGATATCCCTACACTCTGGTGAACTAGACATACATTTCAGGGAAATTGTCTGAGATTACTAAATGTAATACAGAGAAAGAAATAACTACCCCCCCCCCCCCCCCCACCCTCAGAAATACAAAAACAGATGTCCACCACTTCAATCCGAAGTAAATTCCTCCACTTGATGGCTGTTTAACACCTCATTCACATGCAGCAGAATAGTATAAGTCACCCATATCTTATACACTTCATGGGGTACTCTCTATTGAACAATGACACACAATACAGGCGCTTAGGGACTTAACCCTATATATAGTTTCAACCAACTATTATCTGCAGATCCCTCCTGGCAATCTGCTGAAATTGCCATATAAAAAATAAATAAAAATAAAAATCGAAAATATTGGGGAAGCACTGATAAAGTTGACAAATGGTTTATTCATCAATACATATATAACAACCAAATTGTAAATACACACTTGTATATTTTAATACAAGTATACCACAAACTATTGCAGGGGTCGGCAATCCCCGGCACGTGTGCAGAGGGTGACACGCAGGCCCCTACGTCCGTCTTAAATGACAGCCGGAGAAGAGCTCAGCTCTTCTCTCTGGCTGTCATTTATTCCTTTTAGTTCAGCTCTGTGCAGTTCCTCCCAAGCACCATTGCAGACTGGATCACGCCTGGAAGAGGCAAGTACACAATTATATAATTTTTTATTTATATATTTGTGGCTTAAAAGTGTTTTTGAGGCAATTGTGAGGTATAACAGTCATTGGGGGCATTTTTGTGAATCTTAAAAATATTGTGAGGCACTTTGTGAGGTATAAAGAGAATTGGTGGCATTACTGTGGCATATTATGAATTGGGGGGGCAACTGTGTGGCATATTATGAATTGGGGGGCAACTGTGTGGCATATTTATCTATCATCTCCTGATATTTCACCATCTGTGTTGTCTCGCATTACTGACTGTCTTTCTGCCATTTCATCTTGGATGTCTTCTCGCCAACTCAATCTTTCAAAAACTGAATTAATAATATTCCCACCCAAGAACAGAAGCTTCCTGCCTGACATTTCTATTGATAACATGACCATAAATCCCACCCCGCAAGCTCGTTGCCTAGGTGTAATCCTTGATTCACAACTGTCGTTTATTCCCCACATCAACTCTATATCTAAATCATGTTACATACACCTAAAGAACATTTCCAGAATACGCACATATCTGACACAAGACACCGCAAAAAAATTAATTCATGTACTCATCATCTCCCGCATCGACTATTGCAATTCCCTCCTTACTGGTCTTCCCAAAGTCAGACTTGAACCCCTACAATCTATTTTGCACGCAGCGGCTAGACTGATTTTCCTTACAAACCGTTATTCTTCTGCTGAGCCACTCTGTCAGTCTCTACATTGGCTGCCTGTATTTCAACGAATCCAATATAAAATTCTTCTACTAACATACAAGGCCATCAACAAAATTGCACCGACATACATTTCCTCACTTGTCTCGAAATATCGCCCTACTCGACACCTCCGTTCTGCACAAGATCTACGTCTCTCCTCCACTCTCATCACATCCTCCCATTCTCGGTTACAGGATTTTTTCCGGGCTGCAGCCACGTTGTTGAAATTCCCTCCCACGCACAATAAGACTTTCCTCTAGTCTTCAAACCTTCAAGCGTTCACTGAAAACCCACCTCTTCAGACAAGGTTATGAGATTCCTCAACCATCATCTTAATTTCCCTAGATTACCCTATTGCCATCCTCTACACTGCTAACGCAAGACAACAACCTTCTGACCAACATTGCAACACACACAGCCTACTCAGTACTTTTACCTTTGCAGTCTGGCTGGTCCATTGTGCAATATGATGTAGCACATGCCCTTGTGTTTCTAACTCCCATTGTCCTATAGACTGTAAGCTTTCGAGCAGGGTTCTCTTACCTCTCTGTCTGTATGTATTACCCAGTATTGTCTTATAATGTTTGTTCCCAATTGTAAAACGCTACGGAATTTGCTGGCGCTATATAAATAAATGTTGATGATGATGATATTATGAATTGGGGAGGCAACTGTGTGACATATCATGAATTGGGGAGGCAACTGTGTGGCATATCATGAATTGGGGCGGCAACTGTGTGGCATATCATGAATTGGGGCGGCAACTGTGTGGCATATCATGAATTGGGGCGGCAACTGTGTGGCATATCATGAATTGGGGCGGCAACTGTGTGGCATATCATGAATTGGGGGGCAACTGTGTGGCATATCATGAATTGGGGGGCAACTGTGTGGCATATCATGAATTGGGGGGCAACTGTGTGGCATATCATGAATTGGGGGGCAACTGTGTGGCATATCATGAATTGGGGGGCAACTGTGTGGCATATCATGAATTGGGGGGCAACTGTGTGGCATATCATGAATTGGGGGGCAACTGTGTGGCATATCATGAATTGGGGGGCAACTGTGTGGCATATCATGAATTGGGGGGCAACTGTGTGGCATATCATGAATTGGGGGGCAACTGTGTGGCATATCATGAATTGGGGGGCAACTGTGTGGCATATTATGAATTGGGGGGGCAACTGTGTGGCATATTATGAATTGGGGGGGCAACTGTGTGGCATATTATGAATTGGGGGGCAACTGTGTGGCATATTATGAATTGGGGGGCAACTGTGTGGCATATTATGAATTGGGG